>VZDJ01007754.1:21143029-21155399 GCA_008694505.1 Cyanoderma ruficeps
CACACACACACTGTGATCGCTGTGATTCTCAGAGAGTATTAGCAAAGGACAAAACCTGCACAACTGCCATAAATTATAAAAGCCTCCCTCAATCTTAGTTAATTCTCTTGTAAAAAGGGAGGGAAAAATCTGGAGCAGCTCAGCATGAAAACAATTGTGGGAGGGTTAATAAAGAGACAGCACCGAGGTATCTAGCTGCTAGCCCTGATATCATTAAGTAAGTGCACTAGAAATGTCGAGGTAAATGCATAGCAGTGAATCACAGTGAGGCATGATTAACCTTGGGTAGTCTGAACTGGAAATCATTTACAAACACAAAGGTACTGAAGAACATCGCAACAGACAGTACATCGAAAGTCATTCCAAGAGCGGGAGTCACGCTGAGCGCTTTGCGTATTTGTGGCATTTTTTAATTATTGCCATACCTTGCACATGGGAAGATGGAAGATCCCAGACCCCTGGTTCAGGGAGGAGTTTCTGTGGCCATGCAAGGTCTTCTGAAACATGTGCACTGGTTGGAATAATTTTGCCTTGCACAGAAATTTTATAAAATTAAAAATTTTAATTGCAACAATCTGAGGCTTACTGAAAGGACACATAGATTTGCCAAAGAAAGACTAAAATCCTAACCTGCAAATACTAAAGAACCACAGACCACTCCTCCTTCATCCATACCCATGTCTTAATGCAGCCCTCCAGACTCTGGTGGTAAAACCAGGGGTGGGAGGAAAGGACTTTTAATAAAAATAAGATGTTTCTAACAAAAATTTGTGAAAGTTTTCTGACTCTTGAAAATCGACCCTCTGATCACAAAATCAGAAGAACAAACCAAAACATCACTAGATATTTCTGATCAGTCCTAAAAGTTTGGAAATGCTCAGCAAAGCTATAACCATATGACCCATAGAGAGCTATATATATTGAGTACAATGACAACAAAACCCCTTCAAACACGGAATGCTCATGGCTTTAAAAGCATTCAATTACAAGGAACATGAATCAACTGGGGAAGACTCCAGACAGCTTAACACTTTCGTATTGTTTGCACCTTTTATTGCAATTCTTCAGTGCCAGCTCAGGTGATTATTCTGAATGCCAAGGCAGTGAAAGCCATAGGAATATTGTGCAAAATGATACAGCTCTGCTTAGATTTCCTTCCCTAAAATAAAACTAATGCATCAGTCTTATTCTCCTAAATCCATCTCCATTATCCTTGGCATTGCAATAACTGCCCTTATTCATCTGCCTCATTAGGATCCTGCATCAATTAATATGCATCATCTAATGCCTACTATTTTTTTAATGTTTAATATTATTATCAGTGGAGAGGTATGTCATAATGAGTCTACTATGTAGAGAGTCAGACATACAGGAAAAGCCCCTATGCATAATGCTGTTTCAAATGATTCCTGTACCCAAAGCCTCAGAACAGAGCACTATACATCTTGCACTCCCAGTTTCTGTGCTCCCAGAGGTCACAGACAGCACCTCTGGTCCTGGGGCTCCAGCTCTCAGGGTTATGTTTGTTTTTGAGGACCTGGAGCCCAGTGGGCAAGGCACAAGGGTTATCTTGAGGGGAAGATGTCATGTTAATGCTTGGTTCACAAATGCCTCACTGCCTGATTCAGGAGGGTAATCAACCTGTCCTTTGAAGCTGCATAAATAATGTTTGGATGGAGGTAGTATATCTGCACCAGGGATGAATTAACTGCCGTTGAATCATATAAGCTTGGCTAGAGTGTGAAGCTTGTAACATGCCTGAGGAAAATAAAAAAGACATTTTCAAGAAAAAAACATTAATTTAATCCTCCCCATCTCTTCTGTAGTTTTCCTCTAGGCAAACATGACTTTGTGGGGTTTTTTTTTTGTTGCTGGCTGTTCCATTTTCACAGGGAAACGCTGATTCACAGTGAGGTGCATCCACAGTTTCTCCTTGTCAGGCCTGAACATGCCATCTCCCTCCTACATCAATGTTGCTGCTTTTTAGCACCCCTGCCAGGAGATGCCAAATGGGCTCCTTTGACACTCTGAGGGGAGTGACACCTTGCAAGAGGGTACAGCCTTTTTACCCACAGGGACCCCTGGCTGCATTCGAGCCCTTTGCACACCCCTGAGGCTCCCAGCTGGGCACTGCTGGAGCTCTTACCCAGGCATGGCCTTCTCCACGTGCACCAGGGAAAAGAACATCTCTCTGCAGACAGACCAGGTACACAGGCTCACATGCCCATGTCACTGCAGGCTCTCCTGGCTGTGCATCGTGTGCACAGGCACGAGTTGCTACAGCCCCAAAAGAGCAGAGGAATTTTGTATTCATGACTGCCTGAGACACCAGGGATAAAAAATCAGTCCTAGAAGACAGCGGAAAACAGAAGAAACCCAGGAAAGGCCAACAGTAGGGTAGCATAAAGATAACTGGGGCAACGGCATGTGCCTGCTTATCAGTGTGAGTTACTTTCCTTCACTAACACTCACAGATCCAGTCCTCTACTGAGTAACATGTACATCTTCAGTCTGCTAATGCCTTTTACATTTGCTCATGTCTTCAGTTTTTATCTCTGTTTTTTTCTACTACCATTCTCAGTTTTGTATCTCTTTCCGAAAACCTGATGTTTGCAATTCCTTTTCCTACTTCTTAACTGTATCCCTCTCACTTTTTTCATTCTCTTTTGACACAGCACTTGTTGGTTCCCTACTCCTCATCTTTTCTTTTTTCTCCTGTCTCCATTTTTATGGAACTTCTCTAACTAGACAGGCTTCTGGTTCCTGAATGCAATCATTTATCAAAAGTAACCAGTTGTTTCTGCCTCTAAAAATTGTTCTGGGAACCCAGGTATGCTGTGGGGTAGCCTTAGAATATAGTAACAATTTAAAGATAAGCATTATCTGTATCTACTAGACCGCACAGTTTCAGAAGGTACCAAGACCTCTTATTAGGCAAGGAACCTTTCAAACTGAACGAGATTCTGACACACTCTATCACCCAGTATGTAGTCTCAAATCCAATCCACCATCATATTGGGGTGTTCCTCTGAACCCATATTTTGGGTTCAGAGATACCACTATTGTGGTTCAGAAATCTTACAGGATTTTAATCCAATGAAGGAGAAGAAAAGAACATTCTTCATCAATAAAATACTAATTAGAAAAAAAAACAAACTGTGGAGGAAGGCTTATGTTTTACATATTGCTAAATATCAGTAAAAATAAATGTGTTCATTTCTCCAAAATACCTCCAGATGGCATTAAAACCCTTCTTCTTTTGGTCTTTATTGCAATATTATTTTTAAAAATGGTAATTATTGAAATCATTCTATTAAACATCCCCAGCAATCATACTATCAGAAGGCATAAGGTTGCTAATGCTTAATTCATTTAATAAGTTTGCCTAAATGTGCGTGCACACTATAATTACATTCCACAACACAATCTGCAGGACAAGCCATTTCTTACACTGTGTCAAATCTTTTTCTAGATTAATTTCCAGAAGATTTTTAATGCGTATTTGCAGCAGAAATCAAAATGTCCCACAATAAATCACCGTTATTGTACCTCCTTCTGTGACTACTTTTGGCCACATAACAAATGGTGACACCTTGTGAGATTTACATGATATAATGTACTGAATTTAAATAACAGGAATCAGAAAACATAAATTATGGGGCAGATGCACTCTAAAACTCACATGACTGACTGTTACAAGAACTTCCCTCTCTCAAATGGGATTAAAAAGGTGAATGGTTCTGCAGAAATTCATAACGCTCTTGCCTGGTAGTTACTAGAAGAATTCACTTATCTCGCTTAGTTTGCAAGACTGATGCTATTTTTAAATTTTTTTAACTTGCAGCCCATCTGTTTCACAGACTGGTTTATGTTGGCAAAACAATTCAGTCTTTTGTATACTAGAGTAAAAAAACGCTAAAAGCTTCTATTGTTGCCCTAAAGTGAAGGTGAACACTGATATACTACAAGTGCCTGTTTCTATCTATTTCTTGACTTCTTTTGTTAATTCAAAAAAGATCAACAAAATCGTGAGAGAACAGAGATAACTGTAATTGGATTTCAAGTAATTCAGAGGTGAAGCTGCAGACTGCAGTCTTTTAAAATTACATCAGTACATCAAAGGCATATGTGACATGATGTTTTTTAGCAAGTGTGACAAACTCCAGCAGCATTAAGGTAATGTTGAAGTAAGGTTCTAAAGGCCAGCCTTGCACACCCACAAAAATAATCTCATATCTATTCAGTGTGATATGGAACCATTTCACTTGCAAAGATTGCTGACTTACTAGCATGCAGAAGTTCTAGGAATAATTAATGTTTAGTCATTATCTAAAAAGCCGTTTTACGAAAAAGCATCAGTGAAAGAGCTTTATCTTAATGAAAACAAACAAATTCTATTTTGCCCAACAAATCTGATAAAAACACAGCTGCCTTCTCCAATCTTAAACGCAAATGTGACTTACGATGTATGGGTTGCACTTTTCTCTGGGGTCTTTGGCTCTACATCACTTTTCCCTTTAAAAGAGAAGAAGAAAATGACATCAGAAATGGGTCAGCACGGAAACTGCTCAGATGTGACACACGAATGCTTTATTCATTGCTAACACTGACCACTCCTGCCACACACAGAGACAGCTGTGGAGGCGACCACAGGGCTGCAGGGGCGCTGCTGGAGTATTTGCAAGCAGGGGGGTCAATCCTGACTTGACTTTTCTTGTCACTGACACGTGCTCCGGAAATGTCAGGCAGAGAAACTCCACAAGAGGAGATGCTTAGAGGACAAAGGCTTTACCAGGGACAGCAGATGCTGGAGCAATGGAAAGATTTCTCTAGGGCCCTAAAGCTCTGCTGTTGAGACTGCACTCCATACAACATGCACTTGCTCCAAAACCCTGCTCCAGGACCAGTATTTATTTCATAAAAAGCAAAACAGGATCAGCAGGAGACAGTGAGGCAGTGATGAGAGCACAGTTCTGCTAATGGGTATTTTGGTTCACATTAATTTTGACATGTTAAGGATTTGATCTTTAGCTTCTTTAGGTGGGGTCTGGGCAAGCCCTCTTTGCTATGTTGGCTTAGGCACTCAATGCCAGGAGAAGTCAAGTACCCAAATGCTTGAGAAGCACCAGAGGCCCAAGGGATGCCTCTTCACATTTCCTTATGAATCACAGGGGTCCTAGTATGCCAGCTTGTGATGACCCCCATCTTAGGTCCAAAAGAATGTTGTATCTGCCCAACACAACTTACATAGCACAGACAGTGGGAGGCAGGCTCCTGGCAGGTGGGGTGGTGCTGCCTCTGCTGAGTCAGGCCCAGTCTCTCCCCCTCCTTTCCGTCCCCCCACCAAAAACCAGTAAGGCTGATGTTGTTTGCTGCAATTAATGTTCTCTGAGTAACCTGAGAGAGTTCCACTCCAGTGTAAGACTTCTGTGTAGCTCTACCATGGATTTACAGGGTATGCCACTCCAATCACCTTGAACTTGAATTCTGGGCCTAGCTAGTGTGCAGGTGCTGCTCCTCTTGTGTGTTGCTGGATGCTAAGAGCTGTCTACACGTGAGTTTATGTTGCCTAGCAGACAAGGAGGTGCAGAGGTTGAATGTGATTCATTTACTGATGGACGTCTTTTTCTCCATTACCTTTAAATGAGCTGTGTTAAGTCAAAACCCACCTATCCCTTCTGAAAAAAATGTGACAAATTCTTGTTTTGGTCAGGCTGTTTTGGTGCTGCCTGATAAGCTGCTCATTGAGTTGAGTGGGTTTTGGATCAGTCCCGACCTAGTTCATGCACATGAGCATTAGATATCACCCGTTTGCTGGTGACAAAGACTTCACCCTCAGTTTCCACAGAGCAGCAGCTGTAAGGGCACCTCTGGAAAACTTACTGTTGCCTTCAGAAGAGGCAGGATTCTGCTACCAGTGTTCTTCCACTGCTGTACAGAAGGAAGCTGAGGGACACTCTGGACAGTGACCTTCTGAAGGCAGCTGTCTTGTAGTGGAAGTTCTGGGTATTGCAAACACCTTGACACAGTGCTTCTGGATCTCATCCTCCCCGCTGGCAGGGTTTGTGTCTACCCAGCTGAGGTGCCTAGACTTCACTGAACAGGATGGGGAAAGCTCTGGATGACTTCAAAAGCACCAATGCTTTCATGGACGTCTAGGGAAGCTCAGCATTCACTGAAAGAGGACAGCTAAAGCCACCTAAAATTTAGGCATAAGCAGGGCAGCTACACAGGATGGAATACATCCACTCCATAATCTCTAGGTCACCCTTCACTTCCAGCAAAGACCTCAGAAAGTATATCCAGATGGTGAACTTGCTGGCTAGGAAGTTGTTGCTACAGTATACGTTTGTCAGCCTCGTGGAGCCTGGAGCCCTGGAGCTCATCTGCATTATGGTAATTTGGAACAAGAAACCAACAGTAACAGTTGGCATATAGTCAAAGATTTTCTATTTGTAACTTGGGTCTTTTCTAAGTGATGAATTATTACCACGAACACTGGTTTGTTTGAGTGTGAGAGGGAATATGGATTCCTGAGTGCTTTGCCAGCAGAGTTCACATCAGTTCTACTTTCAGCAATGTGTGTTAATGCAGCAACAAGGGAAACAGCATACGTACTGTGAGGAAACAGAATGTCTGTGATTTAGCCAAACTGGATATTAATGGATTACCCTACCGTAAGCATTTGTAGCTGCTTTTATGCTAATTGTCACTTAACATACTTCTGTGTGCAGAGGAAGGACGCAGCCTGTACAGATGGTAGAAACGCATCAGTCCAGCCTATCAGAGTAGAAAATCTGGCCATTAATGCTTTATCAGTTTTTACCAACTTCATTCTCACTTGACTGAATCCTAGAAATTTTACCAATGTGTATAGCTTAAGCATAGTTGAATGTCACAGATACAGTACAGATAATATTTTGGGATAAGGGTATGTAAAAGATAATTACTTGTTACAATAAATTGGCATTTTTTTACACTCACTCTTGGCCAAATTAAGATTTGCTTTTGATTTTTTAATGTAACCTGTCAAATGCATGCAGGTACCATTGTGGGAGGCTGGCATTTGCTGAACTGTTAAATCTTCTCCAGTTTTGACTTCTTCTTATGCAAAATTTGTGCCAACCTTTGTTTCTCTTAGCTTTTTTGGAGTTAACAAGGAACATGCCACCCACCTTGTTATGGGACTGCTGTTAGCACACTGTGTTTCAGATGCTAAGCACTGTGTATGTCTCCTGAAACAGGTGTGTGTGTGTCAGTGGGTGTATGCAGAAAACACACAGTGGAAACAGTCACTCCACAGATCCTTAGCCACAGAACTGGGAGGTCTTTGCTAGTTTCTGCCTCATCTCTTGCAACTTCTTTCCCAGCCTCTTTAGATGCAAGCAGAAGATGTGTCCATAACTCTCAAATGTCAAAATAAATTTCAAATGAACTTTTGTAGGATTTCCCCTGTTGAATAGTGGGTGGCCAGAAAAGGAGTTCTCTCCTCTTAGCTGGAATTTTGGTGAATCACTCGACCAGATTAAGTTTCCCTTTCTGGGTAACAGGGATAAATTATATTCATTGTGATGGAGTAGTATAATTTCAGCCATTATGAGTTTTTAAATGCTTTGATTTCCTTGTGGGGGAAGGATGACAGAAATGCAAATGCTATCCATGAGAAAGACAATGTTGGCAGCTGCAATAAAACCATTGCAAATTACAGGCTCAAGAGCCACTCCAAAGAAGTCAGGGTGCAATGGGAAAAAACAGCTAATTGGGACTCTTGAAGATGTGCTCTTGGATAACACAATACATTGACTATTAGAGTTCTTTCTCACAGAATAATTTGCTAGTATCTCCTGGCAGGACCTGGGGAACCCATGGAAAGAGGAGCCCACACTGGAATAGGTTTGCTGGCAGGACCTGTGACTCTGTGTGGGACCCATGGTGGAGCAGCCTGCTCCTGAAGGACTGCAGCCTGTGGAGGGGACCCATGCTGGAGCAGTTTACGAAGAACCAAAAAAGCCTGTGGGAAGGGCTCATGAGAAGTTCATGAAGGACTGTCTCCTGTGGGAGAGACCACACACCAGAGCAGGGAAGAGTGTGAGGAGACCCCTCCCTGAGGAGGAAGGAGTGTCAGAGACAAGGTGTGATTACCTGACTGCAGCCCCCATTCCTTGGTCCCCTGCACTGCTGGTGGGGAGGAGATAGAGAATTTAGGAGTGAAGTTGAGCCCAGGATGAAGAGATGGGAGAGGAGAAGGTGCTTTTAAGATCCAATTTTATTTCTCATTGTCCTACTCTGATTTGATTGGTAATAAGTAAAATTTATTTTCTCAAGTTGAGTCTGTTTTGCCCCCGACAATAGCTAGTGAGTGATGTCTCCCTGTTTTTATCTTCACCTATGGTTCTTTTGTTGTATTTTCTCTCCTGTGTCCAGGAGAGTAATAGAGCAGCTTTGGTGGGCACGTGGTGTCCCATCAGGGTCAACCTACCACACATCTGAGTAATTTTTTCCCAAATTTTCTTTGAGTTTGACATACAGGATTGGTAAAGTCTATGACTCATTCTAACTGTGTTGTATCTGATATCCTATTCCAGCACCTCAACAGGAATTCTCATGGATACAGCTCTCAGAGATAGTCAAACTCTCTGTAATGTTAGAAAAAGTGTCTGGGTGTCCAACAGTGACCCTAACTTTTGCCACCAATGAAGAAAGTATTTCTGCATGGGTCCAGCTGTTCTTTGGTTTGGTTGCCATCAGCTAGGCAGAACTAAGTGTAGCTTCTGCTCAGCTGCAGATTTTGCTTAGCAGGATGAATGGGGAGAGGAGAAACTGAAGGTATTAGGGTGTGGGAGGGATGGGGGAGTAGGAAGTGAAGTGGGGTCAGAGACCACAGGACTAAGACGCAGAGAAAACTTGTAACGTCATAGGATCAATTTTGCAATACACAGGAATGCAGGTCTCATTAAATCTGCAGAACAATCTATTTTATTCAAGTGTTGGAAGAAGGAAATACTCAGCTAAGACCAAAGCCGGCCAAATACTGTGGCCTCTGATATCATTGCAAAACCCTCAGCTCAGCTGGGGTGTTTTTGTCATGCTTGTGCCTCTGCCTGTGTTTGCATAGCTCTCTCTATTATGGTCCTTTCATGCTTCTTTCTCTCATTACTGTATTCATTATTTTCTGACAGAACCTTATACCCTTTGCCTTTTATTATTTCCTTAGTGCTGGTAGTTGTAGCAGTATCAAACCAATGCCAGCAATCAAGTGACACCACTGCATGTTTCTTCACAACATTGTCTTCCTCATGCTGACCTTTCCCCAGTGAAGAGCCACACCATAATAAAAGCCTACATCTCCTAGTCTTGTCTCTCTGGATGTCTTTTCCTTCACACAGTGTATGACCAGACCCTTTCACAGCCCTAGCTACAAGCTCAGGGCATTTTTCATCTTCAGTCACAGCCCTGCAATTTGCAAACAGGGCTCTGTGTTGGCTGGCAGGTCAGGAAGCTAGCAAAATAATTCTTTTGGTTGTGATGATTTTATGTGGAAAGCAGGATAGAATCATGTATTTTTAATATGCAAGACAACATCAGCAACCATCAGAGGTGTCAAGTGAGAGGATTAATATTTTTTTTTGCAGAACAATTCAATCTTCCCGTTCAATACAGACGCTAAGTTTTTTACCATAGCTAAATGCAATTAAAGTGCTACTGATCTGCACCATGATTTTTAGACAAGAGTCCACTGGAAAGCCTTGAGCAGGAGCCAAACAAACACCCATCACTCCCCTACCCACACTGCTAGCCAAAAAGACACATGGCCACAGGGTCTTTGAAAGGTTATGTAGTGTTAGTTTGGCAAGATTTGTGTAGCTTATTACTGTGCAATGGCCACCAAATATACCATTGCATATGAAAGATAAATGATAATAAGTTTTCTTGCATAATTTTATGGCAGTGTGGATCTGACTGTGCAAGTAGGTCAGCTCCTATCTGGCTTTCCAAAAAAACCACTCTCTTGCTCTTTCAGTCTTTCTCATTTACATAATGGAACAGCCATAATGAAACAAAACTTTTTGTTCTTCCAAGGCAACCA
The DNA here is from genome assembly GCA_008694505.1 of Cyanoderma ruficeps. Classification (NCBI taxonomy): domain Eukaryota; kingdom Metazoa; phylum Chordata; class Aves; order Passeriformes; family Timaliidae; genus Cyanoderma; species Cyanoderma ruficeps. The sequence continues at coordinate 21,153,117 of VZDJ01007754.1, forward strand.
AAAGAGCTGCCATTTTGATGGTCACTCTTCAGTTCAGTTCTCCGTATTTGTCCATAGCTGAGTACTGCCTGCTGCGGCTCTGTGCTGCCCCAGTCTGCCACTGATCCCTTACTTCATCAGTCATTTCTTTTTCAAAGTCATTGTCTACCCCCAACCCAATGAAGCCAGGAAATGAGCTGGTACTTACTTGTATTGCTGTGTCCTGTAGATCCCTGTTGTGACTCCTACAGTAATAACAGAAAAAAGGGAAGGTGTATTATTTTTTCAGCAATTTTTTTGCTGCAATACTTACTTGGACATTTACCTTAACAATACAAACAGCACCGATGAGTGTTCATTTGGTTTCAAAGTAATTTTCATTTACAAGAATAAGTCCAATATTTCTTGGAAAATCCATTAATTCTTAGGCTTGTAAACTTATTTCACAACAACCCTTTAATGGTGCAATTCTTTGTATAGCTATTACGACTCCCCTGCTCACTATTCATGTATTGATCAGCCAAAACTCGTCTATTATCTTCTACAAGTTCAGATGAGAAGACAGAGGGAAGGCCAATATTGTTTCATGGACCATTGGATTCCTGAGGTAGTAGCACAGCTGGTCTTTTCTTTTCACATCTTGACATTGACAGCATCAGAGAATGAAAATACAGACTAGTTCTGGGTCCCTGAGATTACAAGGTCAACCTTGTATGACAACAGCAATATCTGTGAATGTGGTGCAATAAATCAGACCACTTTTCCCTCAAGTGCAAATGTTAGCTCACTGTGTTTTACTCACAGAATTTGTTTGCATTCATAAAAATATTTTTAAAAGCTTCTAAATACAAATCTAAACCATAACAAAAAGATAATTAAATCAAGGGAAAAAATAATACTTTGCCATGGATGGCAGCAGGAAAAGTACCCTGTATGTAACTCTGTTTCTGAATACCCCAGACACGCACAGGAATACCATCTCACCCCCATGCTGCAGTTACAGCTGCAGTTAAGTCTGCTCAGAGAGGCCAGGCACCCACAGGAATACATGCAGTCATTTTTGGTGAGGAACTGGGCACTGGAGCAGATCCCTGGTCCACAGAGGCAGAGAGATGAGGAAAACACACAGCTCATAGAGAGAGGAACTGCCTGTCCCTAGAGAGCTGAGGATGCTCCGACTTGGTTGGGCTGACATTGTGCTGCTGAGTCACTCTGGAGAATTCCTCAGGGGCATGGGGACCCAAAAGCTTCTTGGGCCCTCTGAACAGAGGTTGGCTGGATAGTAGGCCCTGGCATCTTGAGGGCTCAGCTGATCAGAATCCCTCCATCTGCACATTTTGCTCTGTTCAAACTGCATGGCTTTGATCTGTAACTTTAATACCATAATACAAATCTGCAGCTCACTTCCATCCTACATACCTGTAATGTGAGCCATCAAATATTTGGGCAAGCCCCAAGAGTTTCTACCTTCTACTGCACTATGAAAAGATCTCTACCATGTTTCACATGCCAAGAATAATTTCTCAGTAATTTGAAATTGTGTACTTTTGACAAATTGCATCAGCTTTTTGTGAATGTTTCTGATGAAGGGAGATTAAAGCCTTTTTTTTCTAGTGACTGAATGTAATCTTAAAAAGTCAAGATCAGCTTGCAGCAGTGATGTAGTGATACGCACACTTGAATTTAAATGCTATTCTTGTAGCCAACCACACTCCCAATAAAAGTAGGCTTTTAGAGCATGTTCAGTTTCCGAAAGAGAGAATTTATTTACCTGGAGAAGTTCAGAGAAATACAATCTTTTTGAGGGAAATATCCTTGTATTTGTAAAAGTGCTTGTAACTTCTGAACAAGGATCTTGCTCACTCTTTTACCTTCTCATTAACCTCAGGAAGAATGCACCCTCCCCTTTAACTGCTGAGCACAGTGCTCAGTAGTGCCTCTGCCAAAGGCTGGTAAAAATATCTCATAGAGAAATACAGAATGTTCCCACTAATGGAGGAAAAAAAAGAAGGTAACTTTAAAAAGAAGGTGAAGCCTTAATTTCTGAAGATTATTTTCCACTGTATTTCCTCCAACTTGTTAAAATCAACAAGAAAGGAAAAAGCAAATGAATTGCACTTGTAAAGAACAACATCACTATGATAACTTAGCATCTGCTGAGAATAATCACCCAATAGCTTTGTGACAAGAAACAAGTTCTCCTGGAGTGGCTAAATTAATTCTCAACAAAATGATGGCTGATCCCATAGTATCACATATACATAACCAGAAATCAAATACCTGATCAAACCATCAACACAAGAA
>VZDJ01007754.1:21900562-21926556 GCA_008694505.1 Cyanoderma ruficeps
TTTTTTTGGGTGAGAATGGTCTGGGGGAATGAGTGAGAGAGAAGGGAGATCCTGGCTTTAAATTCCAGGCTGTTAGTAGAATTTGGTTGAAAACTGGAAATCAGTTTCTTGAGTTTAAACTAGTCAGATAAGACTGGTGGATATAGATTAGGTCAAGCTGTAGTAAGTCTTTAGTCATGCAGAAGCTGAAATCTGCAAAGCTCTTTATTGCTTTCATGGACATACTCCTTGCATAAAATTACAGAGTATATAATGAACATGCATTTTGACTTAAAAAAGATTTGGGATAAAATTAGGAGTATGGTTGAACAGATTAAAAGGTGTACGAAAAAAGCTTGCTTCCTCTGACTTTTACCCATAACTAGGACAAATTTAAACTCTGAGGTAATAGACATCTCCAAAACGTTGTAAGGCGTGTCTTTAGCACAAAATTGCTCATTCAGATTATTGTCTGCCCTCAGCCCCCCATACGATATTCAAGAGAAGATTTGGATACCTTGGGAGATTTGGATGCCTTGTAAGGTAAACAGATTATGCAAGAGCTCTTGCTGGTGACAGCTGTCTTGTAAAAGCAAGTGCTAACATCTCTCAGATACTTACAGTTTTAAAAAGTGCTTTATAAGATTTTTTAGTACTTTAGGAAAAGTATGTATGAAACGATCATTAAAGCAAATGAATCTACTACAGCTTCCACCACTACCAGCAGCAATGAACATATGTGACTGTAGTAAATTGTATGTTTCCTCTAGAGTTGCAAAGGCGTGAAGGGTATTTATTGAATTCATTCTCATGTAGGAAGGAATGGGTAAAAAAGCTTGAAAAGGAAAATCAAAAATATAAATCCTTCCCTCACACCCTCCAAACCAAGGTCCTGGAGCAATGTATCATTAACTTTTCCACATGAAAAGTTGAAAGAGTTGGGTCACTGTCAGTGTAAGAGTCCTGTTGGACAGAGGCAAGTATCCCAATTTGAGAAATATGCAAGTACATTTTATTTGTTTGGCATTTGTTTGTTTGTTTGTTTGTTTGTTTTTAAATCTCTATTCGTTGGCCTACCAGGGACAAAATTACATCTGTGCAAAGGTTTACTCATTTTCCCTTCCTTTGAGATCAGAGTAATGCCAATGATCAGGCATTACCTAAATCTTATCAGTTTACTATGAGCAGAGATGTTCAGTCATAGTTATCTTTCAAACTTTAGTTTGAAATAGATCACTTAAAAGATTCAAACAAATCCAAAATTTATTTCTGGTTGTGTTACGACATTTGGAGTAGCAGCAAAAACAAAACAGGATTGCAACCACCCTCTCCTTAAGTATAATGCTTTTACATTATAGAATGCTATGTCCTTCACAAACCACATACTTGGACATGAATGCACATGAGGAAGAGGAAGGCTCCTCTGCCAAGTGCCTATGGCATGTGAACTCTTTCGTGCATGAAAATCCAATTCAGCAAAGCATGTCAGCATGTTTGTAAGACTGCTTCATTTCAGCAAAGTATTTAAGAATGTGCTTAAATTTAAATATGTACTTAGCTGAATTGTTCTGCTGAGTGGGGATTGATGGCTGAATTGAGGCATTAAACATTAATGAGGGAGCTGGGAACACAAAATAATATGTAAATTGGGATGTGTCCTGTCATGACTAGAATAAACTGATTCAAACAATGCAATCATTGCATGACTAAGGTCTCTTGAAAGATGTGAAGCCATTAGAAATACTTAAGACTTGGTGACTTGAGATGGGACACAATCACTGACAATCACTCAGTCCTTCACTCATCTCAAATCGCCTGGTTTTGGAGTGTCTAGCGGAGAGGCTGGGTGAAAATCTCTTCCACACAGTAACTGAAACACTTTACTGTCTATTGGCACACCGTTAATTCCCGATGCTGCCCAGGGCAGCGTCATCCTCTGATCTTCTTTTAACTAGGATGAAGGATGAATTCTTTTGACTGCTTTTGGTCCAGCCACAACTGGTAGCAAGGTCTGTCTGAGCAGCTCTGTCCCTCTTGTCTCAGACTGGTGTCCCGTGGACCCTGCTGGTCACCCTTCATGCTCCTGTATAGGGCAGTGCCTCTAGGAAGGTGGCCGTGGAGCTGAGGACTGTGGTTTCCACCGTGTGCTGACACCTGCTCTTTATATTTCTTGCTCTTTAGACCAGCTTAGGGCAGCCGAACAGTTTATACAGTGACTCATGAAGATGGAGATACGGATAAAAGCCTATCTGTCCAGAAGAGGCTGAGGTAATGCTTGCAGAAGAAAGCAACTGCTTCATTTCTGCTTGGCAGAAAATGTTGTGCTTGCTCCTCCAAGTAGAAATAGCATTTTATGATGCTTCCCTGATACATTCTTTTTGTGGTTTTGTTTTGTTTTCTACATTTTGGATGCATACTGGAGTTAACTTTCTGTTTAATAGGACAATCTATTATTAACAGCTGTGCTATAAACTCTGAAGTATTGATGCTAGGTTTGCATGTTAGAGTAATTTGAACAGGGAAAAAAAAATCTGTGCAATAAAAGCAGTGGTGAGTCATGCAGAAAAGCCCTATCTCAGAGGCTAGAAACAGCAGCTCTTACATTAGCTTCTGTGCCTGGTTTGCAGACGACATGCAAAAGACCCTTGATTGTATTTGTGTGTCAGGAATGTTTACACAATGAATCAATTAGTTCTGAAGTAAGGAATGGCATTAAGAGCAGCTTTCAAATGCCTTCATGGTAAAGTCCAACTACAAAAGTTTATAAAAGAGAGAAAAACATCACCCTCCTCCACAAAAATAAATACAAACTTTACTGTGAAAAGAGGTGCTTTCTTTTTTTCTTAATTAAAACAAAAGGTGAAAATGTTTCACTTAAATAGCTACATTAACCAATAGTTTTCTTGAAAGTACTTGTTGAGAGATTCAGCATAGTGTTTGACATAATTAAATGACAAAGCAGTTAACGTTAACTCCTCTGAAACTGACTTTTATTGTAACAAATACAAATCCTGCCTCAGTAATTTTTGAGGGTAAAGCATATGTTACATGACTGATGTAGTTTTATCTTCTCACTTTTTGAATATCTTAGGCCAAATGGTACATCAGAGAAACATTATATGCATGTAGTGTCAGGGGTGGTATGATTAAAACTGCATACAGTTCTGTATTCCTATTACTCTTTTACAAATCTTGTTTTATCCTTCAGACTAGAAAACATAGTAGGAGATAGTGTGATTTATGCCTTGCTTATAGTTACATAACTAACATTTTCATATAATATTTTATCTCAGATTACCAATAAATTTGAGAGAGAGAAAAAACACCCTAACAGACTTAATAAGCCCAACCACTGTAGGAACAATGAAACCTGAAGTACCACGACCCATCTGAACCGTTCAGATCCACTAGGACCCCTCTTTGATCAGGGAGGTGAATTAGACAACCTCCAGACATCCCTGACTACCTAATTTATTCCATGATTGCTGCATAGTCTCTTTCTTAATTGCATCTGAAGCATTTGTGACTTGTCTATGCTTGGCTTTTGTTCAAGTAAGTAGAACGTTCATTTATGTTGCTGGCAGTAGCCTTGCTCTAGCTGCAGCAGTGTAAAATACATCCCAGACAAACTTTATAAAGAGAAATCTTTTACTTGGGCCAGTTCACACAACTAGACTAGATACAGGTATGTATGCCTGCACAGATTGTGTTGGATCTGAAGCTAGCAGCAAACACATGGCTGATAAAGTTTGGGAACAATTGATCTGGTAGAATGAGAGAGTGTTTCTTTTTCCTAATTTAGTGAATTAGATTAGACTGATATGGTTTAGGACGACAAGATGTCTACTATACCAATTGATATTCTCTGTTTTCATTGGAATAAATTACAAAACCAACCTTTGTGAAAAATTGGATTTGAAATTCCCCTTTGAGGAATTTCCCCTCGTACTCTGGCCCCACAGCTTTGCACTGACATGAAGGAGCTCTGGGGTGGTTGGATTGTGACCAGGCATGGAGGGGCTCTGGACTGATCAGCATCCTTCATTTATGGTCCTGATTTGTGATCCTGATGTTGAACTACACTCCATCATTTCTGGCCCTTACAGATAGTTTCCTTACTGCTAAGTGCTCCTCAGATGGCTTACATAAAATATTTCCACCTCTGCAAACTTCTTATTTTGACTGTGTGCTGTTGGTAATGTGGGACTGTCCCTCTGGTTGGTACTGATGGAGTTTTGCATGAGCAAGGACCAGAGCTGAGTGAATACATACCCTAAATATTCATTTGCATTCAAAAGGGAACTTCCATTTAACTGGGGTTGTAATCCTTTCATATTTGTTTTCTATGAATATGTGATCATGTGAGCTTTACTGGCATAATATTTCTCTGTGAAAATGCCCATGTGACTTACTCATAGGAGGCAAACATTTAATTCAAATGTTGCATTTCCAAAAGGAGGTTCAGAATTTTCTATTGACTTTGTTTTGATTACTTATTTAAACTAAATGTTACGATCCCTGAGGATAAAGCAAAGCAAACCTAGGCAATATTATAGTCAGTGGAACAATAAGCATTCATGCTCAGCTTGGTAATTTTAAACATAGTGTCAATATAGGCCAAAAGATGTATGGGGCTTAAATTAACTTTTTTCAATTTTTTGTAGAAGATGCATTCCCAACTGAAAATGTCAATGTGGATTACAGTATTCATAAATGGGATGATCTGCAGCCCTACAATTATTCACTGAAGTATTTAATTCACAATTTTATAACAAGCACATTTCAGACTTGAGCTGCAGATTTACAATTGATTCAATGTAAACTTTGCCAAAGAAAATCCTCTGGTAAGATGAAAATATGTGAGTTAGAAATGCAGGATGTGGTTGCTTAGTTACTAAGCAGGAGTCTACCTGAAAAGCAGAGAGTATGGAGAGCACTTCAGAGTATGGAGAAGGGTTTTGCCCTTTACTTTTGACTGACATTTTTGCTGAATGTTAAAATCTTAAATGTGGAACTAATTTTAATAAAAAGTGACTCCAGTGTGGCAACCTCATTGCTACTGCAGCCAGTGGTAGTGTAACCATCAGAGAAGATAGAATCACTGGGGAAAATTTAGACAAAAATTTGGACAAAATGTAGACAAAATTTAGTTTTAAGAGGCATTTTAGAGAATGTACCTTGGATATTTTTCTCTCATATGCCATCCTAGTTGCTCTCAGATAAAAAAAACCACAGAGATTTCTTATCTGCTTTAATATTTTCGATATATCCTTGGATTATTTTAATAACTTTTTTATAACTGTATTAGTAAACCTAAAAAGATCGTTAACCTATAGTATTTAAAATTAGTTTTCCCTTGAATCTGATTCTTGTCAGAAGCAGTATTTAACAAGATTCTGTGATGTTTCTGCAATTTGCCGAAATGTTTTCAAATATTTATCATGCATTTTCACCACTGTCATGAAAATAATCAAGAAGACAATGGATTATTCCCCTTTCAACTGTGCAACATTAAGTTAGAATCAGGAATGTTTTCCATTATTTGAAGTCTTAGTGGCCACAGGGAAAAATATTTTTAAATCAAATCTTTAATGGTTTTCATAATTGAAAGCGATGGTAACATATTGTTAGGAATGCACAAAGCTTTTGTTTTAGAAGAGATACAGTTTTGACTATGAATGAATCTTGGAAAACAGCATGATTTAATTTGCCATCACAGTCAAGTGATCTATATGAATGATATCAGACAATCTTATGACATACTTTTTTATGCTTCTGCAGCTGTCATTTTGTCTTTTTCCAGTTTTCTTAGCTACAAAATAGATGTCAAACATTTTGTTTATAAAAGTTACCCTGGAATTATTTTATCACTCACACCATTTATAGGCATTATTGTACCTAAGGATGCAATTAGTTAAGAAATCTCTGCATAAATTGCAGTTAGTATTTTATTAAGCTATGCACAGTCATTTCTTTACAAATTCTAGATAGTACAGAACATTTTTCTAGAGCTTGCATCTTAATGGCAGGTTACAGTCACAGCTATGGCTACAGTCTCTGTAGAAATGTAGCATGACCAATAAAAAATACATAATTAATATGTAAAGCCTACCTTACTGTGGCCTATGCAATACCCATTTTTCATACCCTAAACTCAAATGCTGTTTTCTATAGAGTTACTCTTTAGCCATGTGGAAATGCATGGGAAGGACCTCCAGGCATGGCCTGGCTCTCTGCTGGCATGAGAGCTGGAGGGATGCGCCTGCATCCCCTTGTTTCCTTCCTCACCGTGGGGAGGCACAGAGGCCAGGAGCCAGGAGCATGGCACTCCAGCAGCTGAACAACTAAGGGACCACAAAGTACCTTGCAGGTGAGCCTCTGCTTCTTCAGTGAGGGGAATATTCACAAGTCTTCTTTCTCTATCTGGCTCACCCTCATGAGTTCTTTCATTTCAATTTTAATTGGAGGCCTTGGTAAAGGGGCATATTCACCCCACTTTTTCTGAAGGAATCTTCCTCAACCACACCTTGCCATCCAAATGCCTTTTCTTCCCCTCTCTATCCTCTTTCATCTTGTGGCTTCCTTCAGATGCCCTCCTTCATTAACAGTTCCTGGCACACAAGCAGGTTAATACAAGAAACTCACATCAAGATGAAAATCTCCTTTCACACAGGCTGCTGAAGCCTGGCTGGGAATTAACAAGAACCTCCAGTAAGGGTTCTCCTGAGCAAATCCTATTAATAACAGGCTACCATGGTCAGTCAAAACACTGAAACATTGCATTTAAACACACCAGAAGCCATTGGCAAAGTTTTATAGTGTTATTCCTTGCACATAATCTCCTTAGGTGGGTTAAGAGAGTACAAGCGATGGTCAGAGCAACGTCCATATTTTAACAGGCAAAACACAAAGCAGCATCTACAGCTCTTATTTGAGGTGAGCAATTTAGCATAGTTTTAGAACTATAAAAAAAAGTGGTTTCTTTTAAATGCTATGATTAATTATTATTGAAATGCTAACTTTCTTTGGGCCAAATTCTACTTCAAAAATGAGATTTAATCAAGAGTTACAGTGCTTAATGTTATTCTGTGCAGGTTTGATTGATTCAATTTTCTTCTTGCTCCTGCAAAAATGAATGCAGTAAAACATGACTCTTAAATTAAAGAGTGGATTATCACCTTCAGGGCGGAGTCAAAGGATTTAGGAAGAACCTCAAATAAGGGATGGATGAACATATTAATGACAAAGGAGTTGGAATTCACTGTCTGCTAGGTTGAAATAAATTAAGACAATTTGAGCACGTGTATGACAAAGCTTCTTCAGTTTCCTGAAACCAAATTTGTTAACTATTAAAACATGCTAAAAACTCTTAACCCTGTGATAAAAGGTTGGGATGTAAGAGGTACATGTTAAACCTAAAGTAATTTTTCATTATTAGTAATATTATTAAATGTTGTATTTTGTCCTCTTTGGTTTTTTCGGGTAGGTAGTTGCTCATGTTCTGCCAGTTAATCCTGTTCTTTTGCCTGTTTTAATTATAAAGCACCTAATAACGTAGCGACTGCTTCTAATAAATTAAAAACACCTGGATAAATAGAGAGGTGGTGTTGTCTATTAGGCACAATATCCAGGTTTGGTTAAAACCAGGAAAGTCTACTTGAGCTTTTAAAATAGCTTCTGCAGCTTGACACAGATATAAAAGACTTGCTCTCAGCTCTAACAGAAATGCCTGAAGCATAAAGACCTGTGAACTTCTGTTCGAGGACAGAAATAATCAGCACACACAACATCAATTTTTTTCTGTTCAGCCCTTATAAATATTGTTGCTAATTCTGCATGTGACAGTGAAAAGCATTTTGCAGTCTTGTGAGGTTTTTACATTTTCAGCTTAGTGTGGTTTAACCACAAGCTGGGTAGCTTGGAGAAGAACAACCTGCTTGTGTGTTTCTCCAAAAGCAATGGTTCATGTGCCTCTGAAACAGAGAGGATAAAATGCCCAGGCTGTGGCCAGTTTCAGTGTTTGCCACATGCAAAGCCAATGCAATGCAGCTTTTAGTCACAGTGCTTACACTAACCTCTGACTTTCTGAAACAACTGGGACTTACCACGGGCTTCTAAATCAGGCCCTTACAGTTCTCCTTTTCTTAGTATACAGCAACTCTTAGAGGCTGGGTTTAGCCAGCTTTTCCAAGTGAGGTCTCAGCAAAATCTGGATTGTTTCATGTATGAGCCCACATAGAAACTGAGTTCTTTGAAAACTTCCGTCATCATTATCTAAGTGCAACTTTATCATTCTACAGCCATAACGTTTCTGGGGACCTCACCATGGGTGAAAGTACTGAACTGAGGGGAAAAAAGGCATCAGGAGAAAATGTACTGCAGTAACCCCATATTAGTGAATGAGTGCACACTCATGCATACTTCAGCTATTTGCTTTGATATCCAAATACAATAGAGCTATAGACTAGGCTCAGAATTTGACCTTCAGTATCTTTCTGCCGGGGCATTTATTCCTCAACTGGTTTCTTTAGTCTTAGGCTGTTTTTGTGCTAAGTAGTGAAGAAGTCTGGTAACCCCTGCTGTGCCAGAGGAGATTGGCCCTGGACAGTCACCATGGCGTAAGACTGGCAAACTTGAGCCTGACATGTAATGACATCTCCTGTCAATCCTTCTTCATACACAGAACTCAAGCTTTAAGCTGCTTAATGATGGCATAATGTTTACTTCCTTTTCAATGTAGGTACAGAAGGGATCTGAATAAAATTTATCCCCTCTTGGTCATGAAATATTATGTGTTGTGAAACACAGGTTTTACAGCTGAAAGCATAAAAATTTGAGCATAGAACTACCTCTAGAAAAAAACATTTCTGTTACTCTGCACATTCCTATCTGCCTTTTATATCACTGTTTATCTTTGCTATTATGAAATACATCCTTCTGCATGGTGGTCATAGCTCAAAGATTATTTGAAGGGAATGTCTCTTGACTGTCATTTGACTTGCTCAAGCCTTTGGAGTTCTTGAAATGTAAAGATTTATGAGGTTTTTCTTTGCTCTGCTTGTCCCTTACCTATGTATATATAGATGTATATCTCTATTTCAAACTGGCTGACTAAAGTAACTAGTGCAGAGGAATCCCCATCCTAGGAACAGTATCTTCTGCTATATCTGTGACTTCAGTCAATGCTTGTCTTTTGAGACCTGGAGGAAAAATACACAGTACAAACACAAAATAATGGAGCAGGAAGTATTTTCTTCTCTTTTTTTAGCAAAATTTTTTCTGACCTATGTTCCTTTGCTACAATACTGAAAGCCCATCCACCTATAGAACACGATACTACAGCTTTGAGTCAGGGAAATCAATTCAACAAACACAAGGCTGTGATGATTCTATGATCAATTATCAGAACTGCTCATTCCCCTTTAATAGTAGGGTTAATATGAGGATGTATTTTGTGAGTCTCCATAGGACTGGGCCAGATACCCTGAGTTTTAAAAGGACAAAAGAACACTTCCCTTTTAGGTAACAATCTAAAACTGTATTAGCATCCCTGAATGGTTTCTCCTTCCTGTGCTAAACAATTTTCAGAGTGTAAGTGGTTACCTTTGCTGGTGCCTTTTGGTAACAGCTGCATGGACATGTGCAGGAGCACATGTGGAAAAGGTTTTGTCACCACACCTTAGCATTACAGGTAATGTGTTTTACTGAGAGCCATGAAAAAAAAAGTAGAAAGAAGTGAGGCTTAAAGCAGAGGTCTTGCCCTTGGCACAAAAGAAGCAGGCTTGTGATATTCATAGTTTCATGGGGAGCTCATTGCCCCCAAGATGGGGTATGCCGTTATGGGAAGTTCTCTGCCTAGTGAGGAGCAAAGCTGGACATCATAGTCTTCACACAGGAACTTCAGATGAATTTGGGACCCAGGCTACTGAGTGCTTTGGAGACAACAGACTTGGGCTGAAGTCAGCATTGTATGAAAACACTAAGAGGGTACTAGTCCCAATCTGTGAGGGTGAGAAGAAGTATTGCAGCCTTCTGCACTTGCTGGAATTTCCTAAGAGCTCATGACTTCTCACTCATGTGTGTGACATTGCTTTGGTCTAGACAGGAGCTGACAAAAGCTTGTATAATGGGGAACAGGTCACCATCTGATGCTGACTCCCATAAGCATTGAATGACATTGTTTTTCCAGACAGTTATCATAAATAGCATTTTCTGTTAAAACACATGACAAAAACCCTATTACATTTTTTGCTCTGCTTTGAAAGAAATCCCCTTCTACAATTCATGGTCAGATCTGGTTAAAAGATTCTGGAATGAGACTTTTGTAATCAGAATTTTCTGCTGTGAATTGAAAAAAGAAGGATCTTCTTCGTTAAGAAAAGTCATATTACCAGACAACAGTAATTCAAAAGTGACCATATAATGTTTTTTCTTTTATTCTAGATGTCAGCATCTCTCATAGACAAATATGTAACTTGCCAGATGCATGATCCAAATCCTTCATGTTCTGAAAATAGGCAGTAACTCAATAAAGATTTTTATTTTTAAGAAAAGTACAATATTTGACTGACCCTGTGAAATTTACCCCTCTGCTTCAGCCCTTACCTGCACCATCACACTTCAGGTCACTGCCCTCTTGGGTGTGCTATCACATGTGCTTATTGTGATCAGTGCTGCTCAGTGAAATGATCCCATTTAGTCCTCAAATGGTTCAAGTAATTGAGTTGGTGCAGAGGAGAAGGCACTAACCTCTAAGGAAGGGTGAGTACAAGCCCGGTGTATTACTACTGTATTACATAGGAGCCCAATGCACAATTGAGACTAGTATTTTGTGGAATCCCCCCTCCTCCTGCATTAATTAATTAGTGGCAGGGACTCTCCCAGCTGTTCACCCCTGGTGATTAACACATCTCATTTGTTGAAAGGTGCTGGCCTGAGGGTTTGGCCCATGGTGACTAATGCTGTTCCGAGGGATTTAGCAGCTAGCACAATCAAGGCCCTCTTCCCATGCTTAAGAAGTTCCTATGGCTGAATACAACAGGCATGGGCTAAACTCCATCTCCACCAGCCCTACAGACTGAGAATGGTTCTGTAAAGACAAAATTATTACTCACTGTCCCTCTGCAAACTTACTGATCACTCTGGAGGGAACGTGGAGACCTTCAGGAGTACTAACAGAATTGTAGAATCACAGAGTTGTTTAAGTTGGAAGAGACTTTTAAAGGTCTTCTAGTCTAAACCCCTGCAATGAGATGGGACATCTTCAAATGGATCAGGTTGCCCAAAGCCCCATCCAACCTGACCTTGAATATTTCCAATGATAGGGCATCTGCTTCCTCTCTGAACAACCCATTCCAATGTTTCAGCAACTTCAATGTAAAAATTTTCTTCCTTAAATCTAGTATAAATATACCCTATTTTCATTTAAGATCACGACCTCTTGTCCTATGCAACAAGGCTAAAAGGTCCATCCTCATCTTTCTTGTAGGCCATCTTTAAGTACTGAAAGGCTGTAATAAGGTCTCACTGAAGCTTTCTCTTCTCCAGGCAGCACAACCCCAACTCTCTCATAATTTCTTCATGAGAGAGGTGCTCCAGCCCTCTGATCATCTTGGTGGCCCTCCTTTGGACCTATTCCAACAGGTACATGTCCTCCCTGTGCTGAGGATCCCAGAGCTGGATGCAGCTCTCCAGGTGAGGTCTCACCAGAGTGGAGCAGAATCCCCTCCCTGGCCCTGCTGCTTTGGACGCAGCCCAGGGCCCAGTTGGCTTTCTGGGCTGTGAGTGCACATTGCCATTGAATCATGTCCAGCTCTTCATCCACCACCACCCACAGTCCTGCTCTGCAGGGTTGCTCTCCAGCCCTTCTCCCCCCAGCTCGTATTGATCCCAGGGATTGCCATGGCCCAGGTGTAGGACTCTCTCAGGGCAACAGGCTGAGGGCCCTCGCTAGCCTTCTGTCCCTCTAACCCTGGTGTGTCACCCCACCAGGGTTGTCACAGGCAAGCCTGGCATTAGCACCCTCCCCCTTCAAGTCTAGTTTAAAGCTCTGTCGACAAGCCCCACTAACCTCTGAGTAATGACCCTATTACCCCTTAATTATGGAGGAAAAAATTTAAGGTTTAAATTTGGCCACTCTTCAACATCAGACTAAATTTGACCCACAGCCACTGAATGCCATTAAGAGGAAAGCTGCAAAATAATCAGTTCTAGGATTGGAAGAAAATTTCTGGGTAATGTTTCTGAATCTTTTTGCTGTAGTACTGTCATCTTTGTTAGTTAATACCTCCTTTAGCAATGAAACCGCTTTGAGTTGGGTAGAACTCAGAACTTCTCTGCTTTCTTAGAAAAACAAAATTATGCTGATTTGTATTTTTTCCTTTTACAGGCTGCATTTGTTTGCACACAAGATGTGAATAATGAAGGAGTCTACAAAATTCAGCTGGCGAAATTCTTTCAGAGTTTGTAAGAAACAAAACAAACACAAAAACAGCCCATCAAGTAAAAATGGCTGATTGATGCAAAAGGCAACACAGATGGAGGTAATGGGGTTTCAAAAGAGGAATTAGAGAAGATCTGAATGGAAACTCGTAAATCTGCAGCAATTCAGCTTTGCCAAGAATTGCAGTGGGAAATCCTCATTATGGAAGATATTTCCATTCTGTACTCACCCATGAGAGCTTTGCTAGGGCAACCACAGGGAAAGCAGGAGACCCAGCCATCAGCATTCCTGAGCCCTGCCAGCCTGCACTGCTGACTCACAAGGCAGCCTTGAGTGAGTCACTCATTGCCAGATGCTTCCACCTGACCTTGTCAAGGTGCTGCAAACAAGGAAGCAAAACAGACTCACCTTTGGCAACTCTGGCAAACAAGTTTTATCATGTTGTATTCCAGCTTCCCCCACACCACCGGTAAGCAGTGTGGCCAAGGAAGAAGCTTTAGGCCAGGCCAAGCCATTTTTGGGGCTGGGAGACATTGCCCTGGTGTGGCAGACACGAAAAGGAGTTGTTTGTAACAGAGGAAGACTTGACTGTTGCAAAGGAAACATGACAACTTGTAGAAAGTTCTTTCTACACAGAAAGTGGAGAACCTGGTTGGTAAAAAGTTCTTTGCACATAGGCAGCAGAGAAGCCAGTGGCTCAGCAGATCCTGTGGGAAAGATCAGGGAATAAGGAGGATGCAGAGTCCCAGGGAGGGAGCCACAATAACATATGAAATAGCATCCTACCACACAAGCTCAGGTGAAGGACTTAGATAGAGGCTGGTCTTAAATCTTCCACCAAATGGGAAAAATATCACTGCTTCTAACAGTGGGCTAGTCAATCTGGGAGGGCTACAAAACCTGGGGATTTTTCTGTTTTATCCTACCAGTTTCTCACCAGAGGGCATGCTACATTGCTAGTCTGGGAAGGGCAGTCCTTGGTGTGACAATCTGTCTCAAGGCAATTGCTGTGACATGCTTTTTTTCTTCTAATGGATCAGATGTGGGCAAGCCTGATCTATGTTAGAAAAACATCATCAAAAGCTTCTGAAATAATTCACTTGGGAGTGAGTTTTCCTGAGGGTTTTTCTCTGCAGTGCCTCTCTGTAATATCTCTTGTACCACCACCTCCAACCACTAACACTGGGCTGGACTAACATGACTTGCAAAGCCTAAAAAAAGGCTGAGTGATGTGTGGTCAGACCTGCAAGCTCAGGGGAGAAGGAACCATAATCACCCTTATCCTTGTCTAAGTCATCTCCCCTTGCCTCCCAGCACTGGCTGTGGATCAAACTTCTCTGTTTCATGGCAGGAGACAATGCCATTAATCACATTGCTGCATCCAGTATTTATACATAGAAAAATCAAGCTGTGTTCCAGTTCATTGAAAATTCCTCCTGAGTGCCAGCAGAGGGTTAGTTTTAGGCTGCAGCTGCCCAGATAGTTTCCTGATAAGGATCCTTACTATCAGCTGTAGGGGGAGATTCTTGAGGGGTAGGGTGGGGAGGGGGAGCTGTGAGAGGCTGCCCTGCAGAGCTGTAGCCTGGGGTTTAGACTTAGCCCACATCTCCTGCAGAGTCATATAAAAGTGCCATTAAAGTCAGTACAGGAGCACTCACTGCAGTAGGCAGCTTAGACACAAACACAGGCAACAAGCTGTGTCCTGAGTGCTCCCCCCACTTTGCCCATCTTCCCTCAGCCTCTGTGAGGACTGTGAAGGAGTCAGGAGGACTTGGGATGGGTCCCAGCTCTGTTTGGCTGACGAAGGTAAACTGATGTGAGTTATATGGTTCCTGTTTTCTGTTACTGTGACCATTCTGTGACACCTGAAAGCTGCAGGAAGTGATTCATAAAAACACATTTGCAGCAGGTAGGTGCACTAAGGGGACTGTAGGAAGAGGTGTCAAGAAATCATCACAGGTATGGGTAAACCCAGCTATGTACCACCAGCAACACAGAAAGCTGTCTTGAGCTGTTGGTACTGACCCAAGCCAGGCTGTATTTTAGCAGGTGTGTCTGCACCAGGCTGCAGATCCTCCCCAGCGCTCTGGCAGTCACCCAGGCAGGGGATGGACATCCCTCTGTGTGAGGTTTCACCCTCACACCACAGAGTACTCCACAGGGAGCAAGCCTTCCTTCAGAGAGGGAGAACCTCCATGCAATAAGTGCCTCTCTTGTTTCTGCTCTGTGAATCTGTTAGAAAACCAGGCTAGTGAAATAAACTTGCCAATTTTAATCCCTGGATAGCACAGTGAAGCCTTACGTCCTTTGTGCTGCTTCCAGCTACAGCATTAGCTTTGCTAAATATATTAAGTGTTAGAATTTTTGTACTCTCTTGGTAGAAACAGAGAAAAATAATACTTATGCTGGAGGTGACCCGTTTGAACTAGTGAAACACTGAAAACTCCCAGTTGTCTTTGAATAGAAACATTTCAAAGTATTGCCTAAATATTTTGGAACAATATTCATACTATGTTTTCTTAGTGAGATATTTTATTTGATGTTTGCAAAATATTTGATGTCTGCAAGCTATTGGATTTGACTCTCAGCTCATGTTGAGCAGTAAGCAACATGCTTTTTGGCTGCAAGACTAAAGCTTTCCTCCTGACAACTGGTGACTTGCATACCATTGTCTTTCTTTGCATTTTTGCAGGTAATTTATGCTAAATTAATGAAGCATTTGCAGAATAGCTTCTAATCACCAATAGAAAAACCATTATGCTATCTCAGAAGTTGCAGTTAATGAAATTATGTGGTTTTACTTTGCAGTGCACCTAAATGCTTTATTTACTCCTTGAAAAGAGCCATAAGCTTATTTTCTCTTTCTGAAACTATTAATGGGCACATTTTCTGTCACAGCCAGGATTGCGTATATTATGTGAACAGCTGTCTTGTTAAATTCCTTTGTGCAAATCATCATGTAGTACTGCAGGTGCAAATTCCTCTGCAGCCAGTGGGTGTAGCAAGTACATATCCAAGACCTGCAAATTTCCCTGTTGACTCAAACTGCCCAGATCTTCAGAGGACCAAACGGGACAAGGGGAAAAATAGGAGCCATGAATTGTGGTACCACTATCGGGCTGGTGTGTCGGAAGGATATAGACAAATGTGTTTTTGGGAGACATAACCACTTTCCAGTGATGAGAAAGGCCGGGGAAAGTGGTGACATTGGAGAGGCTGGGAAAGAGATGTAGCAACTGGAGTGGGAGAGCATGACTGTACCCTCTGTCAGAGTTTCAGTGCACCAAAGCCAGGGTGCCTCACCCCATAATGACACAGCTAAATGGAAAGATTTTGTTTCTTTTGTGTCTCCACCCAGTTAGATAAAGATATAGCTAATGAAAGCCAGGTCACACCTGTCTACTGGCACCTTTTCCTCTCTCATTACGCATGTTACCTTCACAGATAGATTTATCTCGGCATAGAGATAAAGGGGGTTCTTTTTGTTTGTTTTCTGTTTTCTCTTTAATTTTAGAGGAAGTGTTTCATACCTGAAAAGTATCGATTACGGTTGCTTTTACTTTCTCTAAACTTAACTTTGGTGGAAAAATGGGAGCTGCTGAATCTTTTGTGTTTGGTCCACCAGAGAATAAATATGTACATAAAAAGTTGGGGCTGCACAGATTATAGTCCTCTGACAATAGCTGATTAAAAGCCATGTAGTAAAACCAAGGATATCTTAAGCAATTTCATGAAATGAAAAATATTTGTGTTTCTGGCTTTAATATTTTCACGTATCTTTTTGCAAATTAGGATTTAAAGGAATTTTAATTCACCTCAAAATACTTGTTAATTCAATAGAAACACTTCACTGTCTAGTAAAGCTGGTTCTAGACCTGCATCTTTTATCAATACTTTCTCTGAGGAAATCCTATTTATTTCTAACAGACAAATCAGGATACCAGAGTTTAATCTACAATGAATTAGGAATGCAGATATGGCTCAGCTGAGAAAGCACAGGTTTCACTTAATTGTGGAATTATCTGTCCTGAAGCAAAAGTCCTCCTTGAATGTACTGTATGTTCAGATGAGAGAGTATTTTTTTCAACTTCAAGCCTACAGCAGAATAATAAAAGTCCTCATGTTGAAACTACAGGTGCTTCATGCAACAGAGTGAATTACTCCAGAGTGAGTTTGGCTGGGGAGAAGTGACAGTCTTTTATTCATTGCACAAGCACCTCAGTCAGTCTGTCTGCTCAGGTTTCTGGAAACCTCTGTGGTCTGATTCACTATTTCCTTACTGTTTGTTTTGGGACTGGGAGTAACTATGCAAACATGACGTTGATGCAATGTTGTAGGGAGTATCTAGGCTAATCCCTGCATTCAACTTCTGAACATGTTTGCTGAGAGCAAGGGGTTGGATTCCTTACTGTCTTCTCTCCTGTGCTAAGCCTATGGAGATATAGGCACCCACAGTTTTTACACTTATTTTCCAACTAAATCACCATATGCAAGCCAGTGAAAGAGTGAACTTCTAGTGTTCAGTGAAATGTTCTGACAGTTGGCATAAGGATATAGCTAGCACAAAAAATGTATTTTCACACAAAACCTTTTTGCAAATTTGCAGCTTCTAAGAAATCATCATTGTCTTCAAAATCATCTGAGGCAGTCAGGCTAACATCATGGTTTTGGTTTTGGTACTGATGGCTTGGTGCTTTCAGGGAAGAATTAGAATTTGCTTCCCTCCAGATTTATTTAAATATTTCTAAAGATATAGTAGTTCTACCAAGCCTCATCTGGTGACTCAGAGTTTAGTTGGAGGGCCAGTATAGGAGCCAGAAACACACATTTAGAGACCTGTGCCACTTTTTAACATGCATTCCATGCAGCATCCATCTCAACTAACAGTACCTGTGAGAAACATCTGACCTGTTTTAGATGTCTGCCTTATGAAGAAACGTCGCTATAGGACACAAAATGAACGACACGCACACAGTCAGCTCATCAGGGCAAAAAGGGAAGTTTATTTTTCTCTTTCTGTTTATATAGATATTGGACAATGACCACAGATTGGAGGATGAGGTTACCACCTTTCCAACCACACTGGTCAAACTAGAAGGCCATCAATTGACCCTCTTCAAGAGAGGAATGATAAACAATCACTTTGTTTACATGAAAATCTGTGAGAAACTCCACTACAAAAATGCAAACATCAGAAGGCTGAAAAAGATCAGGGCGACAAAGAAAGGTGGGAAAGCTGCTTCCATAGGTCAGCTGTGAAGGGGTCTGTTCAGCACCCTCAGATGTGGAAGTCTGCAGCCAGTTTGACCACCAGACGTCCTACCCTTTGCTGCTGAGAAAGAACCAGGATTCAATACAACACGTACGTTATTTACAGTAGCAGAAAGTGTGAAGGAAGAAAAAACAGCAAACCTTTCAGACCTGCTTTTCAGTTCCTGATTCTCCGGGGAGTGTTGTGTTGGTTTTGGAGACATTTAGGAGAGAGGATTTAAAGATTCCTTTAAGGACTGTAGTTTCTAAGGGTGGGGTGGATGGTGTTTGCAAGTCTTTTTAGGAAAGAAAACTTGACTTGTATCTCTGCAGACATTGCCACTTTCAGTTGCAAAGCCTTCTGGTCTATGGAGACCAGAAAGGTTTCCTATTTAATCTCCCAGCCAAAAATATAAACACATGAATAGTTATCTAGAAAAACACAGTTAAAAGATTGCACTTCCTGGCACTGGCTACAGAACATCAAATTGTAGGTGGCCGTGATATTGTAAAATGTAGGCGGCCTGCAGACAGACAGGACAGAAGCCCATGGGACTCGGGATGCATCCAAGAGTGCTAAGAGAGACAGCTATGGCTTTCTGCCATCTTTGGAAGGCTGTGGTCATCAGGGAAAGCCTCCAAAGACTGGCAAGATGCAAATGTCACATCTGAAGGGTGAGAAAGGATCCAAGGAACTGCAGGCTGGTTGGCCTAACCTGAAGAGGTTACAAACATCTTTTGGAAGCTGTGACTGGACATAAGAAGAACAGAGATATAATTGGGAACAGCCAGCATGGGTTTAGCAAAGACAAATCATGCCTGCCCACCCTGCCTGCCTTCTGTGCTGCCATGGCAGACTCTGTGAACAAGGGGAGTGCAATGCTCTAAACAAAGATGTTAAACAGTACTGGACCCAGAAATGACCTCTGAGGGAGGCCACTAGCAACCAGCTGCCAGTGGAACTTTGTACCTCTGACCACAAGTTTTTAGGCTTAGCAATGCAGCCAGCTTTCCACTCACCATGCATTCTGATAATTTGTTTCAGGGGGTTGGCTCTAAGGATACTATGAGAAGCCACAGTGAAGGTCAAGATCAAATCAAGAGGCAGCTGGCAGAGGTTGCAACAAAGGCAATCCCAATCAGATAAAAGGAAAACCAAACCTCATGGGGGGAGTTTGATTCTTATTCAGGAACCCCTGTCCTTGGAGATATTGATAACACAGCTATCCAAGGCCCTGAGCAACATGTTCTGAGAGAGCCACATTCCAGTGAAGGGATGGCTCAGATAGATGGAAGGCACCCAGACAGATCCTTTCCAAACTGAATTATTCTATGATCTACACTGTATTATAATATGTGTTTATACGTAGGTGTGCAGGACACTTCCCCGCACCATCTCTGACCTTGTGTGGGGGGCTGTTTTGTACCTTAATTCAAAACAGTTGTGTCTGGCTTTCTCCAAGAGAAGAGAAAACCTTCTGGAGCTCATGTTTTTGTTTCTGCTTCTGTTAAGGAGATGTCAGAATTGTGAAAGTTACCACTGTGTGCAAGACTAATTACTGCCTATTTGAGAAAAGGAATATGGGGCTGTACTGCCTTCTTACAAGGTCAGGTGTGGAAGCTGTCTGGGCAATGGGAGGAGGTCTGTGCTCTCCTGCAGAGGAAGTGCTGAAGAACAAAGCTGTCAGTCTATTGCTTATCACTCCCAATACACATCTCTGTTTTGTGTGTGAATTGGTATTTGCTCCATGCCTGACCCTGCTCTAAAATTAAAGATAATAATATTTCAACATGTTCTTGCCATGCAGAGACAGCTAAAGAGAATTAACAGCAAGGATAGACCCATGGGGAACAGCAGTGAGGAGTAAGTATGTACTTTCTCTGTCCTCCAGACAGGAAAACAGAATAACCTTTAAGGGCTCAGACAACAAACATTTTTGTGACATCATCAATGTTTAATCTAAACAACTCATGTTGATATTACCTCCAATATCATGATAGAGATAATGCCTATGAATGGATAGAAAGGCTCCACATTGTGGGGCTACATCCGTGTACATTTTATCTCATATCAGATGACATAAACATTCGTATCTGTGCTCATTCTGGATCTTAGAGGTACATCTAGCAGGGCACTTCCGACCCATTTTACAGCAAACCCAACTACACTGAGATTCCCCCTGTGATCAGAGGAGAGTTATAGGTATTTTCAGGGAGTAATTTCTCTCTTTTGATAGTGGATCTTCAGAATATACAACCTCCTGTTTCTTTCCAGCTACTGAAAAGGAACTGTGGGTGACAGGCTCAAATGCAGGTATCTTCATTATGAACATCAAAAGTGCAGATTTACCTCACCCTGATTTTAGGGTGTTAGAGTAATTGCCCTGACTAGCCTCCCACAGGACCCCCAGACACGTACCCTGTACCCGCTGTGGCAGGGGCTGCATGTGAGCTCAGGGCCTGGTGCCCAGCCCTTTTCCCAGCTATGTTGCAGTCGTACCAGTGCCCTCTGTCCTACCCCCTGCTGATCCAGACTTGCTCCCTGGACTCCCCACATTGACTTCATACCTGACTCCTCGCCTGCTGCTACCCTCTGAAGGGCTTGATCCAACCACCCAAGCTCTAATGCCATTTGGTGTTGGTTATCTGCTTAGCTGTGAGCTGATGCTCCAGTAGTCTCCCACAGGTCGGGCACTAGCCCCACAGGGATTTCACAACAACCCAGAGTGGCCTGAAAAGGTGTCAGACGTCAATGGGCAGGCAGCTGGACTGCACCTCAGGTGTCTAAAGCCCAAGTGTCTGCGTGAGAGCAAGGCGTCTAAGCTTTTGGTACAGGCAGGATGGATCTAGACCATACAGTTAGTGGAATCTGGAGAGCAATTTGGCTCACCAAATGTTGGGATCAACCTCAGGAAGAAAGTAGCTTGCTAGCCTCCACCAACTGTATGGGCTTGGTGTTCTTTGTCTACCAGGGGAGTTTAAGCTGTATCTCACATTCAGGCACTATAATTTAGGCAAGCTAAATCCCACTCATCGTGACTAAAAGGAGAAGAAACAAATACATTTATGAGAAAAATATTAAAATGATCACTCTTTGTCTTAAAAATTATGATTTTCATCTGAAAGGTACAGAAAAGCAAAAGCATTGTGGATATTTAAAGTTCAGTCACTGTGTCTGTACATGCAATTGCACACTCCGAGAGTATTACATACACTCTCACAAAACACATCCTTTGTTTACAGTCACATGGATTTACAAACACTCCCTGGAAGAACAGGGACACACTCATTGTATACAATGTATTTTTTGCTTCTGTAAACTGTTAATGTGGAATTATAAATAATAATTTGTGATATTTCACATATGGTTTTCTGCATTCTGTGATTCTACCTCTCAAGCAAATGAAAATATTGGTAGTGTAAAATAATGATCTCTTTTTGCCCAGTCTCCTCTGCTCAGTTCTACAGTACTGTTATATCCTCCTCTGTTGCCATAGAAATGATTGGTATGTCCAATCATCACATTTTTGCCATACCCTTGCCTCTATATATTATGTGTTTTGCTCTTTAAACCAGAATCTCAGTTGGCTTTTTGATATTTTGGGTTATGTTCTGCAGAGACAACAACAATGAAACATACAAACAAAAGAAAGAAAATAAAAAAGAAAACTTTGGCTTTGAGAAGACCAAAACTAATTCAAAAGACAGTTACCTCTATTAATACTGTAAATATCCATGATTTTACTGTAAACCTTTGACATTTGTTGTTCTTATTAACTCCTAGCTCTATCAAGCATTGACTTAGTGAGATTCTTAGCATTTTCTCATGCCAAACAAGTATTTGCAGTGTTTAAAGCTTCCTAGCTATGGAACATTAAATACAAAAGAAATTTAAAGACCTGCCTTTGGGGGGGGCCTGCTGATTTTAGGAAGAATGAATTATGGTTTTTGCAGATTTGGGTTTCCCTCTCAAGAAAGCAGAAGAAAATATAACTAGTCAAGCTCTTCTTTGACATGAGGCAAAGAATAGCGGTCAGAATGATGAATTTAATTTTGCTTCACATGTTTCAGAACTTACTAATGCAAGCTGGCTACTTCCAGACTCAGATGTCCATTCCACAGTGCTTTATGACTCTAGGAAATACCCTGGGGCTGCCTGGACTTCTTTTTCACTGATTTCCACTTCCCCCCCAGCAGTGCCTGCAGGGATATGGCACCAGACGTACTCCCCCTTCCCTACCTCTGGACAATAAACCTTTCCCCCTACCCCAGTCCTTTGCTCAGAGCCCCATGAAGGCCCCTACGCATTCCCCCGTACATCCTCTACGCAGGAGAGAGGGCTGTCTGTTCATCCAAGGCATTTGCGAACACACGCGAGTGCTTTCAGCCCGTAGCAAAGGAAACCAAGGCAAGGCAGGTCTTAGGAGAGGGGGCTGCATGGCTTTGCCCCCCCTGCTACCTCCTGCCGAGATGCTCAGCGTTTGGTCCACGTCGCAAAGGATGGCACAGCCAGCAGCAAAAAGGGCTTTCGGTGCAATTGAGGCAAAGCACGGTCGGACCTCTAAACTGCTGCTGAATCTCCTTCTCAATCTCCTGCCTTTTTCCGGGACTTCATATCCTGGAGCTGCCTGTAATATCGATTTCTATGCAGTGCCACTAGGTGGCCCGAGATTGAACCTCTGCAGGCAACAGCTTTCAGTGGGATGTGCCTGTGTGGGGGGCAGGAATTTGGGAATTATCCTTGGGCGGTGCGCACCACCCTCATCGCTTCTGTGATTTTTAGATCTTGGTTGCAGATGCTGGAGGAGGGAAAGGGCATCCCAGCAAAACCTCTGAAATGGGAACGAGCTTATTCTTATTTCTCACGTGAAATGAAACAGTTTTCTCTTGAGAATTGGGACTAGTAATAGCCTGGAGCCTAGCAGTACTCCCCAGAACACCAGCCATGCCACCGCCCCAAATAAAAATATGTACTGTTCTTCTCTTTTAAACTTTTTCAAAGGCAATTGTTACCATCATCAGGAGCTTATTTTGACACGGGTTAGCTTTGAGAACTCACCATGGATGAGAGGTCTGAATCCAACATACTGGAGGAGAGAAGGGCTTTCACACACGCTCAGCAGAGGACAAGGGTGATCCACAGGCATCACAGCACAGGTTTTGTGCCTGTCACCCTTCTAGCCTCTTTCTCAGAGGTGCCCTGAAGAAACGGATTACTCCCCATTTCTCACTTCGCTCTATACCAAACCCTTGTGCTTTCTGCCCATTCTTGTTCACTCTGATTCCAGGGTGATCCGTGTCCCTCTTCCTCACTGATACCTGTCCGGGCATCAGACCTGTGGTTTGGCACACACCCCCTGTGACGGTGGTGGGACATCTCCCACTGCCTCCCACCCGGAGCTGCCCCAGATGCTTGGGGCCTTGTGAGAGGATGCTGTGGGCAAGAGCCGGGAGGAGCAGGGAAGGTGGGATGCAGGGCCCAGCACTGCCTGGAAAACCTCGCCCTGCTCCCTGGGGAGGCCAGGGCTGAGTCTGTCAGGGTGTCAACACTTCAAAGGCAAGGAGGAGGAGGGCGAAAGAGGAGATAGAGACATGGTTGAGCAAGAAGGTGCAAGTGGATGCCATCAGCCGGTTGTTTGAACTATAAACAACTGCAGAGATGCTGGGAGCTGTAGCTATGCTAAACAGTTGGCCCTTCCCCCTCCCGTGTTGTTCCCATTCCTTCCTCTCTGCTCCACAGTAAACGGGGCTTTGGCCAGCTATGCCTTCCCTGACATTTTGGACTTGATTTGAGAGCAATGTATATCCTATGACATGCAGGAAGGCAAGCACAGCAATGCTGGCAAGTCAAGCATGTGGTCTCACAGACCCTGACAGCAAGTCAAACATACCCCCCACTCCCTTACAGGCCTTAAAAATTCCTCATTTTGGGCCAGGGACAACAAAGGTGAGCAACACCAAAGTGCTCGTCCAGCTCTTCTGGGGTACGGAGTGGGGAAGTTTCACACAACATCTGCACAGCAGCTACCAGTGCTCCTGCTAACGATGGACAAATTAGAGGCTTGTTTTGAAGTGTAAAAGTACACTTACTCTCAACTTTGCTTTTATCGAGAGAAAAGGGATAAAAATCTAATTCATAAACCCCACCTAAAGCCTCTTCCAGCGTTGGCTCTGCCTCAGCCTGCCTGCCTCCCTCCCCACAAACATTACCTGCCTTCCCCCCAAAGGGCTCCTCCTGTCTTCCTCGTTTTTAGGGTGGAGGCTAATAAGCTCCCCAACCCTCGTAAGTCAGTATTAATTAACCTGCAGATCCCTGCAGGCTTCCAACACCTGCTAACTGAGAGAGTCCAGCCAGGCTCTCACGGTGGTTGTTTTTTTGGGTTTTTTTTGCACACAGCAAGCTTTAGCACCTGGAATAAGGGAAGGTTATAAGCTCTCACTTTGCCTGGGTGGTTTACAGTATAGTAGAAAAAAAGGGAGAGGAAAATATTTTGTGGGGTCTATTTTCTTACCTTTTTCCTTTTTTCTTTTCTCTCTTTTTTTTTTTTTTCCTTTTAATTTAAACCAACAACCTCTTTTGCATGGGAGGGGCATCTGCTAGGAAGCAGCTCTGCTGCATGCTATTTCCACCTTTCTGAGGCTGGGGGAGGCGCTTTTAGCTGAGTTCTGCCTGTCTGCTAATGGGCACCCCTCTCTGCTGGCTGGTGGCTGCCATCTGTGGCAAATGTTGTAGAGAATGTAGTCAATCACTGCGAGATGCAGTTATGTGGTGCAACAGCTATCTAGGGACTGATTTAGGGTCACTACAGTAAGGCCAGTGGGAGCTAATTGGATTTTTTTCTCCCCAACCTGGGTTTCCAGATGTGACAGGGCAGCATAGCTTTATTAACCTAACCGTGTTCATCCATGCTCCCTGTTACAGAGGAAGAGATTTCTTTTTTTTTTTTCTTGGTGTTGAATCACAGCTTGGTGGGGGTTGTTTCCTGCCAGTTCCTGAACAAGAGCCAAGTAGCCTTCCTTGCCTGCTGGAATTTTACAGCATGCACTGAGCAGGGGTGCCACCCTGCTGAATGCCGGCAATTTTTATTTCAGTGAGCACTTCTCGTTATCTCCACTAATACATGCGTCATTTTTCAGTGGACTAGGAAAACCAGAAAAAAACCATCCCTAGCAACATTCTTCAGGGACCCATTCAGGTGGCTAAAGCTTTTACAAATGTCCCCTCACAGCTAACAGGACACACTGGTACATAGCCTGTGAGAAGGCTATTTTGTAGGTGTTTTGCTGGGTCACTCCTGCAAGAGTGTGCAGGCTGCTGCTGGAGAACTGCCACCACCCAGCTCTTCCCTGGCCAGGCTCCATCTTGGTGCCAGCTTTGGTGCTCTCTCGGTCCCCCCCACAGCCATATCACCATTCCAACCCAATGGAAACACAGAGCTGTCTCCTGTTATTGCCTTGGCCCAAGACCAGCTGGGCCAAGAGGAAAGAGAAATGGGCCCCCATGATTGGGAAGACGCTTGATCACTGTAGAGCAGCAGCCCCAGTTCATCTGCCAGTGCCACCCACCACCCATGTGTTCTTTATCACGGTGCCTTTCTGGAAGGGATGAGAAACAAAGGCTCAAGGAGAGCTTAGATGACCTGCTGGAGGTCATAATATAACAAACTCAGCTTTTCTCACAAGTTTTGCTAGAGTGTTATACCAAAATATCAAAAAAATTACTTGTATGCTGTATTCATTTGGGTAATCCTGTGCTTTAGATAACGGAAGCTTGGCCCCATCTGCACTGTGATCCACTTCTAGGGCAAAGGAGTATATTTCAGAGAACAGAAATAATGGTCTGTCATGGCTGTTGATCCTTTACAGTCTGCATTTTTTTCCCTGAGGATCTCCACAAGAACAAGAGTTCCATTTTTATCTGTCTTGCAGACCTTTAAGAGAGGCTAAAGGCTTGCTAGAACTGTGCACAACACAATACAACTCCGGAGCCAGAGTGGAGAACATCCTTCAGATCAGCACAGTAAATTTGTGTTCTTCATAGTCCAGGCAAGGGTAGTAGTGGCTCCTCCCAATACAAGTAGCTCCAACAGCATCCAAAAGAATGTTTGAAAGGATACTCCATCTACCTTCAATCATGGTGAAGACTTTAGGAAATGTGGCTTCAGAGCAAGAAAGACCACATGCAACTCCAACTGCATAAATGTCAGAGGTTTCACAGGCTTCACTCCCTTGGGGATCCTGGATATATCTGCTCATGTCTGGTCATTCCTTTCTCCTTGCTTCACACTTAACTGTTGGTGGTTTTTTTTGGGTTTTTTTTTTT
>VZDJ01007754.1:21926593-21959754 GCA_008694505.1 Cyanoderma ruficeps
TTTTTTTTTTTGTGTAATCTCACATGCCAGCAACAGGGCAAATCTCCTTTTGTATGGAGGGCAGTTGCCACTTCCCTACCACCAACCCATCACCCACAGTGCAGGACCTTTTCCATCCTAAATGATTCCATGCTATTATACAGCTCTTCTTTCACTAGCAAAGGAAGGCTAGTACCAGAACAGTGGTTCTCCCCACAAACCTCCCACCTGCCCTCCCAGACAGTTTCCTTATGAAGCATCATCCCTAGCATCCTGTACTTGGCTTGCCTAAAGGCTGCTGCCCTTTAACTGGAAGACACGCTTCAGGCATTCCTGGGCAGCAAATTACAGTCATGTTGGCAGCTGCCCTCTGCCCCTGTCTATTGCAATACCTCAAGATGATGCCAGCAGGCCCTGGGCTGCATTAGGAGGAGGGTCACCAGCAGGTCGAGGGAGGTGATTATTCCCATCAGTTCAGCACTGATAGACAGACTCATCGGGGGTTCTGGGTCCAGTTCTCACCTCCCCAGTACAACACAGACAGGAACTTGCTGCATCAAGTCAGTGAAGGGCCATGAAGATGATGAAGGGATGAGATGCTGAGAGAGCTGGGATTGCTCAGCCTGGAAAAGAGAAGGCTCAGGGGGATCTGACCCTTGTGTATGAATCCTCAGTGGGGTGACTAAAGAAGATGAAGTCAGACTCTAAGCGGTGTCCAGTTAAAGGACAAGAGACCATTGGCAGAAATGGAAATACAAGAAATACCATTTCAACATTAACTGCTCCCCACTCCTCCTCCACTTCTCTACTCAAAGGGTGCCCAGCCAGGCAGGCTGTGGAGTCTCAATCCTTGGAAATAGTCAAAATCTGACTGTACCCATTCCTAGGCAACTTGCACTAGCTGACTGCTCTGACCAGGTGTCAGACTAGACGATTCTCAGAGGCGCCTGCCTCCCAGCCTTAACTGTTCTGTGATCCTGTTTGCTGATTCTCATGTCTCGCAGTCAATCCCAATACCCTTATCCGTAACCATCTTGATGAAGTGTTGTTTGCCTCCTGGGTGAAGGAAGAAATTAGCTCTTCTGGAGCAGATACTCAGAGACACCTGAGCAGCAGTCAAATGCACAGCTGATATGGGCAGTAGGTGAGAAAAAAGGTCTTTCCATAAGGTATTAAGACCAGACAAGGGGATTCATCCCATCTAACTCCGGACATTTGCAGTGTAACCATTTTTGTCTGAGTAGTGTATCTAGACTCCCTTTGGAGTCAACACAGAGATATAGGCATTTCTAGAAAGTGACTCATGTGACCCATTTCACATGAGATGAATCATGGCCAAGAGCTGTCCTTCTTTCTTTGCTGACTACTATGAGGAGAGTGAGGAGTGAAAAGGTCAAGTTTGGACTTCTTTACTGTAGACTTCTTACAACATTTAGATTGACTCCCACCTCTGATACTTGTGCAGAAGTCTGTTACTGGCTACAAAAAATTTTTACATACCATAAAATGCAGTCAAATTTGATGAATGTCTCTTTGCCTACAAAGAGGACTAAACAAACAGACAACTGAAAAGGACAGGCAAACCCCAGAGCACTGCAGATTAAAAGTTCATACAAGTAATCCTATTGTTTTATTCCAAGACTGAGTATTTTATGGGTACAGATCAAGGGCACTTTGAGTAATGGGACTTCATCTAGTACATTGGATCAAAGTCAAGGGCCATAAACCCAACCCTACAGATTCCTTGTGTGGCTGGGCTCCTTAGAGTCCAGGGGAGTCTAGAGAACTGCTTACTTCATCAGTCCATGCTACTGTTTCTGGGGTGGAAAGAAGGGGGCTGTGGACAAGATGGCTCGGTAGGGATGTCTTAAATCATTCTTTGCAATTTTTGCAGATTTCTTTGCATACATCCATCAATAGGATCTTACCAGGGCAGATCTTCACCTCATCACACTGTTGATTGAACTTTCTTAGTCATAAACTATCCTTGGCCTGACAAGCAATGACAAGCAGCAAGGAGGTAATGTGTGTCCTTGGCAGTGACAGGCCTTAGGTTGGGTCAAAGTATTGAAGAGCATGGCAAGAAGACACAATCTGTCTTGTTTTTCCTTTTGAAATATGCTGAGGCAACACAGCATAAAACTGTTTTCTCTTTTTGCACTGTCTGGCACACATCTGGACAGCATCTGAACAGAAGACTGATCAGACTTGGCAGAGGTGGTTTGACTATGCAGCATCATGCCTCCATGTGCTATAGGGAGCCAGACTGCATTAACACATTGTGGTGGGGCTATGAGTGCTGGGGTGCAGTGTGCTTCTGAGTGCCTCAGACAGTCAGTCTAGGAGCTTGACCCTAACGTTGCACCCTAATGTTGATCCTAATGTTTGCTCTGGGTAAAGGCAGTATAGCTCCAGATTTCATCAGGCAAGTGATCTTTGGGCAAGATGCTTAGCCCCATGATTTTTCAAGAGAAGCCGCAATTTTTAGATAGCTGCATCATTTTGGGATATTAACATTGTAGAAAAAGAAAGGATTGAGAAAGAGTAAATAAAGTCAACTGCTGAGAAAAGTAACATGCAAAGCGTGAATGAAAATAGTTCATCTCAGATTAGGTACATCAAATCCCAAGTTGATTCCTGGTATAAAAGAACGTCTGACCTCAAATTTCTCAGAACTTTGATAAAGACAATAATGTGGGGTTTTTTCCGAAGTGCTTAGAGATGTCAGACAACTATATAAGATTTAAGTGTAGATATTAGCTGCTGTCCTGTAAAATGTAGTATGCAAACATGTAGCAAACTGCTGTAGGATGCAGGGAAAAGGTTGATATTTAAATATAATTTTACACCTTGACTATGTAAAATTTCATCATCAAAAAATCATAAAGTGTTTCCGTCCTAAGTTATTTTTGTGGTGAGAGGGAAGTGACTAAGTATAATAAAATGCTTGAAATACCTGATGCTAAGGTTAGTGGCCCTTATTTAAAACTCATTTACTTCTCTCATTTGGTATTGCCTTTTCAATAGTATGAAAATACATTTTTTCTTCCAGCTGAGCCCAGTGAACTGCAAGACGGGCCTTTTTTCCTCTGCTGCACAGGTGTGTCCATCTTGGTGGAGATGCATGATCTCCACCTCTTCTTGTAGACCTGTGATTCCAGGTAGGTCAAGAACAGTCCAGCTCCAGAGGTTTTTACCCCCAATCTTGACAAAATTCATGGGCAAGAGAAAACTATTTTGGTGAGCTTACATTCATCCTCAGTGAGCTGACTTTCAGATCCCAACATCAGTGTAAAGACAGCCTTTCTTTCCTGAAGAAAACCAAGGACTTGATCAGGCAGGGAGGTGCAGGCAGGGTTTGAGTATATCTGGCAGTAGCCCTGGGGAACTCTGCAAAGCCTCTTGCCAAGAACTTAGCATCTGATCGGGGGGGAACGCCCTTATTCAGAAGGGCACATTTGCATGCCATCCTACCACCTTTAGTACTTGAGCTGTCTTCCCAACTGGGACTTCCTCCTGTGGTGTATGCCTTCAGCTCATCATTTCTCCCTATGCATTTACACCTAGCTCAGATAACGGCTCCGGGCTGGGCTTGTGAGAGGAGGGAACAACAACGATCAAAGCAGCAGAAAAAGTTTTCAAAGTGCTGTTGGGAAATCATGAGTTGTTTTTCTTTTCTTTGTATAAGTTTTCCTGCTTTTTCCATTTCATGGCTAATTGAGCCAAGGCCAAATTGCCTATTCACCACTGCCTAACAACATCCTTGTTTCTGATGATGACTGTGTATAGTAAAAACAGCAGTCTTAAACAGGAGAAGTTTGTCATCAGAGCTTCCATACAGTTTCAGAAGCAGAGCTACCCTAATTCACAGCAGTTAAATGTCTGTGCCCTTGACTTCACTTTGATAGTCAGATAGGTAAATAGTTTCTAAAGCACGCACGACTGCATTGAAAATCTTAAAAACTGGCATTGCATGAAAAAGCACTGCCTGACTGCAAGGGATTCATCACACCAGCCTGAGATGTCTTCAGCACAGGCTTCAGCCTCCAAACTAACCATGACTTCGTGGCCACTGCTAAGATACCATTCCTCTGTGCTACTTCATTGTTTGTTTCATGATGAGAGGAACCTGAAGGTTCACCCTGGAGGTGCTCACTTCTTCAAATGGACAGGTGAAACCCACATGTTTTATCTTGAGATAACAGCTCTCTGTAGACCCTGTATATTCAGTGTTTCTGTTATGACCAGAAGACCCCTAAAATGTCCACATTTCAGAAGAAAAAGTAATTGCATTGATTAGGAGTTCTTCACTAACAGTTACACCGAGGGACTTTACCAAACTGCTGTGTCACAGTAGCCCTGATATTTGGCTTACTTAAAACCAGATCACAGAGGGTAAATGTATCATACAGAAGAGCCCCCTGTTAAATTAGCAAGATCTAGAAATAGACAGAAAATGCCTCTGAAAGCCAAATTGTAGCCAAAAAATTTTGGTTTCTATCAAAACTCAGCAATGCCCCATAACATCCAACATTTTACTCTATTTTGATGACAACATTTTGTTTAAGAAACAACACATGGAGGATTATCTTGTGTCAATCAGCAGCCCTTTCCATTCAGCCATCAATTATGACCAGCGTGTGTCTTTTTGTTTTTCAAATTATACCCTCTAAGGTGATAGCAGCCTAGAGGCTTTGTCCCTTCCCTTGGATCTTGCTTTGGTATTTCTATTGACATGTCAGCAGTAGCCCCATGAGATCTTGGCTGTGCTCTTGGAGGCAACTTAGGAAGTTACCAATGCCATTTCATCATTTCACTTGTGCCTCTTTGCTGTCATGGCCTTCTTGGTGATGCCACTTCCAGGCATCAGAACTGATTCACTCTTTCTGGGGAGTGTTATTTTTCAGCTGATGTAGGCTTAGACCTGCAAATCCCTGTTTGGCAATAGCAGTTGCCCATGGAGAAATGTGAAACCAGGTACAGGGCACCAGGGAAGGGAGTAGAGGAACGTTTTAAGTTAGCTTCACTGGAAAAGCCAGAGTTTCCTGAAATTATGGCCTCTGTGGCCTTCATGCTGTATAAAATGAAAGGGAAAACTTAAACCAATTAAGCCTGTGTATTAATTGTGGAAATTTTTACGTGGTTCTAAATTTCCTTCAGCAGCACTGGAGTTTTAATTTTTCATTTGAAAGGATAGTTAATTCTCACCTAAGCTTTTTTCCCCCCTTTCTTTTGCATTTTCGTACTAATTTACTCTTCATTTTAAAGATACTTTCCAAACACAACTCAACTCATTGTAAAATATAACACGAAAATCACTTCAACATTCAAATAAAAGTGACTTGGAAACTGAAGAAGAAAGCTTTCAAAGGGCAGACTGCAGTAGCTTTAATGTTTGTTTTAAATACATGCTCTACACTTTAATTTCAACTTCTATAATTTACCTCACTAAGTCACAATTCTCAAAGATTTATGAATTCACAGGGAGCTTAAACAATGCATGAAGTTCAACATGGGGATAAATTTGCAGAATTAAAGATGGCTGTGCTCAGACCAGGGGCACTGCAGGGATTTATGCTCTCACAGATTTCTTGCAGAAGCCCACTTTTTGTAGAAATGCATTAGCTTCATTTAGGGGACATGACGACTTCTGTACCAGCTCAGGCCATGTTAAATGTTGGTTATTACCAGATCTGTAAACATTTTTGGATCAGCTTGCTCTGCATCAGATGCAGACACAGAATACCATCTTACCATTCAGTTAGCCCAAGTATAGAGAAATATTTCTGGGCTAGCTTTATGCCCTTTTTATCAATTTTAAGCTGACTTCAGTATCTTCTCCATTAGATGTTCTGTGACAAAATGACTCTCCCAGAATTGTTTGAACACATTTGAATTGACAGAATAAGTTCATAAAGGTTCAGTGATTTGCATCATGTCGTCATGGCATTTCTGACTCACTATATGGCACATCAAGACTATGTTCAGGGTCATGCCAAAACGAGGCCCAAGTTCTTGAAAAGTGATCCCCAGCGATCTGCTCACAAGCCTGGCAGGCTTGCAGACTCAACTTGAACTGTGTTTATGTAAGCTGAAGAGCTCTGAAAGAACAACACAACTACCAACTACTTCCACACTCACTGCCTTTCTGCTTTCACCCCACTGTGCACCCAACAGAGCTGGATAAAACAAAATACAATCTGAAAACGGGAGTTATTTCCAATAATTATCTGTTTGATCACATGGCTCTTGTAAGGACAATGCAGTGGCAGGAGCCAAAGAGCAGGAGGAAAAACATAGGATATATGCTCATGTGCTTCGTTGGGAAGGCCTGGGAGATCCTTGTGCAAGCACTGCCTGTAAATGCCTGCACAGCCACACCACCATCACGTTGGCAAAGCAACTTTTCTTATTCCAGGGCACAAATGTGGCATAAGCAGGTTGTTTCTCTCCTGAAGACAGATCCCAGAAACTCTGGGTGAGCATCCCCAGGTGCCCTCGGGTGAGATAAAGCACATCAAGACAAATGTGAGGAGAGACAACACTCCCTGAGGAGTTCTGACTCAGATGGGGAGGAAAAGAGTTTGTTCATAGCCACTACAGATATGGCTCAGGGCCCTGTATAAGAGGTGAAATAAGTGTCACACTTGGGTCATGGGAAGATAGCTACAAGCCAGCTTAGCTACAAGCAGAGATAGCCTGTGACAGCCAGTCACACTCAGTAATTGCGTGCTTTGTGTGACAGATAGCAGACCCAGAAACAGCTAGCTTGTTAAAACCCTAGAGCATGGGCAGTGTACAAAAATATACATGGAATCTTCTCAATTAGCCCAAGCATGCAACAGTATTTTTCATGCCAGGTTTGTGCATTGTTGCCTGGTTTAAGTCTAGCTACAGGACTGACAACTGTCTGATATGAAGTACAAGATTCTGGACTGTACTGTGATGTGGAGTTAGTGAAAGACTGCGGCAACATGAAATCACCCTTCCTTCTGTGCAGAAGCAGTCTCCTTGCAGGGGCCATGGCTCCGTGATGCAAATCCTGTGTGGGCATGTTCAGAGTCAGATTCAAAATGCCCCAGCTGAGTGATGCAAATTTCTGAACTTCACTCTGCTGGTTTAGATTTATTCACAGATTCTTCTGGAAGCATGTTGCCCTGGCAAACTTCATCCCATTACAGCCATCAGCTTCTGATGTCCTATGACTCTAGAAGGACCAGGTACCATCTTTCTTCATCACAATTAGCTTAAAAAAAATACATTAAAATTGTATTCTGTTATTTTCATAAGAACATTTTCATATGTTAATTTGTGATCTGAATTAAGTTAGAACTGATGGGTGCTCCAGTACTGCACAAGTGTGATATTAATTATTATAGGACTAAGGTTAACTTTTCCCCTTAGGCTATACTGGAGTGCCATTTGAGGTAACTCTTCCCAAAATGACTTTCAGGACATGGTTTTGTGGTACTATACCTCTGTGCAATAACAACTTGAGAAATTCCCACTCTCACATAACTGCCTACCACTCATTTAAAGCAGGGTGTTAATGAGAGGTAAAGCAAAGCTTGCAAAAAAATAAAGATAGTGTATTCTTTTCTGCTAAGGTCAGCCTAGCGACGAAACCACAATACAGGGAAGCCATACTAGCACAGCTGAAAAAACAGCACAGATGTGTAGCCTGGCAGGGGGTGGAGAAAGGTGGGCACCTCCAAAGTGCTGACAGTGCTGACTGTACGGTGCCTTCCCGCATGGTACTGAGCAGCTGTGGAAAGGGCTCTGACTCACTTTGCCACTGCAGTAGCAGGATTGCTATATTTAGACAGCCCCTGTGTTTCAGGAGTCCTTTCAATCCAGTCCCCAAAATGCTAACAGAGGAAGCCAGCCAGGGTGCGGGCACTGATGGCCTCAAAGAGTACAGCTGGTGGAAAGCTGTCCCTTTCTGGCTCTGTGCAACCTCATGTCACCTACATCAACATCTACATGGGTGTCCCCAAGCTGGGGTCCAGCTATGTGTCTGAGCCTTGGCTGTGTGCTGGAATGAGGGAAACCCACGAGTCTGGGAGGCAGTGCAGTACCCTGAGGAGCAGGAAGCAGCAGGATGTCACCAGCAGCAGTGTGTGTGCAACTTGCAGGAACATGTCCACCCCATATGACATTAAAATGCAGTATGAAAGAACCTGGGTGTGCTGGCAGCGATCACACAGAGCAGCTCTCACATGGAGGTGTGTCGCTAGAGGACACAAAAAGAATCACACTCACCCATCAGGATGTGAGATGAGAAAAGAAGGGCTTTATTTTTGGATTCAGGGTTTAAATAGAGTTTGGACTTCGACCAGCGACTGGGGGGACGAGGTTGACACCCCTCCAACTCCACTGGTCAAACCAGCAGTCCATCAATTTGTCTTTCCCCCTGGAAGGAATGTGTTATTCACAAAATATCAGTCTTTGTTTTTGTTGCAAGCATGAGAAAACTCCAGTAGAAATGAGAAACAATCAGAAGGCTGAAAAATCAGGGTGACAGAGGTGTGAGATAGAGGTAGTGGAAACAGCAGAGGAGGAGAGGAGCCTAAGCTGGAGGGAGGCTGATTGTGTGGCATCCTTCTGTAACTGATCTGCTCCCAGTATGTGTTGTAATAAAAAGCATGAGGAGAACTGTCTCCCAGCCTCCCTCCGCTCTCGTGATCCCACTTGCAGCAGGAGAGTTGAACTATGCAAAGCTTTACTCAGCCCGACTCACTATCCTGCCCTCTGTTACTTATCACCCTAGCTTGAGCCTCCCTCAGGGATTTTTTCAACCAAGGAGAGAACATTCCTCTAGAGTATGATGGGGCACATGTCTAACGCTTCATGCTAGAAAGAAGGTCAAAATCACTCCCATTTTCCACACAGAGAACGGGAGTGGAAGCAGGAAATGAGATGCCCCAAGGCTATGGGATGAATCAGTAGTAGAACAAAATGAAAATTCAGAACTTCCTGTCTCTTTACTCATCTCCTTGAATACTGTTGATGATTAAGCTCATAAAAAGTTAGTGCAGTTGATGACCTCTGCATCTCTGGTCAGTGATTAGGACCTCAGCACGTTAAAAGCGGAAAATTATAGAACAAAGACAATTTCAAAGAACTTGAAAAAAAATAGAGGGCAAGGAATTTCTTTTGTGGCTACAACATAAATGTTGGGTTCCCATTACTCCCACAGTGTCTCTTCCAGTAAGGAAGGAAGTTTCTCTAGTTTTACCCCTATGGGTCCACTGAGAGTTGAAATTGACTTAAGCCACAGCCACAACCAAGAGGCAATGCTAAGGTCACACTTCCTGCCCTCCACTCCGTTTCTGACCCCTCCGCTTCCCTTTTGTTAACACAACTGCTCCAGGAGGCACATGGTGAACCAGCCCAGGGAACTGATCAACTGTAACATTAAAAGTTATTTTTCTTTTGTGGGCTAGATTTGCTATGAGTCCTGGCTCACGACACAGCTGTAGGAGTGCTCATACCCACACAAGGGATGAGGTGCCATTCAACAGGAATAAATGGCCAGAGAAAGGGAGGCTCAGGACCCCTCTTTCAGGGATGCTGAAACTGCTTGGGGAGCTGCAACTCCTCTGTTCCCTTCACTGCTATGAGCACAGTGAGCAGGAATGGGTGCAATTATGTCTGAGGGTGATGCAAAGCAGCACACAGGCCCCAGCTTTCTCCTGCTTTGTTCCCAAATGGATGGAGTGGACTCAGATTTTTTGATGCTTCTACTGAAGTTTGTCATTAGAAACACCATGTGTGCTCTGTGAGGTGACAATCCACAGGGGTGAAAATGCCTTTCCTTGCATTTAGTCTCCATTATGATTTTTGATGGCTGTCTCACTCCGTCTCCTTTAGGATTGCTGGTTTCGCTATGAGGAAGAGTTAAAACAAACTCTTTCCAGTGGTTTTAGGTTTGGTTTTTAACCTTTAGACTTTCAAACGGGGTAAGTACACTGAGCTGGTGAAGAGCATGATGAACATGTGAACAGAGTGGTTTTGGCCGCAGACGAGGAGGCTTCTTCCTCAAGAAAGCAAGCCTTTCATCCCTCCACTTGAGTAGGAAGGAAAAGGAAGGTGAGGCATTGTGGCGCTTCACCCTGGGAATGAGCAGGAAGCTTTCTTGTGGCATTTACTGCTTTATGAATACTATTTTTTTCCCTAAAGTTAAGGGATGCCTTACTTTTCAAGAATTCACAGTCTTGTTGCTAGCACTTTAGCAATCTTTAGTATAATACTAAAACACAGCAAAGAACTGAACTCACTGTAATAAAACAAAAGCTCAAAACAGAGAGGAGACACTGTGGTGGAGCCACATCAGAGGTATGGTGAAATGATGTGTGATGGTAAAAATGTGTATTTGGGCTCAGATCCTCACCTCTAAAAAAACCTGGGCTGTACTTTTCAGAGGCACAAGAAAGTTGTTACATACTGGGTTTGGAAAACTCACAGTTCAGAGTTTGGGCTTGAAAATCTTTCAGCATCCAGAAACACACAGCAACAGTCTCTGAGGTAGTATCAACATTACAAGAGGAGATTCTGGACTTATAATAGACATGTTCCACAGAAATCTCATATTAATACTCAATGATAGTGAAGAAAGGAAAGATCAGGAATGGACTAGAAATGAGGACATCACCATGATGCTGCATGGAGAATCAAACATGAACATGATATGGAAATCCGTTTACTCATCTGAAATAGGAAGGCATTAGAAGCAGAAATGGTTCAATGAAGGGCAAATGTGGAATGAGTTCCATTCATGGTATCACTAAAAGGACCAGAATTTGCTACCTGGAAAAAAACTGAGGGGAAAACACACCAGAAGTCTATAAAAAATGAAAATAATGAAGAAAATTAATAGGAAATGACTGGTGTCTCTTACAAAACAAGAACCAGCAGGGTTTTGGGGTTTTTTTTCCAATCTAACAAAAGGTGGTCTTCACATAACACACTAGCTCAGCTTTGGAACTCCCTGCCAGAGGACATTGTAAGAGCCAAAAGCATGGATGAATCCACAAAGTAAACAGCCGATCTAATGGAAGGAAAACATCATCAAAAAATATGAAATGCAGTGACACCAAATGCTGCTGAAGAACTCCATGAACTGTAGAGAGCAGGTAAAATAAGCCAGGGAAGTATTACTGGATGGTAAAGTATCCCTGTGATCTTCTCCCAGCATTTACTACTGGCTACATCTGGGGATGGAAGCCAGGACAGATGGGCAATAGATCTGACCTACCAAGGCTCCTCGTACACATGAAAAGGCTGAGTTAAATAAGCCATGTAATGCAAACCAGGCTGATGATAATAAATTATTGTGGAAATCCACTTTTCAAAACCTACTGCATCTCTAGACTTGACCTTACTCCTGTGCATGCACTCAGGCAGACACAGCACTGAATCGATTGGAAATCATTTGCCCTTTCCTGACTACAGATTCCTATACAGAGAAAAGTGTCCTGGTCTAGGCTGGAGTTTCTTTTCTTTGTATCTACACTTAAAGTGAAAATGAAGTATGCCATTAAACTGTTATGGTAATTTATCCTTACACTTTCTGCTCAGCAGGTTTGCTTTGTTTCAAAAGTATGTTTCTGTGATACTTATAGCTATGTATATGTAATTTTGTGGTTAAATTAGAAGAGAGAGGAAAACCCTGGTTCCCACAGGAAACATAACTCGACCTCTTGCAAGCAGGTAACATTTTTGCCATATCAGTGTGATAAAGAACTTCAATGAGAAACAAATCCTGCCAAGGTTTACACCTGTGTGTAACTGCCTGATGTGTCTTGCTCAAGTGAGGTTAATGAGATTTTTCCACAATTCAAATTCTGCTGGAGGATTCTTCTGAGTGCGAAGGGGGCCTGGGACAGCCCTGTCAGTAAATGAGGTGTTAGAATATGAGAGACGGGTCTGGTTCTGTGGGCCAGGATTTCACTCTCTTTCTGTAGAGAGCTCTTCATAGAACACGAATGTTTTTACTGTGGGCCTGGGGTCTCGGGGCAGGGCAGAACTGTGACAGTTTTGCCGGTCATTTCACCGGGGACGGGAAAATATCCCCACCCCACGGTGACTATCGGCCGTGACAGACCCACAGTGACCGCGCAGTCCCGCAGGGGCGCGGCGGGGGCTGCAGGGCCCCGTGCTTGTCCCGGGCGCGGGCAGCGGCAGCGCGGGCCGGCCACGGCAGCCAGCGGTGGGGCGGTCACACGGCCCTGCCACCGACACGCGTGGGGCTCCGGCCGGCGGGCCCCAGCGCCGGAGGCGGCGGAGAAGGGCCGCGCTGGGTCGCCCCCGCCCCGTGGGGCTATTGTTGAGCGGCGGGGCGGGCAGGCTGCGCGGCCGGTTCTCTCCCCGCCCGCCCGCTCCCTCCCTCTCTCTTTCTCTCTCGCCCCGCGAGTTTACCCAGCAGTGCTCTGGTGCGGGCGCGTTTCCGCCGGTTTTTCCTGTTGGAGAAGGGAAGGGGGAGCTGTTCTCTCTCTCTCTCCGCTCGCAGTATATTTTCTCCTCCTCCTTCTCCTCCTCCTCCTCCTCCTCCTCCCCGGCTATCT
Organism: Cyanoderma ruficeps; assembly: GCA_008694505.1. Classification (NCBI taxonomy): domain Eukaryota; kingdom Metazoa; phylum Chordata; class Aves; order Passeriformes; family Timaliidae; genus Cyanoderma; species Cyanoderma ruficeps. Next base: position 21,939,139 of record VZDJ01007754.1, read on the forward strand.
TTGTCTGGCTCGCAGCACCCCGCTCCAGCCCCGCGCCCCTGCCCCGCCGCTGCCGGGACGCGCAGCTCCTGCCCGCCGGTGCCCGGCGCCGTTTGATGCGAGGGCAGCGCCGCGGGAAGGGCTCGGAGGCGGCGGGGGCTCCGCCGCGGCGCTGGGCGTGAGCCGCCCCCCTATGCGAGAGCGGGGCCGCGGCTGCGAGTGCCGGCTCCCGGCGTGAGCGCCGCCGGCCGGGCCGAGCCGTGTCGTGCCGTGCCATGCCCGGGTGCGGGGCGCATCGTGAGGCTGCCAGAGGCTGCCGGCACCGGCGCCGCTCCTGCCGCCGCCGCCGCGACATGGTGTGAGCCCGCTGCCGCCGGGGACGCGCGGGCACCCACCGACTCATCCGCTCACACCACTGACCGGCCGGCCGGGATCCTCGAGGAGATCCAGTCCCGCACTGCAGCGCGGGGAGACGGACGAGGGACAAACCGCAGCACCCCTTCTCCTTCCTCCTTCCCTTCCTTCACCTCCCTTTCCCCCCTCCTTCTCCTCCCACCATCCATCTATCCATCCATCATCCCCCCCGCCAACCCCTCCCAATGCTGAAGAGTTTCAACCCGGCGGGGCTGGAGTGAAGAAGGGAAGGGCGGAAGGGAGGAGAGGAGCGGAGCTCCGCGGAATTACAGCTGCTCCAGGGAGGGGGGAGCGGCCTCGCTATTATTTAACAGAGAAGAAAAAATATTTTAAGGAAAAAGAAGAGAAGAGACGGGAAAATGGCGAACGATTCTCCTGCAAAAAGTCTGGTGGATATCGACCTTTCCTCCCTGCGGGTGAGTGCCGGTGCCGGGGGCCGGGGCGGGGGCCCCCCGGGGCCGGCGCGCCCCTTGCCGGGGCTGCGGGGCCGGTGGGGTGGGAGCGGCCGGGCCCGGGGCCGGTGCCGGGGCTCGGGGGGCCGCGGCCGCATAGGGGGAGCCCTCCCGCGGGGGCGGGCGGGGGGACCGCGGCCCTAGGCTGCTTTTCCTTTGTTTGCATGTATTGGCATGTGCGTGGAAAAACAGGGCGCAACAGCTGCACGCCGCCAGCAGCCGGGTTCGCTGGCTGGGCTCTGCCAGCAGCCATCGCCTGAACAAAAATGTAACCCCGCTTCTCTTCTCCCCTTTCCTCCCCTGCCCTCTCTGCCCCTTCCTCCCCCTAGGACCCCGCTGGGATTTTTGAACTGGTGGAAGTGGTTGGCAATGGCACGTACGGGCAAGTCTACAAGGTTTGTGTCAGAATTTCTTCTCATTTTATTGTTGTCGATTTTCCAGAGGGTACCCGGTGCCCGCGGCGGGCTGAGCACACGGCTGAAGGCGAGCCACCCGCGCTGGCAACCGGAACAGTGAGGGGTGGTAGAAGTGTTGCCCTTGTCATTGTCGCCGGCCTTGTCAAGTTTGTCAGCCTCTTGGCCTCTGCATTTTCAGATGGGTACAAATTACTCTCCCAAGTAGCCATCCTATAATGATGAAATACACCTTTATTGTCCTTGTTCTTCTCTGTGCTCCCTCCAGAGAAATGACCAAACCAAGTGGACCTGTCAGAGTCTGGCTGGATTATACAAACACGTCCACAGGCTTACTCAGCTCTGATGCTGGAAATCCTTATGGAAGTTGCTGCAGCTGCAGTGACTTTAGACAAAGACATTGGCCTTAATTAAAATTGTCACCCGGTTTTCTTGTTGGAAAACCTTCAGAGTATTGAAGCTACGGAGTTGGGGGCAAGTGCATCTGATGGGCTGTGCAGAAATGAGGGGTGCAGGGTGGTGATAATAAGTGACCGAAGCTGAGAAGCTTATTTTGTGAAAGTCAGAATTCCCAGAATAACCTGTTTGACAAGTGTATGACTTTAAAAAATAGAAATCAGAGAGTGTCCATGTGGGTGTGAAACTAGCCTACTTTTTTCGTTTTTTCTTTTTTCTCCCTTTTGTGTGCAGTCAGTGGAACAAACAAATCTTGAGCTTGCATGACTTTGCAGTGAGTGCTAGCTACCAGGATGACTAATTATTCGCACAGAATTAATACTTGGCTAAAGATTGAAGGCTCTAGCCTTAAACTGTAGAAATGCAAGATGCATTTGGAGAGAGAAGGACAGAGATGAAGATGCTTAGTTGCTTGTTTGGGGTTTTGGTAGCTTTTTTGTTGTCGTTTTGTTTTGTTTTGTTTTGTTTTTCTTTTTGCTTATAAACAAGGGAGTATAATTGGTGAGTTTCCCTGATGGCAAGATACTGCTGCTTGCAGCTCCAGTAACTAAATAAAGCGCTTTGGTGTCTCTTCTGCAAATGAAACACATGTCAGTTTGTTTTGAGGGCGTGAACCTCAGCCTTCCTGATGGAGAATTAGTCTGCCTGCGCAGTGTATTAGTTGCATTTTAAGACTTGAGCTGGAATAGCCAGGCTGCTGCTGTTGGTATAAGGCTGGAAAAAAGAATGTGGCTCAGAAGGCCACAGGAGAGGGGGAAGATGAGTAAAAAGCTGCACTTTGACACAACCTTGACAGTTTAATTTTTTTCTGCCATTTAAAAGGACACAATTTTTTTCTGTAATCATTTGCTCCCCGAGCTTGCATCATCTGAACCCTTATTAAAAAAAAATTAATTGGGTGTGAATGTGTGACTTGAAACTCTTCTGTTAATTATTGCAATTCAGTGCATTGTTTCTCAGTGTACTTGTTAATGCTTTTGAGTTAATGAGCAAAGTTCTCCTTCATTTAACAGGCCTGACAATCGAGATTTTAAATTTTGTTTTCTTTAAGTAAGGTAGAGCACTCCTGGAATAGTTAGCATTAGAAATGAAACTGAGCACATGCATTTATTGTCTTGGAAGAGTTGAATGAACACGTGACGTCTAAAGGCATCGCTGTCACTGTGATAACGGGGTGCAACAGGCCGTCTCCTTTCTTGCTGTAGAGCCTGCTAGATAGTAATGGATTGACAGGTGTTTAAGTTTGGGTTGGCACTGCTTCTTCTTAGACATTTGCCCACGTTTGTGTACATACACTGATAATGTGGACAACTAGCAGGACTGTATGTAAACAAATAATACCAAACCAAAAAACTTCCCTGCTGCGATAAACATCTTTCTTTTTAAACCTATGAAGTTATGTAAAAAAGGAAGTTGTTGCAACAGTATTTAACTTTTCTTGGCCGTTTTTTTTGCTAGGAAAAATGCTCCAGAAACACCCAAAGATGAGATTGTATGTGCATATTTAGAGGGCTTTCATAGGAACTGCATAACCGAGGGAAAAACGTGTTTACGCTGTGTTTGCTTGTTGCCTTCCGCTTTCCTCCTACCCAGCAACCACTTCTTGGAATCCCTCTTCCTGGATGGTTTTATTTCCCTTCTAAGCGGTCTGTCATCCCGAGGGGCTGGGGGGGTGGGGTTGTGGGTTGCTTTTGAGGAGCCGAGCTCCGAGATGTGGTTTGATGTACTTCCACGTTCGTGTACAGGCATCAGCGATGATGTCACCCGGGAGCGGGATTGGCTGGCTACCTGCCACTGCGGGGAGGACACGGAGGGAGCGGAGAGGGCATGACGTTATCTCTTTGTCTAGCTCATACACCCGCCGATGATGCCGAAGGTCGTTTGCCTGGCTGGGGAGTCAGCCTGCCAGCAGCCCTGGGAACGGGACTGCGCCAACCTGTTGAAAAGCAGAAAATAGTCCTTTTTTTCCTCCTCTTTGCCTAAGCTGAGCTAGCTGGAAATAGCTCATCTATCTGGCTAGCGATATTTCTGTAGCTACTTCTACCTTAGCTTTTTATTTAGCGATATGTAGGTGTATAGATGTTTTTACGTGTATGAAATGTGAGGGCAGCCCTTGGATGTTTGCACTTAAATGCAATCGGAGTTTCTCCTGCATTTTATGCATTAAATGTGTTGGCTTAGGTGGAATGTTATTGTGGGCCTGGGACCTCGGTGGTGAGGTGGTAAAAATACTAAGTTTTATGTTGCTGTGCTTGAGTTGGGGTAATGGCTTTAAACTGAGAGTAGGTTTAAATTAGATATTGGGAAGAAATCTGTTACTGTCTGGGGTGGTGAAGCACAGGGACAAGTTGTCTAGAGAACTTGTGGATGCCCCATCCCTGGAAATGTTCAAGGCCAGGTTGGATGGGGCTTTGAGCAACCTGTGGAAAGTGCATGGCAGGGGGTTGGAACTAGATGATCTTTAAGGTCCCTTCCAACCCAAGCAGTTCTGTGATTCTATGATTGTGAATTCTATAGAGTTTATATTATTTTCATCTCCGTATGATTGTGAATTCTATAGAGTTTATATTATTTTCATCTCCATAACCTTGCTTACACCTCTCCTGTGTGAAGAAGCCTTGTATGTCAAGAGCAGCTTGTTACACAGTGGTGTATTAATGGGGGGGGAAAACAAAGGATGTTCCCCAGCCCCGGGTAGGTAAAAGAAAGGGGTGTTTGGGGAAACCTTTGCCCAGCACAAGGGAAGGGGCAGCGGGGATTGGCTCATTTGTCCGGGGGCCACGCAGAGCTTCTCTAGTGCTGCTCGGGAGTCCTGGGGAATGAGAGGTGTTTTCCCTTTCGTAGTTGATTCGAAACCCGAGAACGGTGGCGTGAAAGTCGCACCTCTTAGATTAGAGAGAATGCAAAGAGTTAAACGCTGCCAAGTACGGCCGGCAGCATTCCCTCCGAGCCGAGGCGGGAAGGAACGGCCCCAGAACCCCCTGGGTCGGTCGTTCTAACACTTTTAAGGAGTCCCAGGCCAGTGCTAGCGTTAGGAGGGAGAAATTTCCTTTGGGTAGGTCGGTATCAGCCGGCGGGAGCCGGGCGGCGTGTGCGGGCCGGCCCGGGCCGCGCCTGTGCTCGCGGCGGGCGGGGAGCCCCGGGCCGCCCCCCGCGCCCGCCGTGCCCCCGCCGGGCAGGGCGGCACCGGCACGGAGCGGGTGCTGTCAGCCGGACCGGTGCTCCCCGTGCCTGCCGCTGGCTTCTGGTGCGGCCGGGATGGCGCACGGATGTGCTGCCCCTCTCCTTCCCTCTCGAGTCAGCCCGGTCCCGCTGCCGTGTAACTGGGACTTGTAGCCAGCTCGCCGAGTGATCGGCTGCCTTAAGGGCTTTTTTTGATCTTTTGCAAGTAGTGGGAGAAGCATTTTTAGCATTGCTGCGGTTAAGATTTTAGTTTTTCACATCCAGCAGTAAGCTTAATATGAAGTTTGGCTTGCACCAAATGAGAACACTCCTGAAATTTGTCTCAAGATGAGGTTTGAACTGGGTGTCTGCTTCCCTTCTGTTTTTTGGTATTTTGTTGGGGTTTTTTTTTTTAATGCAAAAATTACCTGTGACCTAAAGGGAATTGGTTAATACTTTTGAAATTTTAAAATCTCTATCATCAGATCATTCATAGGGGCATAAAACTTTGTAATTTTGCTATTGAGACTGAACTCTGTTAACTTGCTCAGTCACTTTCTCTTTTGTTGTGTGTCTGTTGTTAAAGACATCTAACACTTTAACCATTGTGAGTGTGCTGTTATGTCCCACAGACATCATAATTCTGTTGTGGCGGCAATGACTTGGGTGGAAGGATGTATTTATGAGAGTTCTGAGGCATAAGAGGAGTGCACCAGAAAGATGAGAATTAGGGATGATACTCCTAATTGCCCTCAACGCAGGCTGGAGTGACTTTCTAAGAGCCTTGTAATAGTTAATTCATAGTGAAGGCTTCTTTTGTTGATCTATGTTGCAGCTTTCCAAAACTGCATGTAAATGATGTGTATTGTCTAACTGCTGGCTCGTAAAAGGAAGTGATGTAAGATGTGATCGTTTAAATGCTGATTTGAAAGTAAATTAAAACTTGGCTAAATGTTTTCCCACGCTAAGGATACCTTATTTTTGTCTTAATGGACCTTCTGTCTTACTTAAGGTGACTGTGTTTGGGGGGGCGGTAGGAGGGTAGGACAGTTCTTGGTATTCTCTAGTAACTCAGTTAAGGGTGTTTTTTCCGCTCTCCCCTTTGTTTCTCTGGATGCTAAAGGGACATCATTGTGGATTCAAATGATTTTGTTAAACATGAATACAATTCCAGTCTTATCACTATAAAGACAAACTGTGCTGGGGATCAGTGAGGTCACTGGCTGTCAGGAACTGGTCCAGACCAGCTCTCTTAAGTATGAATTGCACTTCTTCCCTTACTCTGATTTTTTGTGGATTGTGTTGCAAAGTGAGACCTTGCTGTTTTAGAAATCGTGAAGGACCCGGCAGCAGCTGGAATATTGGCATTTTTTTGGGTCCTTCAGCTAGATGTTTACTCTTCTGTCCTCCCCTAAACTGGCTGAACTTTTGACCAGTTCTCCATTACCCAAATCCTTCTTAATTAAATATACAAAAGCTAGGCAGGTGGCCAGTGGGGATTACTGATATTTATTTTTATTTAAAAAAAAAAAGAAAAAGAGAAAAGAAAGCAATGTGCCAGTTGTGGGTAACCACATGTCTCTCTTGTTCTTCCTCCCCAGTCCGATCTGTCTGTTTGCAAAATGTGGGGGTTTTGCAAACTCCTGGAGCAGGGACTCCTTATTCTTAACTAATTAGAAGAGGACCCAGCACTCTGGTACTTGGGTGTGTGCAGGGCTTTGAGGTGATGGATGTAACAAGATCCAGCCCAGAGTTTTGTGCTGACTCCTCGAATTTTTTTTCAGCTCTCTACAGGAAGCTATTTCAACTGGTGTGGATAAAATTTCAGTTGAAATCATCTGGTGCTCTTTCTTTGCTTTTTGCATGTATGGGCTCTCTCCCCCTTGGCAATGGTAGGGGTCGTTTCCCTGCGTTTGTATGAGGGAATAGTTTTTCCCATCAAGGTCTCTTCCTCTTGCACCAGGCGTGAGGCAGGTGAACTTTATCTGTAAGGCCTGGAGTGGAGGTTTTTAGTGATTTTGGGATAGTGAAGGAAGGAGAGAACCAGGATACACTTCTCATTCCTTACTTAATTTTTTTTCTTTCCTAGCAATGTCATGTAGTTTGGTAACATGCCAACTTGCGAGCACCAGAGCCTTGACTTGATAGCATGCACAAATTCTTCTTTTGGTCTTTGTGATGATGGCAGGTCTGCACCTCCCACCCAAGGGAATGATGTAGAGGAATATCCCCAAAGGCAATGCAACATTATGAGAGGTGCTCACCCTTTGCATTTCCTTGCCTTCAGCATATACATTTTTTAGTATAAATTTTTGGACTAGAACGCTAGCTAACTTTTCTTATGTGGTCTAGCATGTGTTTGTATATACACATTATGTTCTAGTCATCTTTCCAAGTGGTACTTGCTGTTGCAAGAGGGATTTTAGCCCGGTATGTTGTATACCTATCTTCCTGAGATCTGTTTTCTGTGGAGAAAAGTGATAATTTGTTTTTTCCATTTTACATTTTTGATTGTCCTCTGGCTCCACCGGGCTTTGGATGACGTTGATATTTAAGCTCAGTAGCATTGACTTGCACAATGTGAGCTTGACTGTAGTCAAAGTACGGTAAGATCCTTATCTGCATCGTTACTTTAGGTCTCAGCCCACAGAAAGTGGTGGAAAGAATTCAGCTTGCTTGAAAGAGAGGTGGATTTGGGAGGGGATCTCATAGCTTTGCACAAGAGTTCTCTTATCAAATACTTTATGTTTGTAACTTTATGGGTCCTTGATTATTTCTCAGGTTAGCACAGGCTCAAGAAACGATACTGTTGGCTCTAAAATCAGACAACTATGGGAAGGAGGAGGAAAAGCCCACAATTATGCATGCCTCTTGGGAACCTTGAGACAGCTTTGATTGTAGAGGTCTTGGGGATTTTGACATTGCATCTCAATATGATTTCCAAAGTATATTTTCTGCCTTGGATGCATTGTGGAACACTTCCACAGAGGCACAAAAATATGGCACTCATTACAAGCTGTGAGAGTATTGCTGAATGGCCAATACACTGTTATGAAGCTCATGATACCTTCACCTAAGCCTCATTCCTGGTCCTCTGTCGTGTCCTGAGCAAGGCTCTCCTCCAAGGTGGCCATGGAGCCCTGTAGTCCTAACTGGTCTGGTATCTATTTCAGTGTTAGAAAAAGGACAAAGCAGCTTTTTGAAAGAGGAGCAAATAATGACTGGAGACTTGATAGTATTGCCGGCAAAGCATTCCCCTGCTCTCCCAGGTTTTGCTGTCCTGCAGCAGAGTGAAATCTGCTGTTCTGAGTGTAATGAATAATTACAATTTGACCTCAGTGGTGTTGGTTTTCATTTGCTGCTGATTGGGAAATCTGTGAAAAGCAGCACTAAGGAAGGATGAAATCACAGAGGCTGGGGAGTGGAGATGCTCAGCCTTTTAGGGGATTTGCCCTTTTGAGGCACATAAGGATCAGATACAGGTATGGGATGAAGTAGGCTTCTCTCCACTTTACTTAGAAATTGGTGCAACTAAGTCCTATCTCTAATGCTCTGTGCAGCTCAGCCGTGTGGGCATGAAGGGTGTTGACATCTCCCAAAGGTTCTTCTATGGCCTCCTGCTTGACCTTGCATCATAGTTGCAAGTGAAGGATGAAATCTATGGGAAGATTTGGAGTTAGGAAGAGAGTTCAGAGAGAAGAGTTCAGAGAGAAGCATTCTACTGAAGGTGAATTTACAGAGAAAATCAGAAGATGAAGGAGAATATGGCTTAAATGTGGAGAATGAATTAGAGGACTGTTCATAGTTGTGAGGAAGAAAAAGTAGTGTGGAGTCAGGGAAGTGCTTAATATAAGAAAAAGGAAGGGACACCTTAGTTGTTAGTAGAAACATATTAGCACATATAATTTATATTAAAGATGCATATATTATGAAAGAGATTAGCTTTTGGCCTGGGAGCTCACTCGTCAGCCAGGCTTTGGGTTTATACCCACCAGGGGAATATGTTCATTGAGAAGTTTTTGTGCTGATTTCAGCATGGTCCAGGCTGAGGAGACTTCCCTTAGCCTGCCTAGCTGTGTTGTGACCGTGTGCCAGAATAAGGGATGCCTTTTGGGGGAGATTGCTTCACACTCCTGGCAAAACGCTTCTTTCCCACCGGAGCCGCACCTCCCCGGGTTGCTCTGGCACTGTGGCTGTCATTATCACTGTACAAATAGGACACTGCAGGTGCCAACACGTCTTGATTGGCCTGTCTAGCAATAAAACAGCTAACGTGGTAAAACTCCTAACATGGATGCAGTTATACTGGTATTGTAGGGCTTATCTAGTATGTCTCTGTCACCTCCCTTTGGAGCTGTCCCGTGGCGCATTGATAACAGTTGCTCTCCGTGCAGGGATTGCAGTGACTCATGGCTTTATGCCTGTGGCTGAAGGAGCCACATGAGCTGTAGCCACACTCTTCCTGGAGCAAGGTAGTGCTACCCCTGGAGAAGGTCTGCTGTGGGCTGCAGTCAGGATGTGGCTGCTGGGCCTGTTGGTAGTGTGCCATGGACATTTGTCTGCTTCCTCTCCTGCCCCTGTGTGCCTTGAGTGCCCCAGTAGCTCCCTGGCTCTGGGGCTGCTGGTGAGGTCCACTTGCTTACTGCTCTTCTCACCACTCTGGCTGAGAAAGTCCTAAAAGATCCCTCTGGGCACCGTAGATTTGCAGCTTTGGAGATGTGGTGCTGCTGCACTCTGTACCTGCTCCTGAAGGTTTTCCTTCTAGTGCCACTCTGCACGTGGAGATGCTGGTCCACACATCCTTCCGTGACATCCCTCTGCTTCTTCTTTGACTACTGACTCTGTGATGTCTTATCCCCCAAATCAGTTTGTCTGTCCATGGAGTTCCCCTTAGTTTCACTGGATATTTTAGGGCTTTGAAGTTGTGCAGGTTTTATGGGTAAATATTTGGGTTACCATCTTCTAATGTTGTACCGGTCCATGGTATGGACTTGTTGGCTGTAGTTCCTGCACCTGGAAACTTCACCAGAGGACAGAGGTGAAGTGGGAAAGTGTTACTTGAGTAGGTAAAAGAATGGCAGCAGCTCAAAATAATCAGTTGCATCAAATCTGTTTTATTAACTTCCTGTGGACTACCAAGGCAATAGTTTACTCTTGCTGGTTTGCCTCAAAGCTGCTGCACCCTGGGACTGGCACTGTTAAAAAATTACTTGAAATCTTAAAAATATGATAATTTCAGTTAATCTCTGGCAGTTTCAAGAGCTTCTTCCCAGGATTGAGAAAGAGTAGCTGTAGGGAATGACAGTGGGCAAGAGTTCATGATTCTAATTTAAACTCTAAGCTCAAAACAAAATCAACCTGTCTCAAAACTTGCTCCCTAAACTTTCAGCTGTCTAATGGTATTGGGTTGTTTTGTTTTCAAATGCAGAAAAGAAAAGCTTAATGTGTGTGGGTCTTAATGTGTTATTGTAAAGTATTCTATGCCCTGCTTGGGTTTATGTATCTTAGAGCCAGGGATCCTCCAATATTATTTTGGTTCATTATTTTTCTTTGTTTTTGTGATTCCTAAAGGAAAACCAGTAGAAAACTTAAAAGGAAGCACAGCTATGCCCGCCTTACAAGTCTGTTGTCTAGGGGGAACGCTTGTAACTGAGTTATAAACCCTTACAGATAGGGGTACAGAAAGAAAATCAAAATGCTGGTGAACCCTTAGTTGTAGTCCACTACCATGAGTGGCTGCAATAATCAAAGTAATTCTCGGGGGAATTGGTGCAGCAGAGTTTGCAAATAATGATGAGGTATTTGCTGACTGGAAGCCCTAATTAAATTTCTTTTGTGCCTCCCAAAAACCTGATAGTGCTGTTTATCTCCAGTTATGTTATGGTGGCCTGATGGTTGAAAAATGCATTTTGTAGTGAGAGGTGCTTTTACATACAGATGCTCAGTGATTTACAGCTTGTTTCTGTGCAGTGGGCTTGGATGGTACTTTTGAAGGTGCTTAAGTAGATGGGCTATTTACTGTCCTTTTGTTGTCTGATCTGAGCTGTGTGCTCTTGGACTCAGTGGAGAGAAATATGACAGAGGAATGGCCTATGGAGATAGCTACCACAGGATGTTGCTCTTTACTTGAGTCTTTGCCTCTTAGGTAAAATGGGAACTTTTGATGAATGTCTCACTTTTATGTTTTCTGAACGTCTGAGATTGGACAGGGTGACCCCACTCTGTACCATGCACGTAGCAGCTCTTGCTGTCCGTGTTCTTTGTGGGATATGTAGTAGGAGTGAAGATGCCTTTGGACGTGAGTATATGAAAGTGAGTGACGTGTAAAACCCCACTTGCCCATCATGGAAGGGAAACATTTTCTCAAAATAACCTCCTGAGTAAGTGTTTTTGCATGTACCAAGAGGTGAATATGCTTGCTGTAAGTCAGGATTTTCTGCACTCTTCTATGAAACATGGGAAATTATATGAGACAGTTTTTCTCAATCAAATGCCTCAGAAGTTTTGCAGAAATAAATGTATCAGTGTGAAAAGCACTCAGTGCCTTGTGTCTCTTCTCTGTGCTTCAGCATAAGCCTGGGGTCTTTCCTGTTCAGGTAGATTATACATCTATAGAGAATGCATTTAATCTAGGTTACTGTTTGTCAGGTGAGAATTATAGAGGTACTTTAACTTTTTGATGATGTTGATAAGGGTTGTAATTAAGTGCCTGACGTTCAAACTGGTTTTTTCAAATGTGTGCTTCTCTGTAAAGTATCCTTTTCAATCAAACCTGTTTGGTTATTTATTTATTTATTTGTTTGTTTATTTTTCCTACCTGTGTTGTTGTATTGCTTCTTCCTCTCTGCAAGTTCAGCTAGTAGAATTTAGTCTGGTTGTGGATCTTGTGTTTAAATCTCAACCTGTTATAAATCCAAGTATCTTTTCTCTAATTAACACTTGGATTTTTTTGAGACAATATCCTGGATATTCCTTCAGCAGCTACAGCAGACATTCCTGAAGTACTTGAAGTTTCAGATTCCGCAGCATTTGTTAAACCAAACTTTCGGTTGCATGGTGGTCTCCTGTACAAACACAGAAGGAAGTGGAACTCTCATGTGCTTCTCTGATGCTCAAGTTATTCACTGTGCTTTACTTCAGGGTGAGGAGGTTGGAGGGAAGTATGGTGGGGAACGGATATAATTTATTTCCAGCCGCCCAGGAACTACGTACAGTCTAAACCTCTGAACACAGACTAGTTACGTGTTTTAATCGAAAGAGTTCCCTTATTTTGCCTTAGAACTGGCTGGGAGCAGTTTCCGTGCTTACCCATGCCAAAGAGAGGGAAGACTTTGCATGCTGACTCTGTGGTCTCTTAAAACCTGCCCAGAGAAAGGGTCTAAATGTTCTTGGGTGACTGGGTGGGTGGATCTCAAAGAGCGAGTTTTATGGTACCCCTGTGTATTTTACTTGTATTTGTGGTGGAATTATGTGCTGGCCTGCAGTTGATGAGGTTTCTGCTTAACTGTCTTTTGCAGAAAGGCCTGAACTGAATTGCTCACATTTAACTGTATTGCTGTCTGTAACGGAGGTGAGGAAGGTATTAGGTTATTTTACCATGGCTAAACAGCAGCTTTAATACCTTTAAAATTTGTATATTGACATTTATGAGCGGATATCATATTACAGTGATAGCTTCAGGGGCCTTCTGCTGCATGAGAGCTCTCAGTTGATTTAGAAAGCAAATAAATAAAATTTTAAAGGTACCCTAACACAGCTAAGCATATTAAATTGAAAATGCAAGGTGATGCTATATCCTTAGATTATCCTGTCAACCACTGCTATTTCAGCAGATGAAGTAAATGATGTACTGTCGCAGGAGAAAGAACAAAAGGTGCATCTTGAGAACTGCAGGGGAGTCTGGGATGTGAGAGCTTGTCCTGGGGTCTGTTCGGGGTAGGCCCTGTGCCTCAGAGTTGGGATTTGGCAGAGCTGGCATGACTCCAGGCTCCCTTAACTTGTCGCCTTCACCGTGTTTCTGGTGTGGTCTTGTGGGGGAAGAAGGAATGTCAGCCTATTAATAGTGACAGCACAGGCTTTCTCATCTTCATCTCTTAAAAATCACTGGAATGCTTTGAATAACAAATAAATGAAAAATATTTTTTTTTCTTTTTTGTTTTTAATCCGAGTGTTGTGAAGGGTGTACTTTGCTCTTCTTTTACCCCGTGTGGAACACACTGAAATTCTCTGATCTGACTTGTCCTTGGGGACTATGGAAAATGCTCTGTGCAGCTCCCCCTGTGTGTTTTCTGCAAGAGTTAAGTTCTGGGGTGATGACAAGTGAATGTGGAGAAAATGTTTCAAGTCATGTGAAAGTAATGTTACTTGCTAAATAACTTGAGTGTTAAAAGAAGGAATGGGAAAAGCTTTTTTTAGCCTTTTTGCAATCTTATATGGCAAGGAATGAAAATCTTTAATACTGACCTAATTTTATTTGTATTTAAGATCAAAGAGCCCTTGTGAATGAGTTGCTTGTCTTGTCTGTCAGTGGCTTTATGGTCTTCTGAATGGCTTGAGGCACTAAATCAGTTCTGAGTAATGTTACCTTTCCTTAGGTTTCATCTGAGGTAATGGAAGAGTGCTCTAGTTTCTTCTTCAGGAATAAAGTTATATTTGTTATTGAGAAGACATCTTTTGGGCTAATTGCTGAGTTTGGAGGTGCCTCCTCATGGACCAAGTGTTGTGGCAGTGCTTGTGCTGGACTTTGGGAAAGGATGAGAGAAATGGGCGATGAAACCGCTGTCATTGACACTGCCACTTTGTTCGCTGATTGAGTCCTTGCTGTGATCAGGGCTGGCTTTGGAGTGTCCTCATCTGCTGCTGCTCTGCACCTCTAACCTCTTTGTGAACAGGGTGTGTAGTCACTGCATGCTGGTGGTGAAAGAAAGCATGTTTTGTATACATAGGCTATGGCTGCACTGGGCTGTATGGGAAGGGGGAAGGTTTTATTTTGTGCTCCCTTATCAGAAGGATTTCAGAAAGGATTGCAAAAAGGAGAAGGGAAGGTTAGGCAGACAGATGGAACACCTTGGGTGGTGTCTGGTTGCTTTATTCCTGTAGGGAGAGGAATCCTGCTGGCTTACACGATTCAGAGCTGTGCTGAAGGCATTGGGTCTTGGAGATACCTGGGATTGCTGGAGAATCTCTAGACTTGGTAGCACCATAATGTGGATTTTAATCTTTCTCTGTGACTCAGATAGGAGAAGATGGGAGAAAGAAATGTGGACAGCATTTCAGATCTGTAAAGATGGCATCAAAGTAGTTTGTAGATGCTTGTGAGTTTGGAACAAAGCCATTGGACTTGAATATTAAAATGTTTTGTTACTGCTAAAATCTGTTTACTCTGTAGGATTCCTATGCTTAGGAAAAGAGGAGATTCTTCTTAAGGGAAGAATCCCAAACCCTTCTCTTTCTTCTTTAAGAATTCTTTTTGTGGGTGCCATTGTCTCAACTTTTGGCTGTTGTGAAATGGCAGATGTAGATGAAAACCCACTGAAGAAGGTGTGGGTGGTATGGTACCTCTGGGTGGTTGTGGTAGTTGTGTCTGCTGAGCCATGAACTGCTTGTGGATCTTTGTCAGTGGTGGTGGATGCTGCTGACTTGGCAGTGCCTCTTCTCACCTCCTCTGCTTGGAGATGGTGCTCATTTGTGGGAGTGAGAGGTGCCCAATAAATGGGTAATATCACAAAGCCACTTGTGTTGCTGAAATGTACCAAAGCCTTTTTGTCAAGGTTAGCTGAAAAGTTTGGGTTATGTTTTTCTTGCAGGAGCTCTTGGTTTAAAGCTCCATTAATTGCGTGTCAGTTACTGTATGTGTTATAATAATAATCATGAGTGGGAAAGACTAGATTTATTTCAGTAAACATTTCACCTAGTAAAATTTTAATAGCTTGTCCATCTTCTTAGGCCATTCCTTTTGCGTCTGTGCAGATTGTGCACCCAGCAGCAGTGCAGAGTGTTTCCCAGAGAGATGTGTTTATAACCTGACCTTGAGATGCTGCTTTGTCCAAGATGCGGACAGGGTTGTTCCAAAGATGCTCACTCCTGAGTTTCTTTGCAAGGCAGAGATCGAGTTTGTCTCTGCTGTGCTGGATTTTGTGGGTTTCTTTTAATAGTGACTATGGGCAGCTTTGAAAGATGACAAAAACAACATGCTGAAATGACTAGGGACTTCTGTCTGAATCACAGCTGTCAGCAAAACCACCTCGTTTGGGGAACGGTTCTGCGTGACAGCAGAGAGTCTTGTGAGCACCCGAGTCAAACTTCTCATCAACAAATATGGGATTTCATGGTTTGACTGTTTTGAGGGAAATGTTGTGAGCATCTTTGCTGTCTCAGGCCAGCAGGAATGCAAACCTTAACAGATTATGAAACCACCTGAATGCTCATAATTTAAGAGATGTAAATATCATTTGAAAGGGACAGAATTGTGGTGGAATAAGTGCATGATAGAAGCCATCCCTGTGCAGAATTGAGGTGTATATTGGTTTAGCTTACATTTCTTTTTGTAAAGCTAAAAGTACTTTGACTCTCCAGGAACAGACCCTGTCTGCTGAAGTCAAAGGAACTCAACTGAATGTCAGCCTGGCTCTGGAGCTTGTGGTTAGAGCTGTGTGGGCAAAGGCTGGCACATTTTTGGTTTGGGACAATGTTCGCTTGTCAGACTTGAGAGAAAGAAGTATTCTTTCTAGAAATAACACTTTTCGGAAGTGCTTCAGGTCCTTAACTTCTTTGACTTATTCTTTAATCTTTTCTTGTATAATGAATTTTGTAATTTTGCCATTTTTCATAGCGGTGTCAGGTTCCTCTCCCTTTGTGTGGTTTGTTTTGTCCTTGCTGTCTTCCTGCATACTCATCTGATGTGGGTGAATTCCTCCTGCTGGTCTCCCTTCCCCTAAACTCTATACCCATCATCTTTTGCATTTCTTCCTCTGGGCTTGTCTTTTTTTTTTTTTTTTTTTAAAAGTAACCAAGAAATAGAAAGGATATGGTTAAATCCACATGACCTCTGGTATATTGGCTGTAGTTCTGCCAGGATGAACGAGGTATATTTGTTTTTACATTAACATGTTGCTCCACATACATTCTGTACCTTCTTTAGAGTTTTGGGGTTTGTTTGTTTGTTTGTTTTGTGGTTTCTTTTGTTTTGTTTTTTTGTTTTTTGTGGGTTTTTTGGTGGTCTCTTTTTACCCTGGGTTTCTGAAGAAATGAAGCTTTGTCCATTTCATGCTGTCCTCAACACTTTTCCAAGCTCAGGGCTGACTTCAGCTGTGTTTTGATTTGGGTTATGGGTCTGAAATCCTTACGAGTTTCATGAAAAAAAATAGATGACTAGGTAGATAGAAGTGACAGTCTGTTTGCTTTTCTCCTACTGCTTCTCTGTTAAACCCCCTCATTACTGATCATTGGGAAGGTGTGTGTCCATGCTTCAGGTTACCCTTGCTTGCAGATCTGTCTTCTGCAGACAAGAAATTGTAATTTTTTTTTTTTTACCCTGGTCTTTCAGAGAAAGGGTGGTACCATTTTCTGAAGTTCGTGTGTTCCCCGTCAGTCAGAGGAGCACTGAGGGGGGCNTCAGGGCTTCTGTCTCCACTGGGATTGAAGATGAGAGATTTGGATATGCTCACTAAAGTGCCTTGCAAGTCTTTGTCTAGACGAGGCATGCTGCCCTTGACACATGCTAAGTTGGTGTGGTTTAAAGCCTCGGGTACTTAGTGTGTGCTAACCTCGGGAGGTAAATCCCGGGCTAGACGAGCCCCCTGAGGAGGTGATGGACAAGGTGGGGATTTCTTTGCATTTGCTGTGACTTCAGCTGGTGCCTGAATGCAAAACTAGTAGTAAACAGTCATAAGCCCTGGATGCTTTTTCTCTTGTCAGCTCCTGTCTGAATAGGGGCTTTTTCATGACACATGCTTGTTTGCTCATGTTTCTCTTTTAAGGAAAGCAGTTAAACTAGGCAATAACCACCAGTAATTCAGTGCTCTGTTAAGCGTGTAATAAACCAAGCCCCAGATCTCTTGTCTGGAGCCATTAGAGACTGCCACCCTTTGTTTCTCTCTTGGTGGGGAGGAGGGAAGAAATGGGGCACGACAGGCTTTTGGTGTGGGAAGGACAAAAGGGCACAAAACAGGGGAGAAGTGTGATGGTGCAGTGCTCCCAGGACAGGCACCACCATCCTGCCTGGAGAGTGCAGGGTCAAACCCCAGCCTGTGCTCTCTGTCTGTGATGGCAAAACATTGTGAAGTCTGCTTCAAATTTGTTAAAAAGAAGTTGTAGCCCCTTGTGATTGATGCCAATTCAAATATGGGTCTCACTTCATCCTTCTGATGCAGTCACCTCTCCTTGACCACAGGGCTTGCTATCATATTCTGACCTTTGTTTAATCCAAGAACAGCCCACCTGTGGGCTAGCCAGTAGCTGATACTATTCTCTGCTTGCAGTCATTGCTAAAATACAGCCTTCTACTAAGGAATCACGTGGACTTGGTTAGAATTCTTTTTTTTTATAAAACTACTCCATGCAAGTGTTGGCACAGGGTAGAAACGAAGCAAAGGCTTTAACCAGTGTGTGGATACATATTTAAGACACATGTATTATAGAGTTCTGGGAAACTCTATAAACTCTGTAAAAAAACAAAATTAAAGTGCCATCTTATCTCTGAAGTGCCCCTTTAAGCCTAAAACACAGCCTCTGAAAATCAGTTTGCTCTTTAACAAAGAGAATGGCTTCATACTCTTTCTCTCTGTGATCCTGCAAAAAGCATTTCCAGAGGGTACCTTTCTTATACTTATGCAGAACAAATTTTAGCAAAGCATTTGATTTTCTTCTCTCTTCAGATTTATGAAAATGAACTCCATCATGACTTTACAAAGTGTGGGTTTAAGCAGAAACTCTCAAGGCATTTCAGTGCTGGTTCTGATGCAGCTGTTAGTTTAAGAAATCTCTTTTTAAATTGGGGGTGGCTGTTAATTTTATTCAGGAGAGGAAAATGCAGTGTTGAGCTGGATAAACTGTAGTTTAGCTGATACTTATTTTGAGATTGGGTGTGGCAGGTAAAAAGGCATTCTATCAGAAACATGAAAGAGGAAAGACTGGTTTAAATTTTGCTGCAACAAATTTTTAACAACCTTTTCTAAAATTTTCTCCTTCTGTAATGTAAATTACCAGGACTGCCATCTGGGAGAGCCCCCCCTGACATCTTGCTTTGACCTCTTTATTCCAACGCTTCTGCCTATTCAAAATGTGTTGTGAATTTTAGATGCTCAGCGCAGTTCACTGTAGGAAATGTAATATAGATGAACTTTCATTTCTTGGTCCTCTAGGTGTAATGAGGTGCCTAGTGGCTCTGTAAATGCTGAATGGCAGTATATAAGACAATAGGTGCTAGGCAACTGTTAAAGAGGAAGTGGGGGAATTGAGAGAGGAGAGCAGGTTGTCTCTGTGGGTCTGCCTTTATTAGCTTGGCTTGAAGTTTCCACGTGGACCGTCACCACATCCCGTCTCTGGCTCTGTGGGTTAGCCAGTGCAATTGCCCCCCTGAGACTGTGTGGGCATCATGGCCTTAAGAAACGGTCCATTTAATTTGTCTAGATGATAATAGCTTTTGATGGGGGAAGCTTTAAATGTGGAGTTACTGCCTTTGGAGCCTGGAGCTTAGTCACAATTTTCCTTGCCTGGTTGTGCTTCTCCTCCGCAGATCATGTTTGGAGTGATCCACTGCATGCACAGGAGCGATGCTCTCCCCTTGGGAGCCGCTTACCCCTTTGCTTTGATTCAGACTCTGCTGCCCAGGAACTGCTTTTCCCGTCCTTCCTGGGTGTGGAGTGGATGGGAGAGCAGGGACACACAGCAGCCTTATTATACTCAGTTTCCCAGCCTGCCAGGTATACCAGATGAAGTAAAATTAGTTATCTGTTCAGAGTTTTTTCACCTCATGGATGAATTGAGAACTGTGTAAGGGTGTCTATGGCCTTGTGCCATACAGTGGGCAGTGAAGGATGAAGAAACTGCTGTAGGTCTCGTCTCCAGCCTTCCACATGCTGATTTCCTCTGTATCCCTAATTCAGTCTTTCAGGTGCTGGATAGTAATGCAGTGGTCTCTCACATAGCAGCAGGCAACAAATTGTAAAGATAAAAACTCACTTGGAAATCTGCAGTTTTGAATGTACTCACATAGCCTTTTTTTCCCCAAGAAAACCATAATTGCATCTATTTTTAAGATGCCCTCCCCTCTGCCCCACACTGCCCCTGTCCCAATCCCCCCTTGATCTCCAAGGAGGTGACAGTTGTGGAAGGATTGAGCCAAGTCTGTTTTTTTAGGTATTAGGAGGTACTTAGAGCAGTTTCTGCTGAGACCACCATCTGGACAAAGATTCATTAACTGAGGAGCTGCAGTGGTTCCAGGGAGAGATTGTTCACATGGAGTGTGTGTGGTACCAGCAGGCTGAAAAGGCAGTAAGGAAGATACAGGCTGCTCCATGGTTACTTTAGGACACTGTTTCTTGAAGTCTTTAATGGACAAAAAAAAGCAAGTAGTTGTTGCAGATGGGCTGGTGCTGACCTCTGTAATGTACTGGGTAGGCAAAGGGTTCTAATCATTGTTAATTGCTCCTATATGGCAAATTGACTAATAATATAGGTGCTCCACTACTTGGGAATCACTTTTTCATCCCATGCAGGATTTGGTGAAAGCAGCTTAGGTTCTTGGGAAGAGTTTAAATTGCAGCGTATTTTCAACTTGACCCCTCAAAGTGTTTGGCTCTTGCCCTCGGACACAGATCTTGTTAGTCCTGCTCTGCTGAATTTAACTGGCTGTGTTTCATGCTCTCTGTGCTGGAATTGATTGAAGATTAGAGCTGAGTGGACACGCCACACATGTCCCACTCTGGGGGCATTGCACTGGTGGGGCTTCACATTTGGGCACCAGAAGGATTAAAGGGCATGCTTTGGAAAGATACTGCTTCATCTTGCTGATAAGCAGCACTGAGCACACAGGAAGTAGAGAGGGTTAATGCCCCTTTTACCTAGGGTCTGTTTAAAGAAAGGCAGTAATTTAACTAAAATATACATCCACATTTCATTTCTGTTTAAACTGAAATTACTGAGTAAAGAAATGCATCCTGGGAACAGATTAAGCTGTATGCTGGGAAAGGAGCGCATTTCTCTCTAGCTCATTTGACAGCAATATGCTTCAGGGTTTTCTGTATTAAACATTTGATAAATCTCTAGTAGACTTGAATTCTGCGTGGTTTTAATTACGTTTGATTTTTTAAGTCTGCAGGATTCTGACATGATTTTTCATCATGATCTTTTTTCATCATGAAATGAGCACTTGGTTATAATCATAGCCACATTCTGGTGATGGGCAGAGCAATCCCTGTGGAGCTGGCCATAAGGCTGGATTTTCAACTCTGGGAGGTCCAGAAAGCTCTGGTCTTGAAATTTGTTGCTTCAGAAATACTTGGTTAATTTGTTGTATTATCGTAAAGTTGGTTTTATTGCTATTTCTCATACTTTATTAAAAATCTATTATTAAAAGTGCAAACATATGTATTTTCTTGTAATGAACCCTTTATTTTTTTGCTGTTAGCACCAGTTTGCTATAGGATTGTTAGCAGCCAGTGCTTCCAGGCATGGTGGGATGGCTAGTGAGGAGTGGGGGGAAAGCTTTTGCTCCTCCTATTTTTTTTTTTTTTAATATT
>VZDJ01007754.1:21959766-22027983 GCA_008694505.1 Cyanoderma ruficeps
TTTTTTTTTTTTTTTTAATATTTTATCAGGAAATATTTAGGGTTTTTTTGGTTGGTTGGTTTGGTTTTGGTTGGTTGGGGTTTTTTTGAGCTGGAGAGAGGTTATTTTTCCCTGTGCATTCTAGAACAGGAGTCTGGATCTTCATCTCTTGTTGAGTTATAATTGGAGTGTATTTGCCCATCTGTGTGTTTTAAGTATGTGGGTGCCACTGGCCTCTGTGCTTGTTTGCTTTCTTCCCCCCACTCCCAGCTGGGCACAGCCCCTACTTTTCACCTGTCCCCTGCATTGCATTCCCAGCCTTTGGATAAACTTGTCTTGTTAGGGAGCCATGGGCACAGGTGATTTCTGCTGAGTAGATGCACCTGCATTTGTCTCTGTGTAATTTATATCAGCCAGTGCAGTGAAGTTCTGAAAACACTGAATGGAGAGGAAGGAGGTCAAGGGGAAAAGAACCCAACCAACCAGCCCTGAGCAGTTGCTTGTAGCTGTTTCAGGCAGCCTATTCTTGCCTATTCTTGCTGCTTCTTTGTCACTCATGTGCTTGGGGACTGCAGAGGATAAGAAAAAAAATAGAAATCCACTTCAGAGAGAACTTGTTTTGCTTATTTGTAGTACAGATCTCTTTCCTAGCAAGAACACAGTTTTTTTTTAAGGGAAAAGTGCTGATTCTGTGTGAGCAATCATGTTATTTTGTTGTGAGTAATGAATACATTCCTGTGTAAAAATTCTTTTGGCCAGCTAGGGGTGCAGGCTGGTGTTTGGTGGTCTTTCCCCATTTCTCTTTATTTTAACAAGCTATTTAAAGCTGGTCGAAATATGTTATCATTATATATTTTGCAGCTCTCCCTATTTTGACCAGCTATTTGTAGCTGGTCAAAATGTATTGTCAATATTTATTTTGCAGCTATTTGTCTTTTGAGAGACCCTTCCTGGAGATGTTTTCTGTGTTTTAATTTTTTTCTCCTCCCTCCCGTAATGGTATTTTCTTGGTCTCTCAGTTTGCGTTTTCCATCCTTTAGAATATTTAATACTTGAGACATTAATCTTTCTTCAGTCTGTTTTCCATAAGGTTATAGGTATGTAAGAAATGCTGGAGACAGCTAAAACAAAAGACCTTCCCAGACAAGAAATATAATACAAGCCACCTGACTAGCTTGGTCTTGTCCAGCTGCCCGCTAGCAGCCCTCCTTTTCCCTCAGCCTCAGGGCCTCTGTGCAGTCTCTCCCCTCCATATTTGCCAAGTGCTTGGTTGCCTGTTAATCACCGGTAATAAAAGCATGTTTAAGATCAGGCGGGTGTCTAGGGATACTTGTCAAGACTCTATGTCTCCTCAGTCTCTGCAGCTTTTTCCAGCAGTGAGTGTGGATGGAGTGACTCAGACCCCTGAAGTGGGTGCAGCTGAGCGAGCAGTTCGCCTGTGGCTGCCAGCTTGGCCATTTCCCTCTTAGGCCTGCTTTGTGCAGAGAGAGGTATCAGGCAGATCCTCATTTTTCAGGAGACATCAGGGAGGTTGTGTTGTGCATGGCTGGGTAGAGGATGTGTTAGGCACAGTGCTAGTGAAACTTTTGCTGAAGGGCTGCAGCTCACCCTGCTCCTTACTCTGAGACCAGATGTGTTTTAAGGGGGGTTCAGGTACTATG
Source organism: Cyanoderma ruficeps (assembly GCA_008694505.1). Lineage (NCBI taxonomy): Eukaryota > Metazoa > Chordata > Aves > Passeriformes > Timaliidae > Cyanoderma > Cyanoderma ruficeps. The sequence continues at coordinate 21,961,407 of VZDJ01007754.1, forward strand.
GACAGCCATGGAAAGCTGCTCTCAGCATGGATATGGGTCATAGGGTCACAGTCACATAGCTGACTAGGGTTGATCTGTCAGGGCTCCTGTTAGCCATGGATGACCCTCTGGCTGAATGCAGGTTTGAAAGCCTAAGCTCAGGTGGGAGCTGTCTTGATCCATCACCTGCCTCGGCTGATGCTCGTCAGCACCTTGGTGTTTCCCAATGCCGGTTCAACTCCTTGTCAATTCCTCTCTGTTATACAAGTCATTTGCTGACAAAACAAAGATCTGGGTCACTGCTCTTAAAATAGATTCAGCATTAGGCAAATTGCTCAAGCAAGCTCTCCTTTCCTCTGAGAAGGCAATGTCAACCCAACCTCATAAGGATACCCCTAAGAAGCGCACTGTCCTACCGCAGAGGCCCTGTCAATTTAGCGCACTTGCCTAACACACTTTCAAAATACAATGCCCAGCTGTTTTCTCAACATTTGACTTGTGCCTTAGGGAGTAAGGGATTTTTTCTTTACAATAATACAGGTATATGATCAATATGACTTGTTTTGGGGTTTTTTGTTTAGTTTGGGTTTTTTATTTTTAAATTTGATTTAGTGGTGGGGTTTGTCTTGTTTTGTTTTTGTTGGTTTTTTTTTTTTGGTGGTAGTCCTTGCAAATCATTTCTTTCTTTGTGCTTTCATCCCGGGAAGTGTGATTCACACATTCAACTTTAATCTGTAGCAGCCATAATAAATGATAACTATATAAGGTGATTGTTGCCTTTGCTTATAGGCAGAGTCTGGTGGTGCCACTTTCATCTTGATAACAATCATCCTGTAACTGCTTTGAACACACTGTGCCAAGTTCGCATGTGGGTACACAACTAGTCAAGGTTGAATTACTCATGAAATTAATTTTTAAGGTCACAGGCAGGCTTCTGTGGACTCTGATCCTGAGTTTGTAGGACAATTTGCTGTACCACATGCCCTGCTCCCAGAGTTCTGTGGGCTTCCTGGGCCTGGGCTGCAAAATGTGCTGCCTGGCAGTTTCTTATGCTTGTGCGGGGGATTTCTTCCACTTTGAAGAGGACTGCTGTTGCTGGGAGTGGGACTGGAAAACACTGATCAGAAAAGGGGAACTGGAGAGCAGAATATTGGTTCTTCTTGCTCATCGGAGTTCACCTCTCTGTGCCTATTGACGTTGATGTGGGCATGGAAAGCACAGTAGCCGTTGGTGTGATGAACTGTGAAGTCTGGGTGGAATTTCCTGACTGAAGAGCAGTGGTGGGAGTGCTCGCCAAATACAGGGAATGCTAACAATTCTGTAGCTTCTTAGCAAGAGCACTTGGCTAGTAGGGGGTTGGGATGCAAGCTCTTCCTTTGGGATGTGATCTCATCTTCTTCCCCATACTCTACTACTGTGGTGCAGCAAAGTCTTGATAGATTTGATCCTGGTCTCTTTCTGAAACGTTAATGATTGTGTGAATAAAATCTGATTGGTTTGGGAAGGAGGTGAAACAATGCATATGGCTTTGTGTGATACATCATCATGTGTAGTGTCTCCTAAAAAGTTCCGTGTCTGCACAACTAAGAATGTTGAAATACTGTTCAGGTGAAGAGAGGATGGTGGGTTGGTTGTTACTGACAGTTCTTCCACTTGGAAGAGGAGATGTGGAGATAATATCTCCTACTTCAGCCCCCTCCCAACAGCGTACTTTAAGGAAAAGCAGAGTGCCTCAGTACTGCTGAGGGGTGGGAGGGGAGGGCAGGCTGACACAAGGAGTGGCTGTTGGTAGGTACTAGTTTTACCCCCAGTGATGGACAGAGGAACAAAAAAAGGGAATCAAGTACTTCTGTAGAAACTGTCTTTGATGGGAGCAGAAAGCTCCCTCCCTTATCTGGCCTGTAGGGCCCAATAGCTTGTAAATCCAAGCTGTCTTTGTCTTGTCAGCTGAGAACATTTCTTCTCACAGACTAGGGGAAAAATCAAGGATCACCGTGGTAACTATTAATGAGGTTTCTCTACTTTCCCTGTGTTGAAATGTTACTTTGTTTCCTTTTTCCTTAATGAGGAAGCTGAAATACCAGTCTGTGATTTTAAACAGCCTGCTCCAAAGGACATTGTTACTCCAGAAACTAACTCCTTTATTTTGCAGTGCTGCATTGAGGTTAATCCTGACCTGGAGCCTAGCATTTGCCTTTTCGTTTTGGATTCTTCCCACTCCCAAATCACAGATCTAATCAAATTAAACAGAAATGAAAGATGGCAAACTGGGAGAAGGCTTTGTAGCTGTTTTCCTAAAGAGACTGGCGCTTGTCCTGGTGGAGCTTTTTTCAGTGATGCTTTGGGAGCAGAAAATATTTGTTTGCCCCAAATCATTAAGTCAGGAAGATAGACTGAAGAAGGATCAAAAATTGTTTCAGGTGGTTGCCACTCTTTTTGTTTCATCTGTTCTGAAGCTTTGCTGTACTGAGCCCAGCACAAAAACTGAGTGACCTTAAGCTGCTGTTACATCTTCATTTGGGAGCTAAGCTCTGGGCTTGATTTTATGCTTAAATGTTTTATTCAGAAAGGTGAGGACTGGGACAGAGAACTGTTTGCTGGCACATGGGTGTGCTTATGAGATCAGGCCCAGAGTCATTCATGTGATAGTATTGTGATGCATGGAGTGGATTTTTTCAGCAGAGTGATGCTGTGCTGCTGTACACTTCAGATTCTTGCTGTATCTTTAAAAAATATTACCTATCTTCTCTATCTTCAGCAGTTTTTTTTACAGAAGTACAGAAATGACTTCAGAAATGGTTGTATTGTTTTTTATTTTCTTTTTTCCTAGGGGTGGTGTATTCACGTGGGCTAGAAAAATAGCAAAAAGCAAATAGAAGCTTGCTGGAATGGTACTGGGCCTTGTGCTCTGCTTTTAGATACTATTCTCTTTGCTGAAAATCTTGAGCTAAATCTTAGCCAGGGTTTGAATGTTGAAATCACATGAGGTGCTAATTTTGACTCAAGAGGTAAGACAACAAAAGGAAGATGAAGAGAAGGGTGGATGTAATGCAGAAATGTTGAATTAGTGTGTTAAAGCCACATGCAGAATATTCCTATTCAGGCATTTCATGCAGCTTCTAAGAGCTCTCACTACCATGTTGTTGCTTGGTCTCCTCTGTGTTATTACCATGAATTTTTCAGTGTATGAGAGAACTGTGTGTGTACTGCACATCAGAATAATATAAATCATGCATGTTAACAGACAAAAGGGATAACGCTAACTGCTCTGTCAGGCTGATAGTGTCTTTATAATCAGGACTTTTAAATCAATGTCCTCCCCTCAAAGTATGGAGTTATGACAGCCGTCCCCTGGACATTCATCTGTGTGCATTCATTTTTTGTTCCTGTATCAATCACTAGCTTTATACAAGGCTTGATCAGGTTGATAAAAGACAAAAAAGGATCCATCTAATACAGCTCACAGTGAAAGTGGCACAGTAAGTTCCTCCTGCATGAACAGCAGTCCCCTGATATATCAAGGAGTCCTGATTATACAACGGGACTAATCAGCTCTGGATGCTGCCATGAATTATGGGTTGGCTTAAGTGCTGTGATACACATTTCTGCCTTAAATTATGTCAGAATCAAAACAGAAAACCAGAGCAGAAAGCCTAAACGTCGACAAGGCTTATTTTCTTTAGGTCTCTATCAGGGTTAAGGAAGAGGTTTCTTAATGTAATTATAACCTGTCTCTTCTATCCAGGCCAGCAAAAATAAACCAGGTTATATTGGAGCTTCACTGCATGTTACGCAACCGTGCTTATTTAAATGTAGGTATTTTTGTAATATGCCTTGTCCCTTAATGGGAGTCATGGATAAAGTGTGTTGACCCACTGAAACAGCTTAATATAGAGGTACAACATTTATGGAAGTTACAGTGAACCCAGCATGTTTGCGCTTTGGGCAGAAGAAAAGGTAGAAGATAATGCATATGTTAAAATGTAATATTTGCCTGGTGTAGCTATATGCCTTTTTCATCCTATAGAGAGCAAATGAATTGTTCCCCCCCCCCCTTCTTTCATTGTATGTTTTCCATTTTTATTTTGCTATTTACAGTGATGTGATATTGGCACCTTATGCACACAACCTCTGCAGTTTTTTTCGTTTCAGACACCTACAATTAATGTCCAAGTCTTACCTATTTACTCAGACTTAGTTGCATCTGTGGTTGAGAGATGAGTAGGTGCTTCTAGGTGATTCATCTGACCTGTCTTAGACCCTGATGAAAAAGTGACTAGCTGAAACCAGCAGTTAGGTGCCCTGGATTGGGACAGATATGTTCCCTCTCTCCACATGCCTAGTATCCCCAGCTCAGCTCACTTTGTGAAGAGGATGAGGAGGGTGGCCTGTCCCTGGTAATTTCCAAACCAGGTCCACAGCTGTTACGTGAGTTTTGGAGGTAAGTGTGCTTGGGAGGTGGTGATCCAGACCAAAGGGCTTTCAGCACCATGCTGGCTGTGGAGAACTCAGCTGTTTCTTAGTTATGCAAATCCACTCCCTCTGATTTGGCTGGGAGAACTGGGTGTCTGAGTCTACTCGTGATGAGATTGTTTGTTTGTTTATCTGTATGGGATTTTCAACATTATAAATTCTGAGTATAATTATAATAATAGATGGCATGGTTATTTCACAAACATGTGCCCTCTGCTGTGATGAGCTACTGCATTCAGGAGCCTATGTGCCTGTCCACAGCTTCCCTCTTGCCATGTCTGTATTCTGGTTGTTCCAGGTTTCCCATCCTCAGGAGCACCAGTTGTTTCCGAGCATTAAGAAAAAAATAATAAAGGAATGCTGTGAACATTTTTTGGGGTTATCCTGTCCAGAGGCAGGAGTTGGACTCAGTGGTTCATGTGGGTCATTTCCAACTCAGGATATTTTGTTTCTGTGATTCTAACATGATTTAGGAAGGAGGAAATTATTAATGGATTGGTAAGAGGCAGCACTCTGTTGAGTAGGGCGTGACACAGGCCCTGTGACATGCAAGGTGCATCTGTGGAGGAAAGCTGGCACCTGCCTTGCAAATAATTACATCTAAGCAAGCTTGGAAAAGGGGTGGAGTGCAGGGAATAATTCAATCTGTGAAGGATTTGTTGTACAGTAAGGTCGGCTTCTCTTGCTTCTCATTCATTTTTTCTTCTAGGGTTTTACCCTTGGAGGGTTCAAGTGACAGAGTGAGAGGATACTGCTACTCATATGCTTCTGTTTGGAGATGACTCTCAAAATTCGATTCCCCAAATTTAAACCTGGGTGTTTCTCCAGCTTTTCTTTCAGCAGACATGTCAGCTGGGAGAGCTCAGCCCTCCCCGACCACCATCTCCTTGGCTGGGCTGGTACAGCCCTGGCAGCCGCTGACTTTCAGTCCCTGTCCAGCTGCACAAAGTGGCTCTAGGTGCCAGAGCGGTGGGGTGGGAGGGGGAGGGATGCTTGGCTGTGCTGTTGAAACAAGAGCTTGTGGTTGGAGGCTGTCAGTTTGTGTAAGCTGGTTTTAGGGCTTTTTAATACTGGATCAGAAACATTCTCATCAGATCTGAATCTTCGCTGTGCAAACTCAGCTAGTTGAAATCTGTAAGCATTTATTTATTTATTTCCTTTGTTTACACAGGTTAACTTCCCGCTGATGAGGCTTTGTGCTGGTTTGGGTGTTCTCCTGCAGCCAGTGGAAAGCTGGCAGGGTGTCCAAGCTTTGGCTAATGCAAGAGCAATGTGGCTGGCTGGCTGCTGGCTTCTTGCTGGCATTTTGGGGTGGGGCTGCAGCCGGCTTTGCTTGCCCCACGGGTGCCTGCTGGCTGGCTGGCGGGCACTGGCAGCTCGTGGGGAAAGGTCCGGACGGTCCCCAGCTGGCACCAGCGCCTGGCGAAGCCGTGGCAATGTGGCACTTCTTGCTGGGCTGGCCTGGCCCAGGGACAGCCACTATGGCGTGTACCTAGCCAAAAGAGGGTTTCACCCACCTCTGTGAGCATGTTAGGGGCACAGTGTGCTGGGCTGGATGCCCTGGCAAGGTGCCCCCTCGGCAGATGAGGTCCCCTCCCCCCTCGCTGGGGTGCTGCGTCAGCTGGAAACTGTTAGCTTGGCAGTCGGAGCACATGCATAAACATAAAATGTATTGAAAACGTCAGGCTGGAGCACTGATGGGAGATCCCTCAAGTCTCACCTGTGCTGTGATGATAACCATCCAGGCTCCTTTCCCTGGAGTGCAGCACAGCCTGAGTAAATGGTTCTTAACAGTGCTGAGGAGGAGCACCCCACAGCTTGTCTCCATGGAAGGGGGCCACGGGGCTTGCAGATGCTTTCAGCTTTGTCTTGAACAGTTTCATCTGTATGCTGCTGATTCTGAGTCAACATCACATGGGGCCTGTTGAAATAAGGCAAAACCTATTGAGTTGATAGCTTCTCCTGCCCGAAAGAGAGGTAAGAAAACCTGTGCCCCTTCTCTTCCCCTCTTCTCCTCCTGGTCCCTGTGTCTGTGGGACAGAGGATGTATTGGGCAGTGCAATAAATCAAGATGCAAACACTACATCAGAAAATAGATTGATAGAGCATTTAGTTTTACCCAGAAGCTGTAGTAAGGGTGTGCAGCTTTCTTGCTATGTTTTTCCCTGAAATTGTATTCTGGCTGTGCAGCCCTTTTATTTGTCTGAACCAAGGGTGCTCCCTCCTTATGTTTACTGTTTTTTTCCTTTTGCAAGTCAAACATCCCTCAGGTGTGCAGCTGAGCCAGCTTGGGTGGGTGGGACTGAAGGCAAGAGGAGGACAAGCATATGCAGGAAGAGACATATTCTGGATTCCTGCTGTGGAGATGAGTAATCGCTGGTGGTTAAGGCAAAACCGGCGAGTTACAAATAGAGTTTTGTCAATTCCTTACATCTCTTTTTCCCACTGGAGAGATATGTGCCTTTTCGTGATTAAGGTCTAAACACCTGAGCCCCAGGGTAACAGAAGAAGATACAGGCTATGGCTTTTGTTGGTATTGGACAAAACTTGCAAATTACCTTACTGTTTTTCTCTTTTTACTGTCAACTTTGAAAAGATGATCTATAGGCACATATCAAATACCAGATAATCTGTGAAAGGGATTGTTACACAGGAGGTGCTTGTGAACTGTCTGGGTATGAGGGTATAAACAAATCCTAATTTGATTTTTTAGGACTAGGTTTGACTATATAGTACATTGGGGAAGACAAGACAGAGCTGGAGCCTACTGACATAGTTGCCCAGCCTGTCAGTGGTAAAGGTTTTGTGTACGAGGCCATGAACGATGGCTTGGAATGTGATGGTATTGATTTTTTTTCCCCTGCAGTGTTTCATGAACGCTGGGCAGTTTAACTCGGCTTTTAACCTTGTATGCAGTTTGGAGTGTGAGGCTTCTCACCCGGTGTCAGATGGCTCGCTCAGTGGAAAAAAAGCCAGCCACCCTACAGCTCAAATCCCATCAGCACGATTCCCAGCAAAAGTGCCTGGGTGGTGGCAGCCCTCCGGGGTGGTTCCTGGGAGGTCTTGCACGGCTTAGGAGAGAAGCATGAGCACTGTAGGCTCCATACTGCCTGGAGCCTCAGGCTTCAGTCTTAGATGCCTTTGTTTCCTGCCTGGATTGCTATAGCATCTGTTTGGGCCTAACAGGGCTGTGTAGTACAGTGTAACTCTGCTTGCAGAGTTTTATACTGCACGTGGTACTCAGCACTTGCTGTAGAGCACTCTGCAAAGAAATCTTACAGCTAACTGGGACTTGTTTTTAACCAGTTACCATTTCACTGAATATTGCATTGCATATGAATTAAAAAACCCTGAGACATAATCCCCTCCAGTGGGGGAGCTTTATGCTTTCTCCATGTTTTTATATTGTTCCTATTTTCCTGGATGTGCAGGTGTCTCAATTACATTCCTAGAAACACAGCCTTCATGTTTCCTTTAAAGTCAAGGTTTCTGATCTGTTGTACTTAGTTAGCTTAAGGCATCCTTGGCATCGCTCAGGAACACCTTTGAGAGGGGATTGTTTCACAATGCAGTACCTGCAGGTGGTGGTGTTATGGCAACACAAGCAGAAGAAAAATGACTAGAAGCATTGCAGTGTGAGTTGGGTTCCTCCTGTGCTGCGTCACCCAAGGATGTGTCTTCTTGTGTGTTGAGTTTCTGTCACACCATTTGTGCCTGTGCGTTGTGATGTGCCTCTTGTGCAGCCAACCCTTTGTACAGGTTATTGTGCAGTTTTGGCTCCCAGTTGCACAGATCTGGATTTAGGTAGTGTTACGCTTGTCTATCTGATTTATTTATTGCTGTTTCACGTGGTGGATCAGTAAATACTGTTGAAAGACATGCTTGATATAGCAGTATTAGGAGAAAAGCCAAAGTCGATCTTGTCTGTAGGTGGAGTGACTGACTACCCCTTATAAATAAGATGATTAACACACAAGCACGCACCAGAAGAAAACCCAACCAAAAAAAGAAAAAAAAAGGCCTTGAAATGTTCACTTTTTCCTTTAGACCTCACTCTTGCTCAGGGCGATGATGACCCTGTGTCGTGAGTCTCAGATGGGTGACTTAGAAGAAGTGCTGATGACAAGACTTCTGCTTGGAATTTCTGGTTATGAGATGAGATCCCATTTCTGCTTCTCTGCACCTTGCCTGCTTACCTGAAGACATTGTGTGTGTCTGCACTAGTAAATGCTCTGAGGTCACTCCAGAAATGAATTATATGCTGGACAAACACTGGAAATGTAAACATAGTTTTTATTTCCTGGATTAGCCCTCTTCCAACTATGATGAAACAGAAAAGGGACTGGGAGCTCTCACAGAGTTTGTAGAGGGAAGGCTTTGCTGGTCGGATCAGCTAAAGGTGAAAAGGTCTGACCTGTAGCTGGCTGAAATAAATGTGTTGCCTAAAGTTAATGGCTGGAAGTTTCCTTTGCTGTTTTTGTTAATAACTTCCCCCAGTGTGGCACTGTGAGACTTTTTAAAGAAAAGTTTTGGGTTGCTGAATCCTCAACAAATCTTAAACTAGAGGTATCTCAGAATAGTACAGCTCAAAGTGCTGCATGTGTGGGGGAAGTTGAGACATGGGACCTGTGTGCTCTGCCACTGGACCCCACATAAAACAAAACTTAAAAGACCTCACAATGTGCAATTGTGTATTTTTGTGTTTTACACCTTTAAGTTTATACCTCTGCTTAAACTGAAGTTATCAATGAAGGTGTATAACTGCAAGATTTGCTAAAAGATTTTGATAGTGAATAGCTTTTAATATTGAACATCTTTGGAAACCCAATTCTGTTATTTTGTGATGGAATGATTTTAAACAAGGGCAAATGCTAGGTATCTCTGTCTTGTCTTTTGGCGGAGAGGATACTGTTTAAAAAAAATTAGCACTGTGTTAAGTTGATTGCAGCTGTTAGGATCCTGGTATGTTGCCATGATGTAGCCACTGCACTTGAATTCTTTTCATTCTGACAGCACTTGCAGTTTAGCTGTTGGGATCTGTTGGAGTGCAGAAATCCCCATAGTGGGAAGGCATGCACATGGGCTCTTTGCTGAGAAACCATTCGATTGAACCTCCCTTCCCCCATGGAAAAGTACGAGCATGTGCATGTACTTGGAAAGCTATTTATTTGCCTTGCAGAGGGTCAACTGTAAAACCCTTTCTGAAAATATGCTCCTTGAAAGCCTCCTGAAGAATGGTGGGCTCAAGCCAGAAAGGTCTTGTTTTACAGCCCCGCTGTCATGAAAGAAATCTAAGTGTAGAAAAAAATACAGCTTAAATACCTCAGATATTTATTTTGTCCTTGCCTTACAGAAGCCTTCTCTCCCTCCCTGGGCTGGGAGGTCAGGGCATGTGTGTGTGTGGCTGTGCTTTCAGGGGGAACCCTGCTGCACAGGCACTTGTGGGCCTGCTCTAGCCCCCTTATTGTTTTAACAACTAATTTTTCACCCATTTATAATTCAGACCACTAAAAAATACATCCTTCTCTCCCCAAATTCTCAGGAATTTCTGCAGTCTCCTGCTTGATTATGTATCTCTAAGCTTGCACAAATAAGTCCTTCAGTGTTACCTGCCAAATGAAACCTTGAAGGGTTGTGTTTGACTTTGGTTTGTGCAGTGACTGTACCTTACCCACTTGTCCTGAAGACAGAAAAGAATGTTGACATTCACAATGTGAAAATTTGAAGATAGGCTTTGGTCTGTCAGCACGTCTTGTTTGTGTGTTAAGGGTCTGTATTGTAGCCTTCACAATACTACCCTGTGTAATCCAAAAGCCCTTAATAGGAGGCATGTTGAATTGGAAGTTAAAACCAGAAAACAAACCAGAAGTGAAACTCCTGCACTCCTATGATTGCTTGTATTCCTTTCCTCTTCTTAAATTCACTATGGATTTTTTTTCTTTTATGTTTTTGCATATCCTCACAGCAAATAGGTATGTTTGCTACTGCACTAGGAAGCTCAAACTGCTGCCTAGCCCTTGCTTTTATGGGAGGCCTTAATTTGAAAGAAAATTTGAGCATTTCTATAGGCTGCCAAGAATAATTGGAAGAACTAGTTTCATGTTAGAGCTCCCACCTTCATTCTTAGCTGTGGAAATAAATGAAAAACTTGTTTTGACAACCTGGTGTATTTGCCTGAATGCCTTTCTTCTTGGTGGATGGAAGGACAGAGTTGTAGTTTCGTGTAACAGTGGGCCAGGGAACACTGCTTTCCAGAACTGAACATCCAATGACACAACTGGAATGAAGGCCTATATACTTACTTTCAGTTCCTTGGGTATGCATCTGCTCCAGGAAACTTCAAGATGGAAAAAGTGTAAAACTCAAGGATACCTGGTTGGTAGCTTTGTTCATACATGATCCTGTGTGTGGATCCTCTCCTTTTATACTCTCTGTTGAAAAAGTGTAAGCCCTTATTTTAGACTATTCCCCTTCCACTAGGACCTCCTAAGGAAGTAAGGAGTGATGTGTTGAATTTGGAATGGACCATGTTTGTTTGCCTGAGGCCATTAGGAAACCGTGCCGTGGGCTCTAGAGAGGTAATCTCTTGCAAAGAAAATGATTTTTCAAAGGATGGTGGTGCCGTTTCCCAAAGAGGAGCTTGCATGAAACAAGGATGCCCATACCACTGAGATGGTGTGGTGTCTCTCTGGTGTCCTGAGAGAGGCATGCCTGTGGGAATGGGCTCCTACTGATGGAGATGTGTCACAAAATTCTCTACCTACTACTGCAGAATTTCTCCTGGAGTTTTGCCATAAAGTCTAATGGAAACCAGAAGCATTTGGTGTTGGGTCAAAATGCTGAGATTATTATTCTACTTGCTGTGCTTTTATGTTTTTAAAGCCAAGGTGAGATTGGTAGCAGTCTCTAGTATGTGTTCACTTGATTTCGAGGTACTTCCAATGGTACTGTGTCTGCTAGGACTGTTTCAGACCATCAGGATTTCGTGAGTTCCAGGGAAGTCTATAGAAGAACAATTCTCGGTATCAGTTTCTGCACTGAGAGTTCACTGACAGTCTGTGATGCATGCAAGGACTAGATCTGGTTTTGGTCAGATTAGCTTGTTTATAGCTTGAGGTAGAAGAACTGAAAGCTGAAAGTCATATTGCCCTCCTTTGTTTTCCTGACTGTTGCTTTTGGAGTTTTTCTCCTCCTTGGGTAGTCTTTCCCACCCAATTTAAAAGAGACTACCGTGTTTAGTGCAGTATTTGTGGAAAATCTAATGTTGACAGGCAGTAATATATTTAAACAACTTTCCTTGAAACCTTTTTGTCATGGTTGGACTGTCTGGCAGGCTGATTTTATTGTGCAGAGCAAGGGCATGGAGTCAGGTTTCACGTTTTGGTTAATTTGCAGGTCATTAAGAGCTCAGGGTATTGCAGGGAGAAGGCAGCAGAGCTGTGTGAAAAACATGGGGTTTATCACTTGCCTCTGTCTGGGTTTTTTTTTTTTTAAAAACCCAACAAAAAAACTTGTTCAGAGGAATTAGTTTTCCTGCCTTTCCTGCCTTTCCAGTTCATGCCCTAAAAATCACTGAACTTTCAATGAGGAGGTAAACTTGAAGTCAACCAATTGACTTCCTTGTTTGTGTTGTTTTGGTTTGAAGGAAAGTTTTTTAAGGCTTAAGAGGGGGAAGTCTAACCAGCCCTCAGCCGTGGTACTTTAGCTCTTCCCTGGTGGCCTTTGCCTGATGGTGTCTGTCCTCCTTGAAGGTGGAGTCCTGATGGGACTGAGGCCTTGGCAGTGCTCCTTAAGATGAAGAAAACTCCGTGTAGGGATACATCTGTCCTACAGTTTTTAGTCTCTGCTGTAGCTCTGTTCTGCCAATAGTAAATGAGCAATGATTCTTGATGGTGTGGGAGGTCAAAGACGGCACCAGCTACCTTCTATTCAGCATACAGATCACCCAGCTCCTGAGGCATATACACCTTTAACCACCTTGTGGTTTTGCTTATTCTTCTTTTCACTATGGAGGGGAAAGTAAGGCACAAAAAGTAAAAATGATGTAAATTTAGTGTTGTTAGTCAGGAGAGGTTCTCTGTTCCTTCCCATGCAATATTAACCTTGTAATTGTCTTAGGGATAAACAAGTGCTGGGGCGGTTCAGGAGTCTGAAGTCTGATCACTTTAGACAAATCTGTGTGGTTGGAAACAGTGACAGACAGGAAGACAGAGCTGGGGCTTGCTGAGTTGTTCCAGTGCCCCAGGCTGTGTAGGGACTGCAGGTGGATGTCTGCTCCATCATGGACCTCCAAGGACTGCAGGGGCACAGCTGCCTCACTAGGGTCTTCTCCATGGTCTGCAGGGGAATTTTCCCATAACCTGGAGCACTTTCTCCCTTTCCTTCGTTGACCTCTTGGTGTCTGCAGAGTTGTTTCTGTCACTCATTCTTCCTCATTAATTCTCTGGCCACAATTATTTCCATGCAATAATTTTTTTTCCATTAAATATGTTTTCCTGGAGTCATTACTAACATTTCTTTCCTTTCTGCTGGGCTCAGCCGTGGCCAGGTCCATTCTGGAGCTGACTGGTGTTGACCCTGTTGGACAGAGGAAGCTTCTGGCAGCTTCTCAGAGAAGAAACCCCTATAACGCCCCTGGCTATTAGTACCTTGCCACCCAAACCCAGTACTTGGCCTGTGAGTTCTTACTGGTGCTATTTGTGCTGGGGCTTTCATCTGATGAGTTCTGGGTCTTGGATTAGACCCGGGGAAAACAAATTAGCCTGTGGATCATTTCAGGCACTTTCGTGTGTGCTTCTAATTTGCTTTACTGAAAGAATAAGTATTTTACTTTCTCCCCCCCCCCAGTTTAGAATAGTGATGTCCTGAGTTTTCCAGAACTAGTCCACTGAGAGGAGGAAAAAAAAGAAAAAGATGCATTTAGGCAAATGAAGGCTTCAGCAGCTTAGTGCTTGTCTACATGGGGAAGTTAGTGCGCAGTAAGCTAGGGTGTGAATTTACAGCACGCTAGCTGCTCTACACTAACTCCCCCTGTGGATGCTGAGTGTGCACTAAGAGCGCCTGTTGGGCAGGTTAATTTAGTCTGCTGAAAGAAAGTGTGCTGAAAATTCACACTGCCACTTCCTTTGCCCTGACTTTCTCATGTAGACAAGCCCCTAGTAAGGCTAGAGTAAAACGTCCTTGTTCAGAGGTCTGGCTTAAAGTCTTTCTGCTTTGTTATTTCTTCACTGTTCATTCCTCTCCCTCTTCTCTCCCATTTCTCTCTCTGTTTTATCTCCCTTGTCTTTCCTCTTCATTTTCTCTCCTCCTTTTCTCTCTTCAGTGCAGATTAAATGTAATCGGAACTTTGTCATCCTGGTGAAGGATGTGTGTGTGTGCTCTCTGTACACATAAATTTGGGGGCAGTGAGGGAGTGACTTCAGAGGGAGGCCTGAAGATGTATCATGTGCAAGTGGAAAATGCTGTTTCACTAGATGCAGAAGGGGAGGGGGGCATGTCCTCCAAAGCATAAGGTGTGTTTGACTCTGCTTAAAAAATAAAACCAAGAGCTAGAAGAGCACAGTCATTTGGAGGAAAGTACTTCCCCTTGCTTAGAAGATGAGAAGTTATTTATACATGAAATTGTGTTTTGTAGACACAACATTATGTTTGTTTAATTTTCAACAATTAGTGGCCCCATATATTGCCCCTCTTCTAACAAGTACAGACAGTGATTCTCTTACTGATTCCTGAGGTATCAGGGCAGATTAGTGTTGTAGAAATTATAGAAACAAATTAATTTTTTAATAGGTTATACTCAGGAATGGTTATTGCTCTCAGCACATTTCACTGCCTATTATCTCCGTTTATTTCCTCTTGGGAGGTAGGAAATGTGAGAAGGAAAATTGTATGTTCTGGTACAAAATGCAGAGCCATCAGTCCTTTCCATTTTTGAGATGGTTTAGTATATGAAATTTTGGCTGTCTCATGCTGATATTTTCTATCTAGTTTTCTGAGAAATAGGTTGTTTTGGTGAATTAAATAATGGAAGGAAAATCTGCATTTCTTCTTAATTGGGAGGGTGGGAGGGTGTGGTTTCATACATGCGTGAAAACAAACTCTTCTACAGCTCATCTCCTGTGCTAAAATAAGCCCAGTCAAATGGGTGAAATAGGTCAGGTACAATGTTGCACCGTACTGGCTTTTCATGGATCCTGGTGTATCCTGGTTCGTGGTGGAATTTCACACAGAGCTTTTCCAACATGCCTGCCCCAGCCCTGATGAGGAGGGAGATACAGGCTCTTCCCTCCTCCCTGTTCGTGTGTGTGCGCGCGCGCGTGTGTGCGTGGTTATTCTGAATGCAGTCCATTTCATCCCGTGTTTCCACACGCAAAGAAGGGTGGGTGATTTGGGGTAGAAGAGAAGTTCTAAGGCTGCCTTTGATATAGAGATCTTGTTTTAAGGATATGCACTCATTACCCAAGACACTGAAGTATGGAAAACAGGCTTCCTTTGGTTTTATAGATCCTCCGCATCTATCCTGTCATAATGATCCATTGTTGTAATGACTTAGAGGTACTTAGTGCCACAGGGGTTGGAAGCAATTTTATCATCCTCTTTTCAACAGAATGTGTATTTTTGTTATGTAGTTTGTCTTTAAAGTTCAGAGATTATGGTGGTGGCTTCTGCTTGGTGTCCTGTCTCATGTGGCAGTGAATTAGTCAAGCGGACTTGAGCCTCCTGTAGAAGAAGTCATGAGCAGTAAACACGGATATGCCACTGTGTGGGGATGTTTTGACTTTATTCTTCCTTATTGCTGTTTCTGGTCTACTGCAGTATATATCAGCTGGTACTTTGTCAGCCTGTAAACATATATTTATTTTATAGAGAGTTTATAAAACACAGGAATAAGTTCCTGTAGTGTTTGAGGAGAATAAATAAACCCCCAATGTATATCTGCAAAGGAGCAGGGGTTGTTCCTTGTATTATAATTGTAACATATTGTTGATGAATGTCTTTTATATAAACAGGCCTTAAAACAAAACAACAACAAAAAAGAAGCTATGTGGTAGGTGCTTTTGCTGCAATTTCCCTTCTAAATTAAACTGATCTATGCCCTTTTTTTTCTTGCCCGGTTTAACCTCACATAAATTGCTTTGAGCAATTTTTTTTTTTTTAATTCTGTCTGGTCATTTCCTTTTAATTTCTGGCATCTGTGGTGGGAATATGTCTCTGTTTAGCCGCTCCTCCCCTCCTTTCCATTTTTGGGAGACCCTTCTCCTATAAATGCTCCCAGTGCCAGCTTCCCTGGGTCGCTGCTCTGGACCGTGCCAAGCAGTGAACAAAGCTGAACTTCAGCACTCTCTTGGCTCTCCAGGCGCCTGCCTGCTCCTGAATAGCAGCTGGGGAGACTGATGAGACTCTGTTCGCCTCCTGCTTTGCTGTGCTTAGGCAAGGCAAGGCTGGCTGCTGGGACTGTGCCCTTGCAGGCTTATGAAGACATTATTCACCTTCTCTTTGCCCAAGTTTGGGTTTGAGTGACTCCCTTCATAGCTAGCGGGGCACAGAGGTGGGATTGTGCCACGCCTGAAAGCTTGGACTCTGCTGAGGTTGGGGTGCTTGAATTCTTCCTGTTTTCTATGGGTGAGAAGAGTCATTCAGAGCATTGCTTTTGCTGTTTGAGCATCAAACTCCTGAACACAATTAAGTAGGGCAAGAGGGAAAAGGGAAAAGGGACTCTCTACTTCCCCAGTTTTCCTCCCTGGAGCTGGAAGGTGCAGGGGACACTGTGCTGCAGCAAAGACATGGCAAAGCCTCACTGTGGGTGGGGCAGCTAGCTCTGCACACCGCCTGGCAGCCTGGGAGGGACTTGAAGGTGACAGAGATAAGGCTTGGATCCTAGTAACCCGACTAATAAAAGACTTATTCCAGCCTTAATAAGCTCCTTGGACAGATGGATTCTGTTGGACAGATGGATTTAATCTGGGAAAATGATTACACGGCTTTTGTACTCATTAGTATTTTTGGTCTTGGTATTTATGTGTTAATATTCTTGTACGTTGGTGAAAATATGTCTCTGTAAACCTGCACTGCTTCTGCTTGTAGCAGTGGGGCAAGATGCCTTTGTGCTTCCCTTCCCAGCCAGGTATGCGGTGCACATCTGTGCCTCTCCATATTTTATAGACTCATGTCTATACATGTACATACAGGTATGTAGATATGTATAAAGACATATGTCCATGTGTCTGTAACGTGCATGTAGACTGTGTGTTCCCACGATTCTTGCATGACTGAGCTGCAAACTTCCATTCTGATAGGGCTGCACAGCCCTGTGTTCCCCGCAGGTGCAGCTCAGAGTGATTTTCTGAGCTGGAATATTCTCTCCCCAGCTTGTGCGCTGCTGCATTTTTTAAGGAGACTTGGCAGCTCTTCAAGATAATGAGGGAGATCAAAGTTGAGACTTCGGGTTGTCCTCATGTCCACAGTAACATATTAGACAGCAGGGTGGACCAGAGTAACTAAACAGATTCACAGTCTTCATATAACAGAGGAAAGCTCTTGCAGTGGAGTGGGCACATACTTAGGTGATGGTTTAGGAATAATTAATGTTAAAGCAGAGGACGCTAATAAGCACCATCTCTCCCCAAGGTACATTCAAAGCAAGAAGCTATAGAAACATAGAGTGAGAAAGAACATGCCAAACATTTTGTGATTGGACTTTATATTTTCATTGCCTTAAGTGAGAGGTACTTAATTTTAAGCACTTAATTTTCCCATTATGGATGGGTGTCATTTGCAGCTCTGGACTAGCTGGGGATTTTTGAAATAGCTGGAGCGTGATGAAGTTTAAATGAAGTCAGAAACTGAAACTTACAGTGGAAACTTTCTTAATATTTAATTTACTGCCTCCAGAGCTAGTGGAAAAGGGCTGGGGGCAGAGGGAAAGGGAAGAATGATATTCATGAATTGTTCCATGAATATGTGAGTGGGTGTTTTAACGGAACAAAAACCTCAAACTTAATTTCGTAAGATTTATCAATTTACTTTGCTATAAACTGCAACAGTGTTTGCTAAATATTTTTCTTCCTTGGCACTTCATTTTCCTGTAGGTGCTTTACCAATGCTACCTGTCACGGAGGATTAGCTTGGTAGTTCATAGGCTTTGGAGGAATGGCCTTTTGCAGTGAGGGGTGATGAGTTTTGTGACCTGCCCTGGAAGCCTGGGCTGCCTTGCTGGAGCTGTGAGAGTGCAGGGTTGGGTGACTCCCACCCTGTCACCTTCCTGATGCTGGGTTACCCTGCAGGATAGGCAGCCTCCCATTCCTGCCCAAAGGAAATCTCTTTGAAATACCTTTTACTCTGCAGGTTTTTTTTTTTCCAGAGGGTTTTCAGAGGGAGTGTACTAAGGTTGAAAGTACTAGTGTTTAAAATGTTTCAGTGGTTTCTCAGATACAGTGTGTGCCTTATCTTCTCCCGCAGGTAGGCATGAATAGGTCCAGTGTTTTCTGTTTCTGTAGGGGCCTGGAAACCCCAGGTAGGGGTGTCAGAGGTCCCTCATCAAGCCCTTTCCTTGTGCTCCCTGTAAGCCACAGGGTGCACAGATGGGGCCCTGGTTGTACCAGGTGTGTGACCAGAACCAGGTGCTCTGGAACTGAAGCACATGGTTCAGGTTGTGCTGTTGTTGTGAGGCTTCTCTGCCCCTCTTAATTGCTATACTAATGTGGATTAGTATTAAAATATTTGGGTAGAAAGTGTTCATATTTATGTTCTGATTTTTTTTTTTTCTAATATGTGCGTGTCTCTGATGACTTACTCAGTCCATATATGTCTAGACTTCCTGGATTCCGGAAAGAAAGAACCTCAATAAAAGATTCCAAAAATGATGTGCTTGTGTTTCAGGGAGCTCAGTGCAATTATGGTGAGGTGCTCAAGACCTGGTTGCTCTGAAAGGGGGGTGAAGTTGTCAAGCAAAGAGCAATTAAAGAATTCTTCAGGGAACAGATGATCCCAGCTGTGCAATTAAAAACAGTGGTTTGCTGCTGTCATTGCTGTTTGGGTTTGCAGGTAGAAGCAGAGCCAAGAAGGGCAGCAGGCAGCTGTCCCTCCCACAGCCTGGCTGCAGGATGCAAAGGCCTGTCTGCTCAATCATTCTTCCCCCTGGTGCCTGCTTTCTCCCTGCTTTTCAAGCACACCCACAGGAAGCCCCACCACAGTCAAGGGAGTGAAGTCTGTGCATGCTCTGGGGTGCTTGTTACTGTGCAGCTGCTTCAAAGCACCAGGCATCCCTGTACGCAGAAAAAACCTCTCGCTGTGTTCAGCTAGATGCTTCACGGGTTTCTCTGAAAAAAAGTGCTAACACAAGTCTTCAGTTACAAACAAAAAACAGCAGAACAACTGCTCTGAAGCAGCATTATTTATACTGGTTGGCAGTGAGTCTTAGAAATTGATTTCCACCCAAGTTAGAGAGTTTAGTGTTCTTTTTTGCTTTTTTTGTTTTTCAGTTGAGTGTTCTGCCCTATGTATTGTATTACTAAAGCACATCTTAGATGAATCCCTTTATTTAAGGGAATATCCCCTCAGCTTCTCTCCTTTATCTTTCTTAATGATGGCTTCGTTCTGCTTTCTGACTGGTGCCATGAATCCTGTGCACGTTAATAGATCTCTGTCAAGGTCTGCTTGCTCACAGAATTCAGAAGGGGAGCAAATGATGAGATGTCTTGTAGATGAAGAACTGCTGTAGTCATATTACAGGTTGCAAAACAAAGAAACCCCAAACCTGCTAGCATGAGGTAATTTTTCTGTGAGGAAGGGTGATTGAAAAGACAGAATAAAAGCAAGTTTGGCATAACTGTGACCCTCCAATTCTTTCAAGTCCTGTCCAGCTGTTTAAAGGAGTGCAGATGGCATTGGATTTTTGACCAACCTTTTCTTTGTTTGCTTGTTATGGTTCTTCAAGGATATTTGCATGCTTTGCCTGCAGCAATCCAGAATTTGCTTTTATGGTGAGATTTGAGTGACTCAAGGGAATTTCTGCTGCAGTTTTATTTAAATTCAAAACATGCTTTGATTAATCACATGAAGAGGGGTCATGTGGTCAGTATCCTCTGTTTTGCTAGGAAAATTATTATGCTTCCCATATTCAGCTTGCAAAAAGTAGTTGCTGGTGTTTTCAGTTGCTAGTATACTCAGCTGTGATGGATGATTCAGGGTTCTAGAGCAAAGACCTTTGGACTCCTGGCTAAATTCTTGTGCTCAACTTTTTGGCAAAGCAACTAACTGAGCTAGCATTTGTGATTGCCTTTTCATTTCACTTACGGTACACAAGCAAACTGAACTCTGGGGGCATGGCCTGGCACCTCCTTGAGTGCTTGCAGGTGAGCCATGGGGGTGGGTGGTGTGCTGCTGGAAGTGTGTCCTTGGTGGCAGCCAGAAAGAGGGGAAAGAGTGCTGCCCCACAGTTTTAGTATCACACAGGTGTGGACAGAGGTAGCTGGAGCTCTGATGCCACTCTAATTTAAAGCAGGAAAAAAGCGTGTAGGTGGATTTCAGTGGGTGAATTTGGCTGCAGAGGCAGGGATGGGTGGCAGACATCTGGAATGAGGAGGACCTTCAGCAAGCACTGTCTCACCACACAGACCTCTTCTGCCTTGGGCCTGTGAGTAAGTGTGTTTTGGTAACATTGATGGCTATGACAGGTTATCTTCCGCCCCACAAAAATATGCAAAACCCAAGTTAGCATGTTGGATTTCTTTGCTCAGAAGTTGGAAACCAGTAGATGCGCAGTTATTCTTGCTGCAGCTCTCTTTTTGCACCCTTTCTCTGTGTAGCCTAAAACATGGGCAAGTGGAGTGTGGTGCCACTTTATTGTAATGTCAGTTTGTAGGATAACTGAATGAGAGGCTTGTGTGGATAAAAGAATAGTCCCAGCTGGTCCAAAATTTAGGTCCAAGAATTGGATAACTTCAGCACAAAGAAAAAGGTTTCTGCTGCAGGCTTAGGTAGAGAATGATGGAGGCTTTTCATTTCTTGGTGATTAAAAGTTTTGGGTTTTTTTGACAGCATAGCTGTCACGCCTTTTTTTTTTTCTTTTTAAAAATTATTTTAGAAATAATGATTCCTTAGGCTTATCTTGCTCTGAAGGGTAGGTATGCATTTGCTGTTCAACTCTGCTCTGAATCATGCTGGCCAAATCCCAAATAATCCCCACATTTAGTGAGATGAGAATTCCAGCTCTGGGGTTGAGCAGAGTGTTACAGGTCGTATGTCCATGTATATTGGATGGAGTGGGAAACTACTCGTTTGGAGATGCCTGTTTTTAACATTGGTAGCCTTTGTCCCCTGAACCCTGTTCACCGTTCTTGGGATGGCTGTGTGTTATCACTCTCCTTGGAGATTATTTACTGTGCTTTAATCTATGAGGTTGAGGCTGTCAGTATTATTTGGGTTGCCTTCCTAGCCTGAAAGTAAATATTTTTATCGTAGCCTGTATTCTTGGGAATTGCATGCACATGTTAACCACTCCTTGGAAACAACTTACTGTGGAAAGCACTACTGAGAAAATGCTATAATCTTAGTTAAAAAGTGGCAATTTTGGTCTCTTATTCCTTCTCACTTAGATTTCTCCTCCTGATGCTTGTTCACCTTGATTGCTTGGGAACATGTCTTTTTCTGATGTATGTAGGAGGCTGCTGTATGAGGAGTTACCTTTAGTTTTGGATGGATCTTCTAGGGCATTGATACGGAGGAAAATGCAGAAATGCGGAAATTGCTCTCAGATTTACGTTCACAAATAATGCCATTGATTAGGGGCCTAAAGGGGAAAATTATTTAAATTTATTCAGTACATTTTTGTAACCCTAGATTTGAAGACTTTCCTGTTTTAATTAGATGCATGGGAGAAGCCTGTATCTAGTTTATTCTGTGTACTGAAGAACTAGAAACATTTGGGTTTGGATTAATTAGACCTAACAGTAATAAATTGTTTTACCCGTAGCTCTCAGACTTTGAGCAGATTCGTCACTGTGATTGAAGTTGACACGAGGACTGAGTCATATACTCAGCCCCATCCAACACTTGCATATAATAAGTTTTAATTAATTTTAAATTTGGAATAAAACCCCATCTCATGATCATCTTTATTTTTATGCTAAGAGCATGCTTTGTGTTTTTATAGTAAGATTGCATTTTGAGTGATTGCTGCATGGCATTTTAAGATGTCTTTTAATGGGGAATTTTTTTCTATAGAAGCTTTGCTTTGTGTTTTTAATTAAAAAATATACTAACTTTTACTTGGAGACATTAAGGAGTATTAAACAGAGAGATAATTTACTTTGGCTTTTTTATGCAATGTTCTCGTGCCCTATCGTGGTTTTGAACAACGTTACCTTTGGGTACACGATGAAGGTGATGACAAGCTGATGAAGTATGACGACAAAGTGAGGCTTAATTTTAGTATATTTTGTACTTGGAAGTTCACTAAGTTCTTTTACAGTCTGATTTAAATGCATCTGTTAGTTGCTTAACCCATGATTGAAGTGGAAGGACAAACTTCTGAGCGGGAAGAATGTGTAATGTGTTTAAAAAAAGACTGGATGTGGCACTCGGTGCCATGGTCTAGTTGAGGTGTTAGGGCTGGGTTGGACTCAATGATCTTGAAGGTCTTTTCCAACCTAGTGATTCTGTGTGTTTCTGTGTAATCATGAAAAGTGAATAGCAGCTTGTGGTTATGGAATTGAAATGACTGGTGAGAATTTTTATAGTGGCATGTAGTTTATATAACTAACCAAATTAAAATTTAACCATATGTGAATATCTTTCCTCTTACAGAATACGTTTACTTAAAAANAAAAAAAAAAAAAAAAAAGAAAACAAACCCCAAAGGAATTCAGCAATTACAGGGAGTGCATTGCATTTGATCTCTTACCAGTCTTTCACTAATGGTATTTTAAAGTATGAATTTAATCTTAATGCATACATAATTCTCTCCTATTTCCACTTGTTTGATTTGGAGGGCGAGAATGGAGCAACAGCTAATATCTGTGTTTATCAATATCTGCTTCCACATCAACACCTCCTCGGGGGAGAGCTTTTGCTTTCAGAGCAGTGTTTCAAAAGCACTTTTCTAAGCTCAACAGTTGAGCTTTCCTCCCAGAAGCTGGCAGGCTGGCTGGTCCTGAGGGGCATGGAGGGCTGTTTTAATTTACTGCTGCTTCTTCATGAGGAAGAAAATGTCTGAAAAGAGGAGGGGAGTAGGCATAAAAACCCTTGCTTTTTCCATAGGGCTGTGCAACTCCACTTAGCCAACTTGATATTAAATCCTGATGATGAGAAAACAGGAACTTTCTCCTTTTCTTAGTTGCTTTATGTCAGCATTACACCTTCTCAGCTACCCTTAGGGCTGAGTCCTACTTTTTAAGTTACCAGTGAGCTGCCACTCTTGGTGTAAAAGCGTGTTTCCAAGAATTTAAGCTTTTTCTACACAATAAATCTAAGTGTACTTGGGAAGGCCTAAGAGCTTCCATGTGGGATCAGGCTGCAGATCTGTACTGCCTAGGCTGCTGTCTTTTGTACTTGTCAGTGATTGAGAAAAGGATTAAAAATAAATATACAGACAAAAAGAGGGACTTCCCATATTACCAACCCTTGGCAGCTGATGCTGGGGGTTTGCTGTGGGTGCTTGTTTTTTGGTGGTGGTATTTTTTTTTTTTTTTAACTGAGGTTGCGTCCAGTTCATCCACACTTAATAACCCTTATTATATAAACTGTATTTCCACATTTGGCTTCAGTGGCATTCAGTGGGAAAGAGTCTGGCTGTGTGAAAAAGTACTGGTTGAACTTGCTACTCAGTAAACAGTGGTAGGAGCACCATAGTGTGACTGGTCAGGGCGGAGGAGCACTCAAGAGCCGTCTGCAGCTGGCACAGCCTCATCTTTCCTGCCGTTCTCCCCTCATTTCAAGATAGCAAAGTTACACCTACACCTCGGCAGCTTGATGACCTGTGGGTTGTGTTTTATGGATTTGCAGCCCACTTCCATCTGCTGGACATAATTAATGATCTGTGTGTGTCCATCTATTAAAATATCAGGCTAGTGTAAACAGTCATTTTTCCTTTGGAACCACGGCTGCTCAAAAGCACGCTATCACCAAATTGGTATTTATTTTAATCTACAAGTTGGAAAAATACGTTTTTCTGATTTATTAGGCTGTCGTGAGGGCTCCCTAAGTCAGGCCTGAATCTTGCTGTCTTCTGCAATCCCAACTGGGACTCCCTTCCAAAGCTGCTATTAATCCCATTTTTGCTAAAACACTTTCATATGCTGCTGTTAGAAGAAGAACACTTGAGATGAAAATTAGTTTGTCAGCAGTAAATTTAGGTCTTAAGCCTAAGGTTATTTCTAGCTGTGAAAGAGCTCTTATCTCTGAATTTCAGCATTTCCTTTCACGGTTCTCAACAAAGTACACGATGAGTTTTATGAAGAATCTAAGCACGTTTTAGGTGTTGCTTGCCACATGGTGTTTGTTGCGTATAGTTTTTCAGCTGTAGGGTTATCTGATGTAATTTTCTAATTTGGCTCTCCTGCATGTATTCTAAGTGTATGGATTTCCTTGTTGGTCTCCTTTCAAATTTTCATGTATGGAACTTGGTGCTTCAAACTGTTTTTACCCTTTGTGGAAGGAGGGAAGAAGAAAGCAAAAAGGCACATATAAATGTTGCATGGTATATTCTTATGTTTGCATGGTCTATTCTCATGAACTTTGGTGTTCTTCAGATCAGATCAGATCAGGGAGCAGAGTTTTTTCTAGAATTGGTGTTTACTAAGAAGTAGCAAATTTGAATAGCCCAGGAAGACAGGAACAAAAGGATGTGAGTCATGCTGCGTATGTCTTTCAGGGACACCAATGAAACTGTGAAGAAAGACTGTGAATTTTTATGTATGTTGTTTTTGGCATCTGGTTGGTATGCAAAAGGCTTCGATTTTTATTAGGAAGAATGCTTTTGGCTATTTGCTTCTATCTTCTGAATATTTTCAGCGGCTTCAGAAACCAACATTTTGCAGAAAAAAGGTTTGGGTTATTAGTTCTTTGCTCTTTGTTAGTAAAGAGTGAGAATTATGATTTACTCAAATATTTCCAGAATATAGTAATCTGCAGTGAAATATGGCATGCACCGAAGGTTTCCCAAGATATGGAATACATTTTTCGTATTTTTCAGAAAGTGCGTAATCTTATTTTTTTTCCAGGATGGATTTGATTAAAAAAAGGGTTGTTTTTTTTTTCCACACCAGCAGTTGGTGACATAGTTTGCCGAGCATGCAGTATATAAACAGATGAAAGCTATTTTTGATGTGTCATTGTCTCAGCAAGATGGGAATTGGCAGCACCGATGAAATGACAAGTACTTGGCGCTGTCGACTTTACCACATGGCTGTCAGTCTAGCGATTAAAAAGAACTGGCAGGCGAGGATTGCTGTGGTTTTAAGCAGAGGAGCTGATTTTCTGCTGTAGAGTCTGATTCTGCACATTTTGACTCATTTTGAGGTGCTGAAATCAGGTGACTTGGCTCAAGTGAGGTAGGGATGGCTGGAACATCCTGAGGATTGAGTGCTCAGGAGCCGGTCTGGTGCTCTGCAGACCCCCCTGTTGTGGCATAGGGCTTGATAGCACACGGGCACACACAGATGCACGGACACACGGGCACGCATGGATGCACGGACACACAGACAGACACGCACACATGCGCAATCAGGCCGCTGCCTCCTGAGCCAGAAGGAGTCGAGCCTTGAACTGATCCTTGGGCACAAATCCTCTGGGTCTCTGTCAGGTCTGAATTCTGGGCTGAAGTTGCATTTGCTTTTTACAGCATTGCTTCTAGTTTGTGTTGGAAATAAGAAGGATTAAGTTGTTTTATACTGCTTTCTCTGAAATGGGGGTCTGAAATAATTCTCCTCGTCAAGGTACCGTGCAGGAGTGATTTCATCCTTTAAATTAGCAAGTTAGGTGAACACCATTAATGAAGAGCTTGATCTGGTAATGGATACAAGGGGAGACAGAAAACATGCCTAAATTTAGGCATTTTCTCTCCCTGTGGGTGGGGGATGTATGCGCACCAGCAATGCCACTTTCAGTGGTGAAGGGGTAACATTGTTGCATAAAAGGGTTGCCTTTATTTATTTTAGTGGCACGGTTTACAGGCTAATTGGAAGGATACTCTTGGGCTGTGCTGAAGTGCTTAAAGGGCTCCTTGTGGCTGGTGGAGCAAAGGGCCTTTGTTCCGTGTGCAGGCTCACGTGATGGCAGCGAAGGATAAATAGCGACAAGACATGTGCACAGCAAAGCGCTGACTTATCTCTGCAGCCCCCCCTCCCTGCCATCTCCACCCTCCCACCCCGCTCTAGGCCCTCAGATGATTTTATTTTTTTGTTGCTTTGTTATATATGATCGTTTTCTTTGCTGTAGTTAAATTCGGGGTGAGCAGACAAAGGGGGGAGTGCAGAGGGAAATCTCCATCCCGGTTAAGATGAACTTGCCAATGACTTTCTAATGCTGTAGAAAGGGCAGTTCTCCAGGCGTCTTTAAGATTTTAATGAGTGTAGCTGATGCTTTGGTTAGGGCTTTTCTTTCCTTTTACGACAGATTGCTGATACCCATCCAGAAAACCTAAATGCAAAAATCATTTGTGGCTGCACCGTTGTTCTCCTTCTCGTCCATCTCCCCAGGTCCAGACGTGCTCGCTGTGGCAGCAGCGGTGGGTGGGAGGACGGTGAGAGCTGGGTGTTCTGTCCTAACAAGGTGCTGCACATCTGTCCTGGTCACAGCTCCTCTGTTTTGTCTGTGGGCATCTTCCTCTGCCAGCAGATATGCAGGTGGTGGTTGCTGGTGCCTGGGTTTGAGGAGTATGCTCCTACCAACCCTCCAAATGAGCCATCTGTCTTTAATGACCTCTCTAGCAGGGGTTGGACAGTTTCAGGTTTTTTAAAAATTTTTACCCTCCTCCCTCTCAGTGTGGACATTTTTCAGTGTTGTGCCTGGTGGTTTCATGTTACAAATCCTCTCAGCTGGCTTCTCATTTTATTGGCCATTTTTCTGACCACCTTATACTGGCTGTAGGGAAAGGGGGGGAAAAGCCACCCTCAGGATCTGAGGCTTGACTGCTGCCCCTGTATTTTTACCTTTTCCTATTACTTCTGTTTTTCAGGCTCAGTTTTAAGTCTCAGTTGCGGAATGTTAGAAATGAGAGGACTAGGCCTATTCAACCCTGAACTCACTTCAGCATTTTAAACTTATCAGTAGTGTGTTAAGGGATTTAAAGTTGCATGGCCATTTCAGTAGTGCAGCAGGTATTAATTCTCTGAGCTCCATCATTTATCTTTATGGAGAGAGCTGGACCATTGCACATTTTTGACCTACATTTATCTGATGAAAGGAAGAGGACATGAAATACAACCCCTCACTTGTTTAGTTCTAGTCTTCTTTCTTTTTCTTCCCTTTGTTTTGTGAGGGCATCAGGAAAGAAATGTGTGGGTGGGTGTCTCAGAGTTACCTGAAGCTTTTGAACTCTTGGCGGCCAGAAACAATACAAAATGTGAAGGGAAGGCAAATTCTTGCCATCTCTGGTTCTCAGGCTGGTGATCTGCAGAGCTTACAGCAACTTCAGAAAGCTGTGAAAATACTTTGTTTAGGTTATTCATGGGCTTTTGGGTTTTGGTTTTTGTTTTAAATTCTTTATTTGGGAGTTTAGGACACAACGTTTCTTTGTTTTAAGGGAGAAGTAAGGGAGAAGTGAGTAGCTGTCAGTGATTAGCCTTTTCTGTGTTGCATACTTAACCAGATATTATGTAAACTCCCAGCTACTGGGTTTTTATTCCAACTCAAGATCCAGCCACTGGCCTGCAAATTTTCCAGACCTTTGAAATGTAGCACTATTTCAGGTACAAGTGTGACTGACAGCTCTGCTCCCTCATGGAGTATTGTTTTTTGTTCGGCACATCCATTTTCTCTGGGTGGCTGGGCTTCAGGGAGGTCCTGAGCTTGCAGCACTGCAGATTCTCACAAATGGTTAGGCCTGCCATGAGTTATGAAGATAATGGGCTCTTTTCACAGCTTTAATACTAAAGTTTAGTCGAAACTTCTTGCAACTTAGGCTTTGAGCACTCTTGGTTCTTATGGGAAAGTTTATGTTTGGGGGAAAAAAACCAGGCTATTGACCCTGGATATTTTATAAGGGTGGTATCAGAAGAGAAAATTATCTATTCATTAGCATATACATTGCCAGCTGTTACAAGTATAATATTACATGTCATTGTCTCTTGGTGACCTGTAGTTACTGAAAGTGTCACTGTATGGTTTGTGACTCTCTGTGGGAGGGTTGAAGTACCTGCTGGTGATCATCTCTTACCCCCACCCTCCATCTATTGCGCTTTTGATGCAGCACTGTGGAGCTGTTGGCATTTTACGTGTGTCCAGGGGAGCCCTGGACAGGGGACTCTGTTTGGGGCTGAACCTGGAGGGATAGGAGTAACCTGTGGCTTCTCCTCCTCTGGCTACCCCAAGCCAGCATTAAGGAAGCCTTTGCTTTCATTATGGGTAAATTGCATTAAATATGCCCTTTTGATTGCTGCCCTCTTGTTGTTAGAGCTCATTTATGCCAGATAAAATCCCTGGGTGTGGAGGGGTCTTGAGGACACAGGCTGAAGGAATGGTTTTTATTTTGTGTATGTGTCTTGGACAAGAAGTCTTTTAATCTCTCCTGTAGTTTCAAAATTAATTCCCAGGGAGTGTGGGGCCTGCACCTCAAACTCTTAGATGTGACAAGTGTGACTATTCACATGCCTTCAGTTTTTGGGAAGGCTTAAAGAAACTTGTCTTTTTGGAATGTCATCTGAAAATCACTGACTAGTTCTTTTTCCTTTTTTAAAAAAATTATCTTTGAAGTAACATTGAGTGTTACCATTTAATCTTTCTTACTGCTGATGCTGAAAAAACGCTTTTGCTAGTGTGATACCATTTTAGAGGCAGCGAGGTTTTGGTGACTGCCTGGATAGGCAGCATGAGGTTCTTTTGGTTTCCCTCCCTTCCTGCTGTGCTCTTGCTGGGGAACACGACTTGTTCCCTTCTGCCGTGGAGAAGGCTCTTCGATCCAGGCCCTTGGAGATGAAGTTCGTGGATATTTTGGGGTGCCCCGAAGGGCAGCAGAAGCCCAGGAAGGTGGTCAGCTCAAAGCAGGCACACACAGTTTGTGTCTAGGTAGCAGCCTGGTAGTCCCTTGGCCCTTATGTCCTGTGTTGTGCTGGTATCGCTGCCAGCAAGGTTGCTGATGATCCTGTGGTATCAACACATCTCCCGTTGCTTTCCCAGTCACTGCTCTGGAAAATACCAGACTTCTCCTGACTTGAGCAAATGTCATGTCTTGTTACTAATCAGTTTTTTCCTTCTTTTCCCCACTAATCTTCCTGTGAGAAGTCCCTGTGCTAGCCTTAAGATGTGGATCAGCGCTTGAATTTTCATCCCTGTAAACATGGTACTCCAGTGTGCTGACTTACAAATCCCATTGAAATGTGTTAGGCTTCTATTTGGTTTTGAAGTATTTCAGATAGGCTCTCATTGTCTGTGACTGCATGCTTGTTTATTTACTTACTTACCCGGGTGCCCTTTGGTCGGCGGGAGGGCTTCAGTCGTTTTTGGCCGCACTTCGGTAGATCTTTTAAGTGTGGTTAGCAAGCATGCTTAAGCATGGCTTAAAATTCTTATGGCTGAGCAAAATTACAACACGCTTCTGCCAGCATTGTGGTGAGAGCCGAATGGTGTCAGAACCGTCTGAAAAAACTTGCTTTGAAATGATGGAGAGCTGCAGCAGTCAGGCACACTCAGCCAGGCTGACCTGTGTTACAGCCTGGGTTGGCCACAGCCACATCTGAGCCGTGCCCTGCTCATGCCTGCTGGCCTTCTGTGCCATCAACAACTGCCCTGCCTCCCTTTAGGGACAAGGAGGCTTTGGAGATGAGACAGAATTTGGTACAGGTTGATGGAGAAGACACAGGAGGAAGGAGCAGAAGGGCTTTGGCATTGAAGAGCCGAGATTGATTCACTAACATTGGATGTTAGTCAGGACAATAATCTGTATTTGTCTGTGTCATCGTGGGCTTTCAGTAGGCACTTTCCATAATTGTTTTTGTGATAGTAGGCTAACCTTTCTGAGGGAGAAAAATTGCCAACAGAATAAAAGTCTGGCTATTGTAAAGGAAAATATGTTCTTAACACAAGTGGGTAATAATCTCCCAGAGCTTGGTCTTATCTATTCTTCTATTCTCTATTCTCAAAGGATCTGATGATACCATCTCGGTGGCATTTCCTCAGGAAAGTTTGTAGCGCAGATCCCCTGCACCACCCTGGGCCTGCCCACCTGCCCGAGCCACTGGGAAATGGTGGGGGCGGGGGAGAGGAAGGACCATATGGACATGTTTTCTGAGGGAGGCAGGAAGCAAAGCAGGATTCATTGCCCCCTTCATCTGCACTTTGCTCCATGGAGTGCCCCATTGAGAGCACGTTGGGCATGACTGGGTGTAAGCAGAGGTTTGCACACACGTCCCCCTGGGCACCTTTGCGTGGGCCATTGTGTTCCTGTCTGCAGTGTGCTAATCTCCTGCATGTGATCTGCTCTCCTTTCGGTGTCTGGCCTAAGTTACTTAACAACCAGCAGATTAACCTTAGGAAGATTTCCTCTGATTTGAGGGGGAACCCTGCTCTTTTCTTACTGAATGAAGGACTCCAACGTTATGTAAGGGACCAAAGGTGTTGACTGCAGTCCTTGGATATGGGATGCATGGCAACGTATTGTGTTACTGGGACTTTTTTATAGTGTAAATCATTTGAAGAGGGTTTGGGCTTCCATTCTCCTCCCAGCCAAGATCCAGGTGAGCTGGAAACTGTATTAAGGAAATTACATATGCCATGTTTTCTTGCCCCAAGAAGATAATTTATGCGTACGTGTTTGCATATATATGTGTGCATGTGTACATGTATGCATGTACAGATGAACAATCCGTGTAAAAGAATCCCAGGAGATCATCCAGTTGCGTACCCCAAGACTGGAAGGCTTTGCTCTGTTACGCTGTTCCTAATGGCTGATTTGTGTAGCCTCTGGTCTCATGGTACTGCATCCTCAGGCGATCTCTTTCTGCAGGTAGCCATCATCGATTAGGAGGACCCTGTAGTTTGTAGCAGCATGCATCCTGATTTCCAGCTGATAAATGAAAATCATCAGGAGTTTGTGTCTTATCCTCAAGAGATATGCTGGTTTTGGTAGGAATGCTTCAACCTTCACTGCGTCTGCTCCTCCTTGTCAGAAATCCTTGACCCTGTCTACTTGTTTGCTGGCTGCAGGTGCTCAGTCTCCTAGCTCAGCAGCACTGGTTTTGTCCCTGAGCTGTGGATGCTCAGTTTTCCTTTTCTTCCCTCTCTCCTCAACAAAGAAGCAATTAGAGTTTTCTGTCAGTGGTCGCTGCTGCTGTGCTTGAGGCCAGGGTCCTGGAGGTGCAGGGAGACCTGTCAGGGGCCTACTCCTGGCGGCTGTAGCTCACACTTAGATGGATTTTTAGCTGAATCCCCAAGCCACACCCACAGACATCTGCTCAGGTCTGGTCTGAGTGAGGCATGAACTGCTGGTGCCCTGAGGATGGGGCAAAATCTGGGTCTAGCAGCAGTATAGTCTGCTCAGGTTACATGGGCGCAATTAGACGGTGAGGGACTCAGGAGTTGTTGCATATAGGTGGGCTTCCTGTCCCCGCTGCGCTGCCTCGACACCCTGCTTTCTGCTTTTGTTCTCAGATGCCTTCTTACCCTTGGCTTTTGCCCATTTTTTGCCTGTTCTGTCTTGCACATAACAGCTTCCCTGCTTTGCCTCCTTATCTCCAGACAAGGACAGGAACTACTTGCAGTTCGGCTGAAGCCGAAAACAAAACAACCTTCTCTTAAATACCCACTTTCTTTGGGTGGCCAAGGTGATAAATCTCTTTCAAAGAACATTTGCACTACCTTTGCTTTCCTCTTTTGGGATCAATACTTCTTTTTTCAAATGTTAATTACTGAAAGCGATCAAGTCACCTGTGAATACAAGTGATCCTGTACTTTTAAGAGAAGTAACTTCCGGCAAACCAGACCTTTTCATTTCCTCTGGCTTCAAAAAAAGGTGACTTACTCTACCCATAAACACCACCAACCTTGCTGTTTCCCTGGCTTTAGCTGAAAGAGCGTCCTGAATAGTCCTGAATTCATCTGGCTGGTGTAAGAGCTCCTGCTTTCGTGGAGGCATGTTTTGAAAAGGCTTAAGTTACAGTTATGTTGTCCTCAAAAAACCAGAATTTGTTTTCATAGCTGAGGACAGAATAAATGGATTTCTTTAAATGACAGTATTTTTAGTAAAATTGTGGGGAGTAGAGTAGTAATAAAATTGTCTACAGCTGAGATAATGTTTTATTTTATTTACTTTTCTGGGTTTTTTTCCCTGGTTGAGAGCTAGCACAAGGCATTGTCTCCACATGAGCACAGCAGAATGGTCAGGTGGTAGTTTCTCTTCTTCAAGAAAGGGACAAGAGCTGAAAAAAACTCTGCTCTGCTGTTGAGCTCCTGATCTTTATAAGCAGCCTGTGATCTAATCTGCTTGTTTTTCTTGTTAATGTGGTTTTCTTCTTTCTCACTATGTTCCAAGTAGCTGGATATCCATCCATCCGTCCATCCATCCATCCATCTTTGAAGTCCATACTTTTGGTAACAGCAGCTAAAGTCATGGGACCAGGAGTCTGTCTTAGTCTTTCCAAATTACTTCCCAGTTCCTTGGCACCTCACTGAATACCTGCCTGAAAAGGGGAAAGGTGGATATTTTTCTCCTTCTGACAGGGTTCATCACAGTTCCAGTCACAGAGCATAATGGTAGTTAATTGTGAAGCAGTGCTGAAAGTGATGTCCTTGGCAGCACTAAGTTTTTCTTGTTGAACTTTTTGGCATGGAAGTGACTTTTACCAACCCAGTACTCATAAACCTATTTCCTTAATTTATAAATATTAAATTAGAAGAATTAAATGTCTTCTGATTTTAGTCTTTAAGCTAATGAAAGTGAAGTAAATCATGGTTATGGATGGACTGCTATGTAAACTTGCTGCTGTAAAATACTCTGCCAAGTAGAATACTATAACAAAGTAAATCCTGTATGCCTAAAGCTTAATTATTGATTTGATTTAGGCATATATACAAATGCTAAGAAAATACTATAACTTTGGGTTCTGATGTGAGTTGTAATTCAAGTTGTAAACCAGTTTCCGTTATGAGCCTCAGATTGGAGACCCTCTATTTTTTTTTTTTTCCCCTCTTTTGGCTGACAGTTTGTATCTGGCTTGTTCTCTCTAGAGGTTGCTTTGAGCGTTTGTGCTTTGTGGTTTTGTTCTGGCCTTGGAAATCGGGAGGGTGATAGGAATTAGCTCCCTCCATCTGGATGAATTCTATCCTTTCTTTTATAGTGGGTTATAGCAAACATTCTAAACTAGAGGAGAAATTTGCATTAGGGAAAACTTGATAGCTCTTGAGATATGGAAATACTTTGGTATTGATAGAACAGTCTTTTGGTGGAAGAGGGGTCTGAGAAACTGTCTCCATCAGAACTTCACAATATTTTCTTAGAACAAGGAGTGTAAATAGTATCACAAATCTGATAGGTTGGTGCTGTGGCAATTCTAACTAAATCATGTTTATGGGGAGACATAGTGTATTTGATAAAGATTGTCTAAATTTGGTCATGGAATACCTACTTTAAGCCCTGCAACAGGAGGAGCAAGCTTCAAGAAGTGATATTTTTTGTATTTGGTGTATTTTTGGGGGTATATGTGGGTTTCTTTAATGGATTTTAATGCTTTTCTTGTCTGCATGGTTTCCTTTTGCATACCACAACCACATTTTGATCACTTTAGAGAACATTTTACTAATCCTCAGCATCCTAAGGCTTTTCCTTCTGGGTTACCAAGTGGCTTGGAACTTGCAGGACCCAACTGTTGGACATAAGGCAGCCAGAGAGGAAGGATTTGAATTTGAAGCAATGTTTATTCAGGCCAGGCATTTTCCAGATGGGCATTTCTGCCCTAACTGGGGCAGGATTAAACTCTTGGAGTATTTGCTGTCTGGGATAACTTGAGTGCACATGCTTTGCCGAGTGAGGGCACCAGGCCGTAAGCGCTTTGGACTAAGCGGTTTGCCCGTGTGGGTGGCTGGATGGTGTCTAAAACAATGCTGATTTGGTCATGATTTGAGGCCACTGAGTGGTACTGCAGTGTAAGTAAGAAATAAATTGACGCTGAGCCCACTCTCACGCTGAGCCTGTGTAAATCCATTCAGTCCCAACAGCCTATTGTTCCAACTTTAATTAGTGTTCAGTTTCCAGTACCCAGACCACATTGGTAGCTGGTGGAGAGGCTGCAGCCTTATCTTTTCCCTTTCTTTGCAGATTTAGCTCTCTGGATCCCTTGTGCTCCTAATTGCAAAATTCATGTTGAGTTCCCATTGGCCACACATCCATTTGTGCCTCTCTGAGCTCTAGGGATGCCCCAAACTCCTCTAATCTGCCTGGGGTGCAATTCTAGGGAAGGGCTTCCTTGGCTTCCTGTGCTGCATGCTGGGTCGGATTCTCAGAACGTGGCTGGTGGGGAAGTTGTGTGAGCTGCAAGCTTCCTGCTCGCCTCATGTGAGGCATGTCTGCCTCACACTGCCCCTGAGTGGTTTCTGTTTCCTGTTGGGAGCTGGTGACATCATGTATATTTTCAGTGATGCAGAAAAACTGCTTGGCAAATCCAGCCTTGTTCATTTGCTCTTATGGACATCTTGTACCTTGAAAAATAACCTGCAGAACCTCTGCGTGCAGGGTTGTATTTACTCCTGCTATAGATACCCACTATGAAGTTTCTCCCATCTGTGCTTCTGCCTAGATGGATTAATTTAATTTATAGCTTGTTGCAGCTGTAGCTGCAGATGTGGGAGTCTCTCTGTTCTACCCGCAGACCCAGGGCAGGCTCTTGCTCAACCTCTGCTCCTTTTTCTAGCATTTTTCTGAGGTTTAGGATCCTCTTTGATCTTTGGCTCGCCCAGGAAGGAATGAACTGTGTAAACCCGAAGGTAATTGGTTGTTCTACTGAATAAAAAAGGTGCTCTGTCTTTTTTTTTCCTGCGGTAGCTTATTTTTTGCCATGATTTTCCCCCTTGCTTTGCCTTATCTGTTAGTGTTTGGGCATATTAATATAAAACAGGTAACCTTGAAAGTATAAATCTTCTTTTAAAATGCAGGAAACCTGATAGCTTAAGAGAAATGGGATAAAGCAGATTGTTGGTATCAAACCCAGCTCTGGAAAGAGACAGAGAAGGGGCTCAGGGAGGAATTGCACTTCACATTTGCATGTGATGTGAGGTCAGATATGCATTTGTGCTGAGTGGTGCTTTGGTGACCTCTGTCATTCTGTTGAATGACTAATCAAATAGATAGTTAAATGCCTTCCAGTCCAAATTGTTAGTCCTGTTTTCTCAACAAAGAGAAGAATAACACAATTTTAGCCCACTGTGCTGTTCCCTACTGTGCTATAGTGTGGGCCTCACAGAGGGCTTTATGTGAAACTTGGCATAGGGAGAAGATAATTGGACTGTTGCTCTTTTTTCTTACCGTTCTGTTAAATTTGTGATGCACTTTCCTCTAACCAGTGCTCATTACCTGTAATCTTATAAACTGCCCTGCTAACGTACCTTAGTAATATTCTAATGATTCAGAGACACACAAAAGCACCAGGCAGAGGGTGATCTTAGGACCTGATTAATGATGTCTGCTGCTCCTAGGGCAGGAGGGTGACAAGTCCTTCCTGTTGGATGTGTGGTGCAGTTTCTTTAAATAGCTGTAACTCTTGCAGCTGAGCAAGGAAGGAGGATGAGACTGTGTGCCCACTGAAGTGTCACAGGAGGAGTGGGCTACATCTAAATTCTTGGTGGTTCTCCATCACAGTATTGAATGAATCATGACCTGGGGAGCTGAGGATCTTTTGCTTCAGTGCAGTCCCCAGCTTGCTCTGCAAAGATTGTCATTTGAGAGTAGAATGTAAACATGCAGCAAATGCTAGGTGGATTTTGGGGTACAGAAGAGGGTCCCTGCGGGTGGAGGGTGCTGCACAACCCCAGGCTGCTCCTTGTTTTTCTGGAAGCTTCTTTCTTGGATTTGCAGAATTTTAAAATTATTTGGCATAGAGTGAGCCATCAGTTGCGAAGTGTGGGAGGAGTTGGCCTGCGTTAAAGGCAGTCTTTTCTCACCACCCCTGAAATGCAGAGCCTTCGGAGGATCTAGTGACTTTTAATTTTAGAAACAAGAACACCTTAGATCTGAAAGTACACCAGCAGCTCCAGCTCTGAGCCAGGCAAGGTGTAGAAGTGACAGTGCTAAAGCAGTGGAGTTTTGTCTTGAAGGACAAATGTTTCTGCAGAGAGGGAACTCAGAAATTTATTTCATTTTGCTTTGCTTTCAGGGTTATAGATAAAGATCTGAATTTCCTCTACATCAGCAAATCTTGGATTTACAGCCTCTTGAAGACATCCACATGATGCTGTTAGTATTTGTTCAACATACCTTCCATTACTAAAAAAGCTACTTTTTTTGGAGACTGTCTTAACCTGCTCATTCCGTTTTGCTGTGCTGAAGGAAGTGCAAGAATTAAGAATAATTCTTTTCGTAACCCCTTTCTTCCTTTCCATATTTAACGTGGAAAACATTAATACTCAGAAGCTCGAAGTCAGAATGCATATACTCCTTGAAAAACCATACTGCATTTTCAGGAATAGGAGTTGCATGGTGGGTTTGTTTGTTTGTTTTGTTTTTAATATTTGTTTTGTTTTAATATTAGTTTTGTTTTAATATTTGGGTTTTTTAATATGTGGGATCAAGAGTGAAAAATTAAAAGGTGGCGGGATCTCACCTGACATGAAGTAGTAGTATTCAATAGTGCCTTTTTGCACAGGCACTCCTCTTCTTCCTGTCTGCCAAACTGCAGTGTTTTTTGCAGAGTGCCTTTTTATGGAGGCTGGGAAGCCACGCCTGCCGTGGGTTCTTTGTTCCAGCCATGTTGAGCCACTTCCTTAAAGTCAGAGGGATTGATCCCACTTTCAGGGGCCACTGCAGCCCAGTTACCTTCAAAACCAAGGTGCACCCAGCTGGGACACTGGCTTTGAGCTGTTGTACCAAGGATATTGCTGGTGATGCCATTGTACCTCAGGGCCAGTGGGATGGGACCCATGCCCTAGTCTCTTCCCCTCCACCCTCTCCTCTCTGCTTCTGTCCAGCAAGGACAGTGTGCTGGAGCATCCTGTACTGCCTGGCCCCCAGCATCTGCTCCAGGAGGACACAGACCTTTAACAGGACTTAGGTTCTTTTCTGCTTGCCCTGGGATGTCCCACAAGACATCAGTCACCCATATTTAGGCTACAGAAATTGAACTGCAGGATGCTGGCAGTCTGGTCTCAGTCTCTTGCTGGAGGAAGAGGAAGTCTGACTCAGCTTCCTTGGTTTTCCCTCAGCACCCATGATTTTGTCTTTTTGCTTCTGTGGTGTCATCTGCTCTTCTCTGGATCTGGCATGGCACTGAATGTGCCTGAGGCTTCTGATGGATGTGTCCGCTGCTGTTTCCTGGTCTCAAATGGCCACTCAGTACAGAGGAATTGCAAATACTCACGTAAGGCATTAGTCCTGATAGTATTTAGCTGTTCTTTAATATGTGATCTGTCTGTGGCAGATTTCACTCAGGAACATCAAAGCACTTTTTTTACTAAATATTAATGAATTACATCTGACAACACAACTGTGAAGTTAGTATTTTTATGGATTGAAAGGAAACAACCAAAGCAAAACAAAAATTTGAGTTGCATGTTCAAAATTGCACAGGAAATCTATGGCCGAAGTGGAAATGTGTCATCTCCTTCCAGACCTCTCTTCTTGACATGCATTCTCCCATATCCCACTGTCTTGCAGTGACAGACACCCCAGATTTGTATGTGTTCATGTGTTTCTCTGAAGACAGTAATCCCCTTCTGAATTTGGGGTTTGAAGTTTCTGCTAGTTTTCGTGGCAAAGCTGGAAAACTGGAGATGGGGCGGTAGGGTGGGAGGATCAAGGTCTGGAGTTTATCCTGGGAGCTGACTCTCTCTGTTGGATCCTGAAAATGTGCACATCTCCATGTTGTCTTCCAACCCCAAGCCCATTCTTCTTGGGAGGACCTTTCTGATGTTTCTGTGTTCTCTTGTAAGCCATGTTCAAGTCACCTGCTGGGTTTAACAGGAAAAGTAGATGGCTGGCATGTTTTTCAGTGCAAAGGCAAGATGCAAATGTGTGCTCTTTATCTGCTGGATGCTTCACATCTGAGGAAGTGAAATATGGTGCAAGAAGTTTTTTTTTAAGGTAGCAGATTTGGCAGGATGAGGCTTGAAAAGAGTAGAAAGAAATACTTGCAAACTGAGAAGATTTAGAGGAGTGGTCACAAGGGTAGAAATGCAGATGCTGTTTGGGTCAGTCTGTCACTGCATGCATGAGCTGCAAGAAAAATGGTAGCAATGCTAAGATCCAAATGTGTATGGAAATTTCTCCAAAGTAATTTTATATGTGCAGAGGTCCTGTGGTACAGCTGTTGGTTTCAGAAGTAATTTGGCAGAGAGCTTATGGTCTGCTAGAGAGTTTTGTAAAGACATTTCATGGATATTTGTTACTTAAGTTTTAACATTTTTGTTACTAGTACTTTTTCATAGGCCTTAACTATCTCCGTTTTGTAGACTTGAGTAGCAAGTTTTGTATATTGCAGCAGACAAACAACACTGATGTTTGTTTCTTCCCATCTTTGAACATCATGCCCAATTTTTTGCCCCACTGAATTTGAGGTACTTGTATTTTCACGAAGACCTTCCATCACAGCCAAAGTGGTGGGAAGGACAAGTAGAATCCAGTCCTGGAAGTGTCTGTGTCTGGCTGTGGTGGAGAGAATCATCGTTAACTCTCATTAATGGCATCATTAAATGGATAAGCCTTCTTTAAATCTAGCTTTGAGGAACCAAATTATCTTAATTTTATACTGGCAATAAGTCACCAACACTCTGGAGGCAATGTTTTTTTCCCCCATTCGTAATGAAATTTGGCGCTCTAAAAGGAGACTCCCCTGTGCAAAAGGCACATAGGCAGGTTGTGATGGTAGATGGGATGACTAAATGCTGGTCTTTGCTCATCATTATAATCTCTTGTGTGCACACTTGTGTCCTGGGCTTGTCTGATGTAAGGGCCTGCTGTTGTGTTGACTTCCTAGCAGTGACTAGGCAGGGACCTTTTGTGAGGGTTAGTGGTGCTGGAAGCAGCTGTCTTTTTCTTCCTCCCTCCTTGCTTTTTCTTTGACTGTTCCTTCTAGGTGTATGGAGGGGGTGACACCTCCTTTGTCATGGTATATCCATGACAAAGATTTCTTTGTTTGAGTTTGGATATTCAAAGTGAGCAGAAATGTTGGGAAAGAAGCTCCATTGGGTGTTGCCATCCTCCCCTAGCTCAGATGATATTTTGATTGCTCAGCTAACAGTGAGTGTCACATGGGATCCAGTATCAGGTAATCTTGATTGAAGAAAGGGAGGCTTTGCTTATCATTCACGAGGTGATTCTAGCTGGGGGCAATGAAATCCTAACAATACTTTAATTTATTAGGTGTTCTCTCTTGAGATTCTGTTTTCTGAGATGAAGGGAGTCTTCATGGCTGGGAGTACTGAAGATCTGAAGTGGAGGAAGTGATGAAAGATAAGGCTGTGCTTGCCCTTACATGCCATAAATTCAGCTCCCTGGCCATTGACCCATCCAGCAGTAAAAATACAGTCTCTTGTTTGTTTACAGTTGTTACCTCCTGTCTCCCAGAGCTCTGCCAAAGCTGTAGCGTGGCATGGCTGCCCAGGGTAGCTGTGCCAAGCCAGACTTGCAAACCTCCATCTTGGTTCCTTCTTGAGGCTTGTCCTCTCTGGTGTTTCTGACCCACTCTTTCTCTCAGGTCTCTACCACAGAGCAGCCTGGAGAAATGTAGTCCAAAGACTACATTTTAAAGTAGATTTCCTTGAAGGAATCAGGCTTCATTTAGGCATATCATGTATCTCTCTAGTTTGTTTGCTTGGAAGGTATTGGCATAGGCTTACCTATGCATTGAATGATTTCTGTCCTGAGAGCTAAAATTTGTCATTAGTAAGAGTGTACTTTTTGCTGAGTGTGTGACACATTCACTGGAATCATAAAAGTAAAACAAATGAATTTCTGCCTGCAATGAACATGAAAATGAAGACTGGAAAGCTGGAGTGATCAACTTTAAATTCCCACTGGTTGTTTTTTCTGTTAATTTTCAATTGCTTGTACTGTAGCTAGGGATGGTTTTGAAGACTTTTATGCAGCAGTCAACTAGACTTCGCTTTTCTCGTTTGCCACCTCTTGTTGAATTTCACCCACTGATTTCAATGCTAGCTATAAATGCAAGTGGCAAACAGTATAATTAGGTAGATTAAACCTCTCCTAGCTACAGACTTAATTCACATAGTGGAGAAATGTTGGGTTTCTTTTATTTTTTTCCGTTCGCTTTGGGATAGTGTCTCCTGAAATTCTTGAACTAATGAATGGCTAAATGGAAACTGAGCATTATCATTTTTAGGTGTGTATAGAAGATAGTTTGTAAGCTACTGGAGTGGTAGTAAAGATGAAAATAAAAAGCAGACTCATCAAAATCCATCAAAGGAAAACCAAGAACTTGCTGTTTTTTTCTTACATGAAGTGCTGATGTTTGCCAGTAACTTGTATCTGTTCACTTTCTTTGTCCCAACTATTTGGCTTCACACTGAGGAACCCATGTTCTGTGCTTCTTGCAGATATTTGGATGTTACACCCCCTCAGTTTTGATTCTTAGGATCTTGGATGATTCTGTCTCTGATCTCTTAGCTTTGCCTCTTTCTTGGTTGCACTTAGGGTTTGTGGCAAAAATTAGGAAAGGAAGTCCTTCTACCTTTCTGCTGGTGGAAGGTACAAGCTCTTTCCCTTCTCTCTGCCATATGGGCATCTTAAATGCTTCCAGCTTTGAATTCTCATGTTTATTTGAACTCAAGCCCAGGGTAACATCCAGTTAAGCTTTGGGAGTTTTCTTAATGTTTCAGATGGAAATTCATTGGCAGCTTTGAGCTTTGTTTTGTTTATTTTCTTTCCAGGCATCTCAATTTGGGATGTGCTGTAGCTAGATGATGAGAAAGAGCACAAGATCCCTTTTTTTTTTTTACTGAAACAGCCTCTCAGGCTCAGATCTAGGTAGAATAAGACCTTTGGGACAGACCTGTGTGTCCATGGGGACCTGACTGCCCTCCTTGTGATTGTGTGTATCTGCAATGGGTGCCCCATAGGTGCCTTTGGGAGGGTGAAAAAGCCCCTGGCTTTCCCTTAAAAAGAGCTGGTTGTGGCAGCTTGCCTCCCTGCCACAGACCAAGTCAGGCAGAGGTGAGTGATGATGGTAGATGTGTTTTGGCATGTACATGTATGACTCTGTGTTTTTCACCTTCAGTTATGAGGAGCAGCACTCCAGTCAGAGTTTAACAACTTTGCCAGAGATGGGTCTCCCAGGGCTGTGCTTTGCTGGCTGCATCCAACACTCCTTTCCTTTATGCCCTGTAGTTCCTGAATGTCAGTATATTCCCAGTGTGGTGAAGCAACCTCACCTACTGGGCTGGTGGGTGGGGTGGGATTCTGACTTTTTTCAGGGTCCTCTCACTCAGAGTAGGTGATGTGGGTGGTGATCATTGATGCTCAGGTTTACAGCATGCTACCACAGTCAGCCCTTGGTCTGTGTGTTGGATGGGGCTGCCCCACACTTGGCATGAATATGCATCTGTCCATGTGTATGTCCGTAACTGACAGCACTGTCAGTTGATGTTTGTCTGGCATGTGCTTTGCCAGGTGATCCATGGTTCAGTGAAATTGCTTTAAGTGTTAACTATTGCTTGTGTTTTGCAAAACAAGCACTGGGACTTGTTCTGAATTCTACTTTGACAGCAGTTGCAATAGCTGTGCACTGTACAATTGAGCAATCTATTCCAGCATTCCAACTTCAT
This sequence comes from Cyanoderma ruficeps, assembly GCA_008694505.1. Taxonomy (NCBI): domain Eukaryota; kingdom Metazoa; phylum Chordata; class Aves; order Passeriformes; family Timaliidae; genus Cyanoderma; species Cyanoderma ruficeps. The sequence goes on from VZDJ01007754.1 coordinate 22,002,993, forward strand.
GTTTTCAGTGCAGACACATGACTATAATAAACTGTAATGCTCTTTCAGTAATTAGACAAGTGGCTGTAAATTTATAGGGTGAACTTTAAGAGCATTGGAACTTTTGTAAATCCAGTTTTATTACAATTTTAAAAATAATTACTTCATTTTAGCTGTCCTCATAGTGGTGTAATTTGGGACAGGCACATCTGGGGTGTGTAGACCCCTCCCCAGCATCTTGGAAATCCAGTCCTGCTGGTGATACAACATTCAAACTGGTGGTAAGGACTTTGTTTTCTTTCCCTAATGGGAGAAGAGAGTAGAAGTAGTAGGGCAGCATCACAGCTGATTTAATTTTGTTTTCAGTGCATGATACTTAATTGGAAGATTGCTTAATTCTAGGAACTGCTGTTCTGCACCACCATACCACATAATGTAATTAGGTCATGGCTGCAGTGTTTGGTCGGAGTACCTGATTGTGATTAACACAGCTGTTTTCCAGATTCAAGTGGTGATTTGTTTAAATGGTAGGTATCTTTTCAGGCAGTGTTGCTCAAACTTTGTAGGTAAGTTTCCATATGTCCTAGGAAAGTGACTGAGCATAAACCTTAAAACAAGTGTGAAGCTTCTACTCTTAAAAAATTTATTTATTTCCAGTACCCCCTCTTCAATCCTTTTTGTAAGGTTGGAAGTGGTGGAATGAATGGTAAAAGATTAAGTTTGGCTACAGCTTTAGCATTATGTATATCTGTGTTTTAAGGATTAAAATTTTTTAAGGTTTAAATTCTGAGTGAGATCAAGCAGTGTTTTCACTTATGACTTCTAACCAAAAACTTACTGGAGGTTTCCAGGCTGTTCCCCTGGTCTCTGAGCTGCAGTAGCTGAGATGACTGGTTATTTTGCTAAGAGCCATGCGGCAGGAGGCAGTGTGCTGGCTCCAGCTGTGCTCCAATCCAGATGTGTCTGGGTGCATCCTTCACAGTCAGCTGCATCTGCTCTTGCAGACACCAGTGTATTGGCAGATGCATGGGATCTTTCGTGACTGCCTCTTTGGAAACCACCCAGCTGGGGATGGAAACTTTGGGTGTGTAGGGCACTCCTGAATCAGGGCTGAATGATTGTTGGAAAAATATTTTTTTTTGCAGGGGGCTGGGACTTTCCATCTGAACTGTTTATAGGTTCCCAATTCTGTATATTAGGGGAGATGAAGTGATGGGCCCAGAGATGATCAGCCTGCTATAGTCATCAGCAGGGCTGGTCCACTGTCTGCTCCCTTTATGTTGTGGCCTGGCCCTCAGCGAGACTTGTCTCTGCTGCCTCTCCTGTTTATGTGGGCGTGGCTACCAAGATGTTTGCAGGGCCAGAGGGAAAAGTTTGTTGTCCGTGTTGGTGGAGTGTTCTTCATTTCCCTTTGCCATCTGAGAAGTGCTGCAGTATTACAGAGGTTTCATGGATAGTGATGCTGGGCTAAACTGCCTGGCAGTAGCTGGCTACGAAAGGTATGAGTCATGCTCCTCAGTGGAATTTTGATCATTGCTCCTCTTTTGCAGTCTGGGGCAACAGTAAGTTGTCTTGTTTGTTTCAGTTTACTGAATGATTTACAACCAAAAGTTTGGCCTTTCTTACTAGCAATTTTTATATTACATCTAATGGCAGTTGTGGTCCAGAGTAGTGACTTGTGGTTTGAAGGAACAGCTGATGTTGGATCATGAGCTGAATAATAGTTTTGTGTGTGTTATGATGTCATGAGAAAAGAGATTTTTATTTTTCCCAAAGTGAAATTGTTACTAGAAATACTAAAAAACTCTTCAGTGTATATCTTACCTACAGCTACAGAAAGTGTGTGTGTGTTGGGGACTAAAACCATAGAATCATAGAATTGTTTAGGTTGAAAAAGACGTTTAAGATCAAGTCCAACCATTAACCAAGCACTGCCAAATCTACCACTAAATTAGGTCCCCCAGTGCCACACCTGCCTGTCTTTTGAATACCTCCACAGATGGTGGAGGTATTCACTTCCCTGGACATCCTGTTCCAATGCCTAACCACTCTTTCTGTGATGAAATTATCCCTAATATCCAATCTAAACCTCCCTGGGCACAATTGGAGTCCATTTCCTTTGCTTCTGTCACCTGTTTGCTTAGGAGAAGGGACTGGCCCACACCTTGCTACAGCCTTTTTTGAGGTGGTTGTAGAGAGCAGGAAGGTCTCCCTTGGACAGTAAGGTCTCCTCTGAACCTTTTTCCCCAGGCCAGACACCCCCAGCTCCCTCAGCTGCTCCTCATGGGACCTGTGCTCCAGACCCTTCACCAGCTCTGTTGCCCTTCTCTGGGCACACTCCAGCACCTCAATGTCCTTCTTGTAGAGAGAGGCCCAGAACGGAACACAGGAGTTGAGGTGTGAACCATTCTGTGGCTGATACAGGCCAGGGTGCTGTTGGCTGTCTTTGCACATTCCTGTGTTTCCTGCCCCTTTTTCCAAAGGTCATAAACTCTCCTTTTTTCTCCAAGTTCCACCTAAAGTGCTTTATTCAGCTAGACTGGCCTTTCTCCCTGCCAGCTTGTCTTTCATCACATGGGAATGGGCTGCTCCTGTGCTTTTAAGATTTCCTTCTTGTAGAATGTCCAACTTTTCTGGACCCCTTTGCCCCTCAGGGCTAACTTGCAATGGACTTTGTCAACCAGTTTCCCAGACAGGCCAAAGTGACAGTTCTGCGGCCCTCCTCCTTACTTGTTGAAGAACTGAAAACTCTTTATCATTTTGTGATTGCTTTGCTCAAGGCTCTTCCAACCATCACATCACCCACCAGTCCTTCTCTGTTCATCAACAGCAGTCCTACCAGGGCAGCTTCCCTAGCTGTTTACATTTGACCAGCTGCATCAGGAAGTTTCAATCTTCCACTCTCAGAGACCCACCCGGACTGTTTCCCCTCTGTTGTGTTGTATTTCCAGCAGACGTCTGGTAAATTAAAGTTCCTGATGAGAATAAGGGCCAGTGATAACGAGATGACTTCCAGCTGCTTGTAGAATATTTCATCTGCCTCTTCATCCTGGTTGGGTGGTCTATAACAGACTCCTACCAGGATATCTGCCTAGGCCTTCCCTCTGATTCTTATCCATAAACACTCCACCCTGTCATCACCATCATTAAACTCTAGGCAGTCAAAGCACTCCCTAACACATGGGTCTACCCCACCACCTCTCTTTCCTTGCCTGTCTCTTCTGAACATTTTATGGCCATCCATTGCAACTCTCTAATTGTATGAGTTATCGGACTGTGTTTCTGTGATGGCAACTATATAGTAGTTTTCTTGCTGTGCAATGACTTCCAGTTCCTCCTGTTTGTTGCCCGTGCTGTGTGCATTGATGTAGATGTGCTTCAGTTGGTCTGTTGATTCTGCCACCTTGTCATGGGAAAAAGCTGTGATTTTTGGGTGACTATTCTCAGATACTTCTGTGATTTCCAAAACACCTGTAACCATCTTAGCTGTCATGTGAATCTCCATCTCCAGCCTTCACTAAGACAGCAGACTGAAGGGTCTTGGTAGCACACTGTCCCTCAAACACTGGCATGGTTCTCCCGGGCTTATCTCTAGTGACTCTGGTTTTATCCTTTTCCACTTTCAAACCTAGTTCAAGGCTCTTTCAATGAGCCAGCCCTGTTAACTGCTGTCCAGAAATTCTTTTATCCCTTTGAGACAGGTGTACCCTGTCTATTGCCAGCAGGCCTGCTGTCATGTAGACTAAAGAATGACCAAAACCCCCAAAATTCTGCTGGGGACACCAGGCTCAGAGCCAGGTATCGATCTGCTGACTGTTCCTGTAGAAAGAAACCTAACAAAGCCTTTTGCATCAAAATAACTTTCGCTTAATCTGTGTTTTGTTTGTACCCTGAGTTCACAGAAAGGCAGGTAAAGACCAGCTGCAGTGGCAGCAGTACTGCAGCCTTGCTTTGCAAATTCTCTCAAGGAATTTCTTTCCCTTTTGTTTGCACAACCTGGTCTGTGAAAGCCTCTAGCCGCGTTGTTGAAGAGTGGTGAACGTGTTTTGACTAGTTTTTGCGAGGCACTTGGTGTGTTCTTGAGTACTTGGTAAAAACTCATTATTGGAGAACACACAGCCTCCATTTCCTTAATGCTGTTCTTTTCCGTGCATTAACCTGTGAGCTGAATGTGTTGCAGGCTGAATGTGTTGCATAATGGCTTTTCTGTGTCTGGCCCTTTCACATAATAGACATGTTGGCCAAAGGCTTTGGAAATGCAACTTACATACTACCCAGGTAGCAACAGAGGCAAAATGGCATTTATTTTGGTCTTTCTTTTGCTAAATTAACAAATAAATGGCTCTGTAATCGCTGAGATTGGGGAGTTGTTGTTACTGACTCTGGTATAGAAAGGGTTGTTAGTACAGGCTTGAATTTCTGAGTCAAACTCCTGCTGACAAAGCAGAAATAGTTTGAGGTCTGAAAATACTGCCTGAGTATTTGAAAATAGTTGTGTGGACACAAAGCTGTTTACAGATCACTCACTGGCCACCAGCCAGTTTCTCAAGGACAAGGTGGTTTGGATTTTTTTTTTCCCTTTTAGAATCACAGATGTACTTGGCAGGTTATCAGAAGATAAAAATGCTGGAAATAGTCTCCTGGTGCGAGTCTTCATTTAATTAAAATACATTCAACTTCAGGCTAAATGTTGTTTGCAAGCAACTTGGTAAAATATTTCTGAATTTGTTCTTATGTATGGAGCTATGGTATAAGGCATGATCCCTAATTCTTTTCAAGAATGCTTCTTACTGTAGTCCTCTTGCAGCATACTTTGTGCTCTACAAGATGTATTTTAGTTTCAGCAGTTTCTGCCTGGCAAATTCTGGCTTCTTAGTCCATAGTGGCAAGGAGATGTGATTAACTGAAACTGGCAGTGATGGTGTTTGTGATGGCTAAAGGAAAGAGGATTGAAGAATAGAATATCCTGAGTTGGAAAGGACCCACAACTCTTGATGGAGTGTCTCCTCTCTGAAGGAGAAGCAAAAAGCTCAAAACCATGCAATTCTTTTTGTTGTGTGGAGTAGCACTGGAGAAGTATTAATAGTTGAACTGGAACTTATTTTTTACATATAGACATATATGTATATAAATAAATGTACATTTAAGAGTTCATTAACTTTCCGTCTTTAATGCCAATGTTCTGGAATTTTTTTAAGGCTGCCAATGTGAAATCTCTCATTTCAACCATGCTAAAATAAAATTCATTAAATAGCCTGATTTCCTTGCTCTGCTCAGCTCTGTTGTTCTGCTGGGAAGGTATACGTGGAAATAGTTCCCCTTGCCCCTCATTAATATTAAGCTAGCAGCTTCTCCCCATTCTGTGTGTTTGTTAGCATCTTGTGATGCAGCTAGACAAAAGGTGGGACTCTTGATGGGGGCAGCTGTACGGGGCAGTGTGTGTTGGGCTCCTCTGTGCCACAGCAACCCCAAAAACATACTAAAAAATGAAATAAAAAGCATCAAAGGCAATTGTTCCCCCTTTTCCCTTCCCACTATGTCCTTTGCATTTACAATGAGGTTTTGTGCCTTCCAAAAAAATTGCCCCATCCATTTGGCATTCTTGAAATAAAAGAACAAGTTAGTTTCCATTTATTACCCCTCCTTGCTGCTCTCCAGGAGGCTGCTGGACATTTCATTATGGTGCCTCAGGCAGCCAGGACCTGAAGCAGCATGGCTGGATTCTTGCTGTCTGTGACTGCTGGATGCTGCCCAGGGAGGGACATTGACCTCTTGCTGCCTGGCGGTGGCTGTCACCCATTTCTCCCAGCAGGTTTTTTTTTGAGGGTAGATGGAATGCAGCAAGGCTGGTAGGGGGTGTGTGGGCTTCTTTTCCTTCTGTCATGGCGTACGACCTCTGACAATGCCCCCTACGGGAGTGCAGGCCGCTCGCAACAGCGATGGTGCGTGGAGGGGCAGGGGCTAACTGGGGTTTGATTATAATTTTTTTTCCCCCCAAAGAAAAGTATGTCTTTCGTGGCACTTCTTTGTACTCAGTGCCTAAATGTTTAAATTTGTGGAGAACATCTCACCCCCTCGTTCTGAAGGGGTATGCCCAGCACTGAGGTGGTTTCTCTGTGAGTTGGTGGTGTGAGCAAAGCGAAATGGGTGCAGACTTGCCTGGGTATGCAGAGGGACTTGGTCACAAGGTGTCACTTGCTCCTTTCAGTTGGAAAGCTCTGCTCATCCAGGGTGATGATTAAATGCCAATATGAATTCATTTAAAAAGCAGTCAAACAAAGAGAAGCAGCCCCAGGCTTTTTTCATCCAGGCTTATTTTGATGTTGCTCTACAGAAGGGATGGAGAGACTCTGCCCTTCATCTGCCATCTCTCTCAGCTGCAGAAGCATCTGCATTGTTTTAAAGCCCCTGTCCACTGATGTGGGGACCCTGGTAGGTCAATTTGGGCCATGCTTGGTCTGAGGTAGGCACCTTGTGTGGGGTGTGATGTCTCTGAAGTGATGCTGGGTGGTTGTGGTGCCATGTGACAGGCACAGGGCTTGCTCTGGTTACTTGTGGCGGTTCCCTTCAACCTGAGTAACACAGCCCCTGTTGCAGGGACTTACTGTGGTCATGGCAGCAAACCACTCCAGCTGCTCCTTCAGGCAGTAGCCAAGACTCCGTGGAAAGTGTTTTGTGGTGAAAGTCCCTTGTCATGGTGTAAGATGAGAAATCAGTAGCAGTCTGTATCAACAGACCATGTAATTTTGTATCTACAAGTACATGTTTTATAATTTTGATCTAAATTCTTTCCTTGATGTTCTCTGTCTGGCTCATTTTTAATTATAGTTGCCAGAAAGAAATTGTTCTGTATAGAAGAGATCATTGCAGGGCATCCAGAGAGACAAATCGGTGTTAGGAGGGGTGTATTTAGTAATTGGTAAAGCCATTAAGGTAGGGTGAAGAACTGGTTTGAATGAGGGCCAGTTGATTTTAGCTGATGTTTCTAAAGGAAGCCAAATGTGCACTAAGCCAACTGTGTCCATGTGGGAGGTATGCCTTATTCTGATTTAATTATTATCTTTTGTTTTAGTTTGGGGTTTGTTTTTTTTTAATGTGTCTTTCAGTAGTGTGATAACCAAATAATCTATGAAGGTTTAAAACCAGAAAAAAAGTGCAAGGATTAATAAAGTCCTTCTCTTTTTGGACAGCTGAGGGTGCAGACTCTATTATAAAGAGAAAATGAGTGATGGTGGTTTCGGTAAAGGTCAGTAAATCTGGACACAGCATGGTGGTGACTGAAAGAATGGGATGATGACTTCAAGGATTACTCTTGAAGAGGGTATTTTCCAGGCTGGGGTCTCAAGCCAGTTAGCTCAAGTGTCCCTTCAGAAGAAATATCTAGTCTGGTGCAGGAAGCTGTGGCAGTCACCCACAGAGCAGCAAAGCTTGATTCAGCACACAGCTGATGACTGGGGTGTCTGGCAGAGGGGCAGCACTCAGCACAGTTTATCTTCCAAAAAATTTTTGATGGCCTTGTGTGAAAATGCATTGTGGCCATGTGTGAAAATGTGTTGTGGCCTTGCTGCCAGTGTTGCCAGCAGGCCTCTGTTTGTCCGTCTTTCCTACTTGATATTTGAGAAATGAAAACCAGGGAAGTCTGTAGCCTTCACTTGGTAAGGAAATGTTTTGTGCCATTTGAGCCAGGTAATGTGTAGTCTTGAAGGGATCCCAGTTGTCTGAATGGACTGCAGTTTACATGACTGGGTTAACAAAGGACCATCCATAGTCTTAAACTGCACAAGTTGCACTCCTCTCACCCTCCCTCTTTCCCTGCATCCCCTTCTTTTGCTATCTTTTTTAATCTATTGCCAGGTGAAGTGTTTCTGTGATTGTGAACTGAAACCAGCATGAACATCAGGCCTCAGGCAAATCTTTCAAAGCTCCTTGGGGAATTGGTGTTGTTTTCCAGGTGACTTGTCAAGGGAACTGCCTGCCTTTGCAGTTCTCTTTCTGTCTTCTCCCATCAGACCAAAACATCTCCTGCTGATGGGTGCACACTGCTGGGGAGCATGCTGGGAGTCAGCAGAGATGCCTCCTAACTGAGCTCTGCAACTGACCTGTTGTTATCCTGGGAAAGTTAGATTATGGCTTTCTGCCATGCTTTTCCCACCATGCTTTCTCCCCCCTCCCCTTTCTTTTCTTCCTATTTAGGCAATGAGCTGTTTGGGAGAAGGAAATGCCTCTGATAATGTATATCCAGCATCTTTCACAGTGGGAAAGCTACCACAAAACTAGGAATCAAAGTGAAAAAAATCAGTGAATAGAACTCTCTTTTTTTCTTCCTAGTGGGAAACATCTTTTCACTCTATCCCCAGAAGAACAAAACCGATAATAACTGTGTATCTTTCTGTGCATTATTTCACAGAATGCAGTACTATGCATGAGTAAATTGTCATTATTATTTCTTCAATAGGCAGCTAGTGAGCCTGTGGATATCAAAAGCAGGATAGAGAGTATGTTATTTTCTGTTTTGCTTTCCAGGCATTTGATGTCAGGAGTTAGACAGAAGGAAAACACAAGAGCTCTGTCCTGTCTTTGACTAAAATGCTGACAGTCTTTAGTAGCTCTGGTTGGTTTGGGTTTAGAAATCATCTAACAGGATGACTTCTTGTGTATTTCTGCAGCAATTTTCCGTGTTTGTGTACTGAGTTTTTTTGGCTCATTTTGATTCCAGGAGTAGTTTTCATGCCAGATAAACATTATCCTTTTTGTTTACAAATTCATCTCCATTGCAGGAGCCTATGAATATTTACTTTACAGAATGCTGTATCAGTAGGAACAGCATAATTTTGGCTACAAATGCAGTTAGGTAGACTTTTGGTTAAGAACACTTTTTGGGTTTTGACTGAGAAGGTTGTTTTCACTTCGTCCCATTCTGTCTTTTTGCCGGTCAAAAGTAAGTTCTGTTTCCTCCACAAGCACTACTCCCATTGCTTTTCACAGGGCAGACCTGGTCTTTTCAGGGAGTGGAAAGGACTGCCATGTAGAGTCCCAAGTTTTCACAGTACAAAGTTGGTTGGTCTACAACTTTTTGTGCTGGAGAGTGACAAAAAGAGCTGGTGGTAAACATGACTTGGAATAATAAGTTATCATTTATTGCACTTGGGCGTGCAAGCTAATAACAGAGTATTACTTCATGGCTTGTTGCCTCAGGCTGGTAGGAGTTAAGAGTCAACTGAATGAGAAGCAAAATGGAGAGTTAAATTTGGCATGGGGTCATTGTACAGCACTCACTACTAAGAGGTGGTTCTGTGGTGAATTTTCACTTGATGGCATGTCTAAATCTGCTCTGCTGCTTCTATGTGCATTGGGGCAATCAAAATTGGATTAGTAGGGTTTTTTTTTTTCCCCCCAAATCAACTGTCTTCTTTTTACAACTGTTAGCATAGAATACTGGGAGCTGGGAGAAGTTTACCAAAGACTTAATTGTACAGTGCACAGGATAATCCAAACGTGCAAGTCATGAGTCACAAATGGTGCATTCCTTCCTTAGAGTGTGATGTTGCCCCGTATGCTACTTCCACGCCATTTTGCTGGGGAGTGAGCTTCCGGAAACACTCTCTCAGAGGCACCTTAATACGCAGGTCTGAAACTGTGTTAGTAGGAGAATTACATTACTGTGACATAAATAACTTGAATAATTGGGGAGAGGGGGAAGAGGTAAATTAGCTGATAGAATTTCTTTTGCTTGTCATTTGCACAGTTCTTCAATAACATTAAGACACAAGAGAAAAAAAGCACCATGAAAAACAGCACACAACACCACTTGCCTTTGAACCTTTCTAAACTAAAAATTTTACAGTAATAATGTGTGCAAAGGAAGAAAGAGGCAAGAAGTAGGTGTATTAACTGACTTGGAGAGTGTGGGAAGGGTTGAAATTTATAATGTTCTGCAGATCTTGGCAGTCTACCATGGATTCCCCTTGTCCCCTCTGCTTTTCAACATGCATAAAGCCCACTGAGATGAGAAATAAACACCATATTTGTTATCAGACGTGACTAGGAATGTGCTTCACTAGTGGATTCTGTTTAAGATCCAGTTAAATGCTGCAGCGTTGCTGTGTTGATGAGAAGAACTACAGCTCTATGTAAATGAACTTGCAGTCATCTGCATGAGAAGAAACAGGACAAGATTTGAGGTTGGCAGTCTCAATTCCATCGATTTGCTCATCCCAACAGGCCATTTAAAAATGCAGTGGTACAAGTAGCACTCTTAAAAATATTCTTACGCTGCTTCCTTGGGAGGATAAACCAAGTGCTTTAATATGAATAGAACCATGAAATGAGGGAGAGAAAAGTGGGGAGAATGTGTAAGAAACAAGGAGTAGTTCAGAAATTTTGGTGAATAAAATCTTAATATGGTCTAAATGAAGGGAATGTGTTGGTGGGCTCATTTCCATGGGGACGAGCTGAGAGTGCTGATGTTTTCTTGTGGTTCCCATGCTGAAACCCAGTAAGAGGCACACTCTCACTCCCAGGATGATGTAGCCTTTTCTACCTGTTGCTGCCATTATTTGAAGAAACCTCTGCAGCTTCCTCAATCCATTGGCTGTGGACACAGTCACCTTATGCTTAGCAAGATGCTTCCAGGTTGCTGTTCTCTTCGTTGTACATTTCATATCCACACAACATTTTGGCTGTGGGACAGTAACTTGTGATCCTCAGATATTTGGCATCTAGCAATATTTTAAGAAACTGCTGTTTTCAGTTAACATGGGTTGCGTTTTGCAATATTGCAGAGCTTTTCAGATGTCCAGATGGTAATTGCCAACAATTTGCCTGGAGAAAAAGAGCTGCAAGAAGCTCTGCCTTGCCATGGGGATGGGGATCCCTGGATGCCCTGAGGGGCTGTGTGTCCACACTGCACTAAAACAGAGGCCTCATTCTGCATGAGAAATGTTATCCCAGTGGAGTGGTGTTGCCGAGATATGGTGTCTGGATGGAGCCTTGATGGTTACTGCATTTGTAAAGTGGCCTGTGAGCAGATTTTGAATGAATTTTAATCCCAGGAGATTGAGTTCAGAGAGCTTCTCCCGTCTATGATTTCTGCAGTTCTTTCTTCACATTCAACCAATGTTGAAATTTTATTGTGACTCTCTTTAACACAGGCAAATTTTTCCAAAGCAAAAGCTGGCTATGAAAATCTGACGATTGGTTTCCAAAATGGGAATGCTTAGCCATTTCATGTTGCAAGCGAAATTATCCCAGCATGTTAATAGTTTGACAGGTCTGTTCTTGAGCAGAACTGTTAAGCAGATAAACAAACAAACAAATATTCTCCTCATGCTTATATGCTGTGCTTGTGATGTTTGTTTTTTCCTGCCCTCTGAAAATACTTTTAATGAAAAGAGTGTGGCTTCAAAATGTCTTTTTACTTCTCTCATATAAATTAATGTCATGCAGGCCATCCCTCCTCCTCCCCATATGTTGTAGATTTTTAGAATATGAGTGCTCCATACATTACGGAAAGGGTATTTGGAGTAATTTTAAACAGTATTCTGAAGTGACCAGGATTTAAATTTGGTCTGGGATACTGAGCAGACCATGCTTCCCACACTCTGCAGTTCCCTTGCTTTCAGTCCCTTAGGAGGGTTATGTAGAAGCTTTTCCCCTCCCAGAAGAAGCAAAGTGAAACATGATCAGTGGCTGTATTCTGGCTGTAGCTGGCCCCAGTTTTCATAGGGACACTCATGGAGACACCAGCAGGATCCCGTAAAGCTGCAGGGGAAGGATGATAGGGCTGGTGCACATTAGTCATCTCGAGTGGGCCAGTCTTACAGGGAAGAACATTGACTTCAGAAAAGCTGTGAAGTTGAGCACTGGGAAATTTTAGGTGTCTCTCTGAAAATAGCAAGCCCACCAGTAGTTAGTAGATTTAAAAAGACAAATAGAGCAAAAATTCCATGAAAATGGCATCATGCTACTTCTCTCTTCTGCATGCCACATTTTCTGCTTGAGTATGTTCTGCCACCATTTTAGCACTTCCACTTTGCTGCAGAGTGAATGGGGAACTGTATTTCACTGCTTTTTTTAAAAGGGTTTCTCTCCTCAGACCTCCTTAGTGTTGTGAGGGTTTTTTCTTCAGAGATGTCTTTGTTTCTGTTATCTTTAGCATATTCTTTTTGTATCTAAAACTGTACTTCCCATGTCCTCGGGCTTTCAAATTCCTTCAACAAAGCTTTGGAAAATGGGGGCAGAGGTGAGAGTAGGCATTTTTCCACCTCACTGTAAGCTGTTTTCCCCTCCTTCCTTGTGGGATGGTAAGTCTTGAGGAGAAGACCACAGGCTTTTGTCATTAGGCAGAGGTCCAGGGTGGGAAATTGGAGTTGGAAATCTCCTGGGCTTGCTGAAAGACTTTGGTTCAAGAAGTAGTAAGGTCAAGGTGAGGTCAGTGTTGGCTACTGCACATGTTAAGACCCCTAACTTTGTTTCAAAATCAGAACCAGCTTGAGACCAAGCTGTAAAAAGAAATGCCTGCAGTAAAGCGAATTTACAGAGCAAGCAAAAGCCTGAGCACAGTAATGTATTTATAGAAAGCACGTGGATTGGTTAGTAAGGAGGAGAGTGAAGCACAAGAAGAGTTGTGGAAGAAAGCTGGGACAGTGAATTCTGCATTTCATTCTTTTGAATGCACCAGCAGTCCCTGGCCATTACCTCCATGGGGGGCATCATAAGGTGTGAAAGGGTCTGGATTTCTCTAAAGAGACTAGTGGTCTGTGGTGCTTCAGTTCTGGAGTGCCAATCTCAAAAGACCCTCTAAAGAGATTAATATGTTAGTCCAGGCAAAAAAAATACACTATTCATATCCATCATAGAGGTTTCTGCCTGGGAAACTCAGAAAGTGGTGAAGAGAGAAATAAACTGTGACTTCAGTTAAATGTTTCATCGAGTTCTTATCATTATTTGTGATAAAAGTGAAGAAATTTAATGGGCATACCTGTTGCTAGAGAGCTTGACTGATGCAGATAAGAGCCTTTGGAGATTGTGCCTGGGAATATGGTTGGGAGACTGGGCTGTTTGACTGGCTTAGGATAGACTGCTGTGTGTTACACTGCTGAGTGTTGAATGGAGAGCTGGAAAATACCAATATTAGGATAATTTCTAAGTGGCTGTTTAGAAAAAAGAAGTACACAACAGCTAATTGATGTCTCTACCTCATGTAAACATACACTGGAGAGAAACATGCTTTTGTTAGAAGTCAGCTGAGGTGAGTTACACCCCACCAGGGCTGGAGGGGCTTGCCATGCCGCTTGCCTCCCAGCCCTGTGATCTGCATCCTGCTGGCTCTTGCTCTGTTTCCACTGCAGAACAAACCAGTTTAATTTCCTGGACTGCAATCCCCTGCCCCACCCCGCAGTTTGCTTTTTCTATGTTAACTTCGTGCCGTTTTAGTGATCTCAATCAGCTTATCATATGATACAATGAGTGCCAGAAGGAGCTCAGTGCTCCTGGAAGAAATATGTGACAGGAGGCTGGAAGGAGGCAGAGGAAGGAAGGGTAGGAGCTCCCTGCTGCAGGAGCTGGGATCTATTAACTCAGCTCCAGCTGTACTGAGAAACTGTACCCGTACCGTGGTATAGCTGAAGGGAGATGACATCTTGTTCTTGTCTAGCCATTGTGAGACAAGCAAAAAGAGCTTGCAGGCCTGATTCATCCCTTGCAGAAAGCTCACGTTTTTCACTTGGGAAGACCAAACCAGTGGAAAATGTCCTTAAGCCCCAAGCAAGGGCTAATCATGCTTACTAGGTAAAGCACATAATATATCACCTAGAGTACTAGGCATTAGTTCCTAAAAATAAAATATGCAACACATGGAATTTATTCTGACATGTTAATAAAATGTCATTACTGATGATGAGCTTTGCTAAAGTAAACAGAAGAGAAGCCGTGAATATAACGAGTTTGTACTTGATAATTATCATTTTAATGTGGAGAAAAATAAATGGTACTCAAATTTGAAGAGGAACACTTCAAATTTATTATTGTTGTTGTTGTTTTAGCCGTCTAGATTATTTGCAATATTTCCTGGGAAGTACCAGAAGAGTCCAGCATAGTTGGGGAAAATGCAGTGGCTGGAACTCTTGTCTGGGTGTTTTTCTCTGTATGCTGAAGGGATGGGTCAGATGCTGGTGCTGACTGTTCTCTCTGTGTCTTACTCAGGGTCGCCATGTCAAAACGGGTCAGCTGGCTGCCATCAAAGTCATGGACGTTACTGAGGTGAGTAGAGGAACCTTCTGCTTTATTAGCAACGTGTAAAATTTAATAATGAGATGATGTGAGGCTTACCTCATATTTCTGTTGAAAGGCATCGTCCTTGCCTGTGAATGTTTGCTCTCTGCTTGCAGGACCTGACCCCTCCAGTCCATCTGCCTGAGATTTCTGTGTGCCTCTGTGCTGGGGCATTTGGCCTTCACACATTGCATTGTCTGGTCCCGGGGCATATGGGTGCATGTAGCACTCTCTTTGCAGAAATTTCTTAGAAGAGGGGGAAAGAATTCAGATTGCTTGCTTCCCACTTTCTTCTCTGAAATGTATCATCTTGCTTTTTACCAAAAAAGAGGTGTCTGCTTGATATAGAAGACAGTGTTCTCCCTGGTACATCTGCAGTCTACTGAGGGTATATGTTTATTCAAAGGAATGACTCCAATGTAATTCCAAGAAGCCTAAAAGCAAAAACATCTGCAGGAATGATGAGCAGGTTGCCAACAGAATTCAGCAGTGTAAAGTAGTTGTAGTAACTGACCCATGGGGATTTACTGTGGAGCTTTAGATGGGAAAGAGGGGAAATTAACCCAGTCAAAGAAATAAAAAATATATGCCTATATTTGAATCCTTGTGTGTCTTGCAGATTATGTTGTTCAAAAAGCAATCAGTTTAAATTAAGCCCTCAAAACAGATGAAGAAAACCATGGGCTTGTCCCTGTTACTCTATTTGTGTTATGTAGAGTTCCATTCACAAATTAACAGCTTCAAATTTGAAGTCGATCGAGGTGGTCTTGTGTGATGTCTGCAAAGCTTGATTGATTTTGCTCTTCTGTAGAACGGTTGTGCCTTTTCAAACTGCCTATTCTTCTGTGCTCCTCAGTTACACAGGGGGAATAATTACATAATGTGTGTGCATTGTACAGAGCAGGGGGTCTTCGGCCGCAATAGCTGTGGCAAGCAAAACTTCTGCAAGGATATTGCTGCAGATTATTTTATAGCTTAGTGTGTGTATAGGTGCAACAAGTAAAAATGGCCTTGCACACAAGGTCCCAGATGAGTGGTGGGGTGTAATGGGTAAACAGGCAGGAGAGGAGAAAAACAAGAGGCAGGGTTAGGTCAACTGATAGGACTTCAGTCTTATCTCTGAATCTCTAGTGATCGATGGGCAGCATGACTGCTGCTCTCTAACTTCAGCTGTTGTGTCTGCCAACAGTTAGGTATTCCTTTTTTGTCAGATGGCTTGATAAGATCAATTTTCAGCTGAAGTTTTTCAAAGGCTGCCTTCATGAGGAGGCAATGCTTTTTTTGCTGCAGTTAACAAGCAGAGAAACCAGAGAAGAAAGAAGGTACATTGACACACAGTGAATGTTCTGTGCACAGCAAGTGTTTGCATTTGTGCAGCAGTTTTACCAGGGCAGCTTGCTGGACTGTGCATGACAATGGCTTCTTCCATAATACTAAGGTTGGCTCTACTGAACACTCCCTCTGTTTTTAATAGCATGTATTAATCACAAACAGTTGTAATAGAGAGGTTGCACAGAAAAAGGAAAA
The DNA here is from genome assembly GCA_008694505.1 of Cyanoderma ruficeps. NCBI lineage: Eukaryota > Metazoa > Chordata > Aves > Passeriformes > Timaliidae > Cyanoderma > Cyanoderma ruficeps. The sequence goes on from VZDJ01007754.1 coordinate 22,018,770, forward strand.
CAGTTGAAAAATGCTGTCTATAGTATGGCTAAGCTCATATTGCAGGAGATAGCTTAAGTTTTGAGACTTACTGTAATTTTTGTCTGGTTTTGAAAAGCAAGTTGTATATTGGCACTCTTTTATATCGTAAGTGCAGTTTTTTTTAGGGGATGAAGGGTCGTCAGAGGGAGGAGTTTGGATATGTTAGCCCCATGCAGCTTAAAAGCATTGTCATTTCTACCAGTGAAGCTCATGTGTTTTTGCTTCAAAGAGCTCAGACACTAAAAATGTGTAAATTCTTCCAAGTTGTACTAAGTCAGCTCCACTTTTTAACACCAGGCATGGGTGATACTGTTGGATGTACCATTTTCTCAGTGGCAGATGTGGCTGTAGGATGTTCTAGTCCAGCCTTGCTTGCTGGTTCCTTGCCCATTTCCCAACACTTGTGCCGGCACAGCTGCCTTGGGGCCAGGTGGTGACCTGGATGAGTGAATGGGCTCTGGTTCCAGTTTTAAAATACCCGTACTTCTCTCTCTGGTTATTTGTAGCCTGGATTGGTTAATTGATTGAGTTCAGCGTATGATAATTGCAAACTCTTGTGTGGTTGCTGTGGAGAAGGTGGCATGAGACTGGAAAAGAGCCACTGCTGGCCATCAGGGAGAAGGGGCAGTAGCTTAAATTGATGTTTCTGCCAGAGATGGCCAAATCCTCAAACCATAGCTTTAGTTCCTCAAGGGTTTGTTTCACAAACACCTCCTTTGCTGGCAGACAATGCAGGTCCATCCTGGTTCTAGCTCACCACAACTTACAGGGACAATTGGAGGAGAAACATGGAGACAGTGTGACTGCCACCCTTAGCACTGTTCCAAAAGAAATGCTGAGGGAACCACAGCCACGAATTCATCTCTTTGCCTGCTTTTAAGAGCTACAGTTAGATGAACTGCTAATGGTAATATCCATGCCCATGGAGAAAGAGGCTTGAGTGGAAACTTTCACAAAACTGAAATTGCGGTTTTCTGATGAGTGGTTCCTTGAAGCTGTAGGTGATTTGTGCCTATGTGCATATTTTATTGGCAGTGTTATGCCTTTCTGCTTAAATTTGAGCAGTGCCATGGGGGATATCTGATTATTCTGACTAACCTGAACTGAGAACAGACACAAGACTTCCTTTCTTCTGGAATACCTCTGATCCAGTGCTTGCTTTGCCAAATGCTTAACAAATTAGAAAACCTAATGTATTGGCATGCTTTGTGGGCACACCCCAGATTTTCGGTTTTCAAGGCCATGATTCTGCAATTCACACATTGCTCAGGATCAGCGAAGTTATGTCAGTTCTGGGCTGTAAAGCTTTGATCACCCAAATAGGAGGGATGTCAAAGTCAGAGTGAAGGCTTTCCCTAAAGTGTTGGTTGGCATGAACAAAATGAAGTAGTATAACCTCTGACTAGAGGCATTGGAAGAAATATTACAGCTCTGTAGTGCACATGGCACTGTGGAAATGCTCTTCATCCTTCTCATCTTTTCTTGTGGTTTTCTCTTTAGATTTTAATTTTGAAAAGAATGGTGGCAAGGATGAGAAAAGAGGAGGTGGGCTGAAGCCTATCAGCTTGATCTTTGAATAAATTATGACTAGTTAGTTCTGCTGCCTGAAATGTTGGGGGATGTTGATGTGCATAAAACTTCCCTGCTTCTTCTACTTTCCTCCTTTCTAAACAAATAAGGAAAATACTTAGAAGACTGGATCTTTACAGATCTTTAGATCTACAGCCCTAAAGCAAGCACTAATGGAACTGTAAGACCTAAAGATCTGTAGGCTATACTAGAGAATGGTGCACAGGTAGGTCTCCTTTTCACTTTTGGAGGGCAAAGCTGCAATGTGTGTAGGCTGAAAAAATTTCACTGGAGCATAACAGATAAAACCAAAAAACCCACCAGTTTTCATCAATGGAAAGCTATTCTTATTCCTTGTTGGAATGAGCCCAATGACCGTAAAAGGGGAACGGTGCAAACTGTCACCGTATGTGCGCTTTAGAAATTGTTTTACAAAATCTACACATGTAGGATGAATCTCATGCTGCATGCTTGTTTTGAGGGAGGCATTGTATGTAGTCTGTCATTAATCTTGCTCTTGTAAGGTCTCTTCCTTTTGTGATGTTGGTTTGGTGTTCAGTCCATGTTGATCCCTTCCACTCACTGACCATACTGTTAGGTTCCCATGATTGGCGTGACTCCTAAGATTTGGCAGTCTCTGTTCAGTTAGAAGAATCTGTTTTCTTGTGAAGCAAATAGCATTTAAAACCTTAGGAAAGCTTACTTGGCAAATCTCCTGCATCCAAACTGTTAGCTTGCATTGCATCCTAAAGCTTGACTCTGCTTTAGCTGCTTTGGAGCCTTTCCTTGCAGCTACACGGTTGTTTCCAGTGTCACTCCTGTGTTCTGCTTCCAGCAATGCTTTTCTCTTTGAAAAGTTTAGTAACTGATTTTGAGGGAAAAATACAATTGCTTCTCTTCTGTTTGTTATAACCCCTGACTCTGCTGCTTCTTCCTCCTACCTCTTCCCACACACACTCTTGGCGTCCCTTGGGAAAGTTTTCCACATGCCTTTTTTAATAGCAGCATTTCTCAGCTCTTGTGCCCAGTGTTTCATGACTTGTCCAATCTAGTCTGTGTAAAATTATGCTAAGTAAACAACTGGATACTGTATCCTGCTGATTTATGAAAGAAGTTGGGTTGCTTTTAGTGCTTGCCTGTCTTGCTATTTCTTTGTGTCCTCTGCAGAAAAATTAATAACCTCAGACCAAAGCCTCCAGGCCTGCAGAGAAACATGGCACATCTCCGACACGTAGACAGGAGAAGTTCCCTTTGCCATCTTCCTTACTCTGCTGGCTGCTTATTTCTGTTGCAGTAGGAAAGTCGCTTTGATTGTTGTGAGTCTGTATCTTATGGCCTGCATGGCAGTATAAACTACAATCGTTGGACGATTTGTCCATTTTCCATAGGGTATCTAAAGCAGTCTGCAGAAAAACTACAGATAAATAAAAATGTGGGTTCCCACGTAAACTAGAAGACAAAATGAGGGAAAAATGAAATAATAAGCTGAACCAAGTTTGCCCTATTATGTATATTTTTGTTTTCCCCATGAAAACTCAAAGACAATCCATGGATTTTGATCTGTTAAAAGGCAAAAAAAAAAAAAAAGTTGACAGCTTACTCTGGAAAATTGGGAAATACAGATCCTTGTGGCCCTGTGCAACAGAACTGGGTCAAGCCAGCCTGGAGAAGCTGAATAGGGGCCATCCTTTTAGTGTAGAGATATGAATGCAGTGCTTTACCTGGCTTTATCTAGCTTAGTGCAGCTGCCTGATCAAGTACTTATGTACCAGTCCATGGCCATATTTACTGTGAAGTTAGCCAAAGCAAACCTAAAGTCACTAGAGTTACCAAAAGCCTTTGCCCTTCCAGTGTTTCATAGGAGTCACTCCTTCTTAATGTGAATTGGGGAAAATGGATCAAGGACCTAAAAATCCAGATTGTTCCATGGAGAGTACTGGCATTCTGCTTGCTTGTCCCTGAAATGAGAGATTGCTTGCTACTAGTCTGTACAACATTTTGCAGTCTTTGGTTAAACAGTTACCTGGCAAAATAAAGAATTGTTCTGTGGAAAAGAAATAAATAGGAAAGCTATTTACAATCTTGATAGCCCTGCTGTCCAGTACTCCTGAAGCTAATTAACCTCTGATTGCTTTTAGGGATTAGGAAAAAAACCAAAAACCAAAAAATCCAAAAACGAAACAAAAAAGAAACTCACCCACACCAAACAAGAAGCTGCTGGGAACTATATATTGCAGTTCAGAGGAAAACAGAGTTGGACAGAGTGGTCCCTTGAGCTGTAACATCTGGTTTTGGAGAAGGTCAAAAAGAGCTACAATAGTCTTGCAGCCAGCAGGGCAGCCTTTTTTGAGCTGCTGAGCATTTGTATAATTGACTATTTCCTTCTTTAATTGAGATCCCTCACCTACCTTTGCTGCATGCCCTCGCCCAGCAGCTTGGCACAGTTCTTCCCTCTGCTTTACCGTGGACCTGGTGCCAGGAGGTTCAGCCCTGGGTGCTGGCTGATGTCTGTGTGGGACCAAGCTCTGCTGCAGCTCCATGCTGCCCTTTTCCTGCAAGACTCCTGTTTGGGTCAGGCAGGGGTGGTCCTGTCCATCTTCAGGGCAAGGGCACTGCCTAGAGCCTTGCAGGGGTGCTAGACATGTCACAACACTCCTGCCCTTGGGTGGCTGGGAAATTTCTTGGATGGCCAGCTCACAGTTCTAGCAGAGTAGAATGACTTTTAACTATAAAGAGCCTTTTGTCCTTAAGAGGAGCAGTGACTTTATCTCCCAGCAAGGCAGATATATCTAACACCTGGTTTAAGTCAGAGCTGCAATTTCTGGATGCAATCCAAGAAAATTCCTGGAGCAGTGCTGGCACCAGTTTGGGTAAAGGGCAAACTTCCACTCTCTTCATCTGATTATTCAGGTGGTTAGCAAGATTGTCAGGCTGGACAAGCTTTTTTGGAGAGGGGAGGATGTCTGGTTTGATGCAGTTGCAAGGAGACTGAATAGGGAACTTCACAGGTGGTTTGAGATCAGGGCAAAAACCTGTGGCTGTTACCAAGCAGCTTGGGAAATTATACTGCTGGAGAGAGCTGATTTGAGCACTAAGGCTCTGCATTACTGTGTCCCTGTGAAGAGCAACTTTGCACTGAATAATGTGTGTTTGAGGGAAAATTTGGCAAAGGAGAGAGAAGAAAATGGATGTAAAACATTCATACCTTTTGTTTGTTTTTCTGTCAGCTTATTTGAACATAAGTTTTCTCCTTATGCAAGATTTCCACCTGAGAGGAAGACAGTTTGCATGCACAGCCTATCGTCAGTTGTCCTTGTGGGCATACCTCTCTGTATGTTTTAAGAAGCTTGTTTTGGAAACCTGGCTGTTTCAAGCCTGAAATAAAGAACTGTTTTCCTTTTGCCATGAAGATCCTCGAGGGCGCCATTGCAGCATCTCTCAACAGCAATGGAGCTTTAGCTGTAAAGGCTTCATGGTGCTCATTTAGTAGGATTCCTGTTGCATATCTTTTTCAGTTTAGGCTGGGCAATGGCTTCATAATCAAAATTGATTGTGGAACACCGTGTCAATAAAGTGTAAAGAGAGCAGTGTTGCTTCTCCCTTCTCCTCATCTGTATGCTTATGTCTGATGTGCAAGGTTCTTGTCCTGTCTAGTAGAAAATGTTTTACCAATGCTCTGTACATTGAAATGTAGTTTAGATGACACAACCTGGAGTTATGGCCGCATAAAGGGAACTTTGCTGTAGTTTGGAGCGTAGAATAATCTCCTTTGTTTTGGGGAGACAGCTTTAAAATTCTGCTTTTACCTGGCTTTAAGAGAACCAGGTAACACTCTGCTGTAGCACAGCAGACGATGCTCAGGATAGAATTCAGCTGTGGCACCAAGATCTGTGACTGCTCATCTGTGTGTGAGAGTACACGTTTAGTATTGGAGCGTAATGGAAACAGCTACAGCTTCTATACAGACTTCTGTAGGCAGAAGGGCAGGATTGCATATTAAGATTTCTCTGCAGGTCTTGAGCTCCTTGGACAAGTCTGGACTTGTTTAAAAATTTCTTTCCTTTGGTTTGATGGTGCAGCTGCAGTGACACACTGAGAAACAAAGTCACCTAGTTTGAATTCATTGATGTCTGCTACCATCCTTGAGCACTGTACCTATGCAGGTGGGCAATATGCATCATTTAAGCTCTAACACTGTGCCTATTTTTCTTCAATCATTAAGCTTGATACCTGCAATTATCTGAAGTCCTGCCATTAGCATTGACAAAAAGGTCACTAATGACTTGTGATTTCATATGTATACAAATGACTGCTAGCATCAATCTGTGTCCTGGACCCTAATACTAACAGTGGTGATGGCTCAATGTGGATAACATGCCAGTGCTTTCACAGCTGAGATATTTTACCTACTGGTCATGCCTGCTCTAACATGAATCTGAGCAGTAATAACCTGTGTAAATTCTAGTGGTGGAGCATTTCTTCTGAGCCGAGAGGAGCGTTCTTGCAGGTGGCCTCAGTGCTGGTGATTTTGCTGCTGCCTTCCCCAGTGCTGAGCTCTGATTGTCTCAGCTGTCAAAGGAGATTTGAGTTCTGATGGGAAACAAATGTTTTGTATGCAGATAATAGCAAAAAGTACGGGGCTGCATTTTATATAATTTCTATCAGACACAGACCACAGCTCAATTTACCCCCAGTGAGTCAGACATACTGTCTACTCAAGGCTAACAAGGCAACCCTGTCAATACAGCGTTGGAGCATGTGTGCTCTTGCCAGTTTGGGCAGAGTGAAACAAATAAGGATTGTGACAGAGCATTGTGCTTTCATTTTAGCAGGTTTCTAAGCTGAACTTGGGTCTGCTGAGTATCCTTCCTGTCTGCATAGGCAACCAAAAGACCCCAGGTCCAGTATAAGCTGCTATCTTTCAGAGATAAACTTTAAAATCTGGCTTGGGCATTAGGATCAAAGTCAGGGGGATTTTTTTTCTGTTTATATTAAGGGGGATATATCTGCTTGAAATGTAATCTCTCTTGACTGTGTTTAATTGTATTTTCATAAACTGCACCTGCCTTGTGGGTGCCTCCTGCTTTTGCTGCAGCATTCCATATTTTTATCTTGACTTCCTAAGGAAATGAGGCTTCTTGGTGATACTGAGTGTATCCTGCCTTCTTTTCCACCAAATAGCATTTGGATCTGCTGGTTGACTTCAGCCAAGTTTATTGAGGAGGAGAAATTCCGGAGATACAAAGTCTTGACAAGTTATGTGAAAACTGGCAGGCTGCATGGAGAAGGGAGGGGCTGAAATTTATAGCCTCTGCTTTGAAAATGGTAGGCAGACCTTAGCCACCTTCCATTATCAGTCAGCTGGCCACTGTTTTGCAGTAAATCATGAGGAGAAGGTAGATCACTTCATTTTTATTTAAGGAAAAAGTTCTGTGCACATGCAAACTACTTTCAAACATTTTAAAATATCTCAACTGCTTCTTTCTTTAGTTTATGGGTCCAAAGATCTACATTACACTGTAGATTTGAGATTATCCTATGTGATCTCTCTCTCCCCTCCTTTCTTAAAGTACCTATACATATACATAAAGATAAAATAGCAATGTTATTCTCCAACATTTAAAGAGACAAAAATGTTTTTTCTGAGTCCCTTGACAGTGCTCCGTTTGCAAGGCACAGTTTGAATGGTTGTGTATGGAATTGTTGGCTAAAATAAAGTCTCAAAGCCCAGCTCCTGAATCTAGAGATTATGGTAGCAAGTGCTGATGCTCAAGGACCTGGGAATTCATTGTATTCTAAGCTGGTTTGTAACCACAATAAACACAGCCCTGGTGCCTAAAGCATTCTGCTTCCCCTGTGCCCAATCTCTTAAATATGCAATGGAAAGCACACAGCTGACCTAGTGTTAAAAGAGCCTTGGAGATGCTGAGCAAACTAGTTCAGTTGATCAGTGTAGGGGGAAGATTCTGTTTGTCTCCGGAGCCTGTAAGTGTCTCAAATCCTTTCCAACAAGGCTCCTGTGTACATACCTCTAGATAGAAAGTAGCCTCTCTGTCAGAAAACAGTAGATAAAGGGCAGACAATACTTCAGATAGAAGTACAAAAGTGTTGTCATTAAATTGCAAAGATAGGTGCTTCATAATAAGCACACGATTTAGTCTTGCTGTCTCTTATTAAGACCCTGCTTCCAGCAAGATTAGAGCAATGGGAGTCTGGCCACAGAGGCACATTTTTTTGTTACGATGTTTACCTGTTGATTTTTTTAATGTCAGGCTTTATTTCTTGAACATTTCTTCAATGTTTTGTTCTGAAAGATGAATCTGTGCGAAGTGAACAAGCTAACATTAGAAGTGCTACTGAACCTCTGTGGACAGCAAGCAAGCAAGTGGATGTTGTGTTTTGCCTCACATCCACCGGGTAAAATGGTAGTTTCTTCACCTAGCACATCACTGGTGCAGAAGATGGAGGTGGGAGTTCCAATAGCCTGCTCTCTTTTGCACCTCATTCTGTAAGATGATGGGACAAGTGTCCCTCTCTCTGCTGAGTGGAGGGGTCAGTTCCAGAAGTGAGCTCAGCTTTTGCGTGTTGGTTGGTGTATGAAGAGTTTCTGGAGTGTTTCTCTTCAGCAGGAGTATTTTCCACTGTAGCACCTTTTTCCTGAACTGAGTTTTAATGTTTGATTCTAAATGTGGTAAGAACTAAGTGGAAATCCTAGTGTAAATGCAGCAGCCCACAGACCTTCGGATAACTATTACTGTCCTGGCTAAGCACCATGGCTCTGCCTGCAAGAGTGAGAAAGGAGAGCATCCGTGATCCCTGAAAATAATTTTCTCATGTGGAATGTTTTACCGAATGGAAATGTAATTGGGCGGAGAGAGCAGAGGCAGCAGGGAGAGAGCATCCTTGTGGCTGCTTGGCTCCCCCTGTGCTAACCTGTCTTTCTGGCCAGGGCTGCAGGCAGACAGGCAGCCCTGAGTCACTGCTGTGGAAACACTGATGCAGAGGCAGCATTATTACAGAAGGGTTTATTTGTCTCTTGCATATTTTACCTCAGCTCCCTTTTCACTAGCATTTATTGTAGTTGCCTCTCTTTGAGCCTGTGGGACAAAATCATTTTTATAAATGAGTTTGTTGGCTTTCATTCTGAATTTGTCTTTCTCTTCTCTTACTACACTCCTTTGCAGCAATTTTTAAAATGTGAAACCTTGTATTGATTATAAAATTATAGAGTCACACTGATTTATAGATCAGAGGGGGCTACATGGTCAAGCAAGTCTGCACTCAAATTCTAGTCCCTGAGGCAGATGTCTGTTCCTGTGTCAGAATTGCTGCTGCTCCCCAGTTCTGATTTAAAAGTTTGGGAAATGTACCTAGCCTCGTCTTGATTTGCAACACAAATTGTAGGACTTTGCACTGATCATGTAAAAGTGGATGGATCAGCATGTAAATGCAAACTCAGTGCCTACAAATGTAGCAAACAAATGCGCCTACAAATGTAAACAAACTCTGTGTAAATTCAGGAAAAGATTTCTCTCACTGGCAAGAAAAAAAGGAGGAGTAATTGCATTTTCTATTTGTGAATGTTCAGATGGCATCCTGTTGTGTTAACAGTGCTTCCTCCTGA
>VZDJ01007754.1:22027996-22059706 GCA_008694505.1 Cyanoderma ruficeps
CCCTTCCCCTTCCCCTTCCCCTTTCCCCCTTACACCAGCATCTATCAGGTCGCATCCTGTGCTCCACTGGCAAGGAAATATATACATATTTTAAAAAATATATAGATTAGCTTTCTACTGTTTTTGCCCTTGGTAAAGCTGGCCAGGGGGTGGGTGAGAGGGGCCAGGCAGGACGGGGAGTGGAAGTGGCAGCTTCTGGAAGGTGGCCTCCACACAGCATCTCCACAGGGTTACAGTTGTAAGGCTGTGTCAGGAACCCGGAGCTATCCCTTCGCAGGGCAAATCCAGGAGGAAAGCTGGCTGCAACGCCTCTCCAACATCTTGGCTGCATCTTTTTCAGCCACCTGCAGTGACTGCTGAGGGACTGTTTGTAGTGCTCCAGTGTGCAGATTTAGGAATAAAGAATGGAGTGTAAAGGTCTTCTGCAGGGATTCCCCTACCCTCTGATTCTTTCCACTGTGCAACAGGCTATTTTTAGTCTGCTTGCTTGCCTTAGAAATTACTTCACTTTCTGCTCTGGGTGATTTCTGTAGCATTCAATGTGATTCTGAATTCCACCGTTCAGGATAACAGCAGAGCAAAGAATCGCTGTGTGGCAAGCTCAATTCCAATGGTGGAGCCAGAAAACCTGGATGAGGTTTTGTGATGTTTTTTGTGACATGTTTTGAGGCTGAGGATGTGTGATGCCAGCTGCCCCTGACCTGGTGACCTGTGGGAGGCTGGCTTAGCTGAACCTCATTGTGTATCATGCCCCATGTTTGCAGGCAAAGAGCCTCCTTAACCCTGAGTTTAATGGTGCTTTGGTTAGTGAATGGCAAAAGAAAACAACCCTTTAATGGACTAATCCAGGTAGCCAAAGTAGATCTACCTCTGAAAGATATCTGTTTGCTTTAAGTGAAGTCCAGAGTCAAAAGCCCAGCCTGCCCCTGCTGTGTGTGCTTGGATGGTACCATTGCTAATTTGCTGAATGTCACTCATTCTCTCTCCACACGGTAGTTAGATATGATTTAAATTGGTCGTTTCTGTGTCTCTAAAGTGCTCTTAAGCTATATAAGGTGTTAGAGCAGACCTTGCTATGGGAAACAGTGCTTATCTTAACATTGTTACATATGATGCATTTAATCATTTGCCACTCTGACATACAAGAAATATCATAGAATCAAAGAACCACCAAGACTGGAAGAGACCTACAAGACCATCCAGTCCAACTGCTCACCTGGCACTATCACTGTAACCCCTAAACCACTAACCCACATCACCCAGCACCAGATCCACACACCTGTTAGACACCTCCAGCGATGGTGACTCCATCACCTCCCTGTGCAACCAGTTCCAATGCCTGACCACCCAAACAGTGAAATTTTCTTTTTAATATCTAATCTGAATCTCCCCTGTCTCATCTTAAGGCCATTTCCTCTGGTCCTCTCACTGAAGGCACAGCAGAGGAGATCGGCCCCTCACCTCACTACATCTCCTTTCAGGCACTTGTAGAGAGCAATGAGATCCCCTCTGAGCCTCCTTACTCCACTCCCTCAGCTGTGTCTCACAGGACATGTTTTCTAGACTCTTCACAAGCCTTGTTGCCCTTCTCTGGATGCACTTCAGCACCTCAATGACCCTTTTATATATTTTATGTAGCTAGTTCTGTAATAAATTAATTTCATAGAGCTGGTTGATAAAGCAGAAGAATGCAATTCAGTGGGTTTGGGCAGTGTGTTGCAGTTTCATAGGAAAGGCCTGCATGCTTAGCATCCCTGAGGCAGTGCTGGATCCAGAGACTGATGAAGATTGACTGGCAGTTAATAAGAAATTTTCTTAGAGAAAAATAAAGGTGTTTCTTCTGCTGTTTTTCTCTGCAGCTTGATAATGCATGGGTTGAATATACTTGTGGGAACTCATATTCAGGAGCTGTATATTTGGTGGAGAGCGGAGATTGAGCCTACTGCTATGGGTCAGTATAGATCAAAAAGTTGGAATTCAGTGTTTGAGATTGGGGGGGGGAAAGACATTTAGTATCAAGCCTATATTCTTATGAATTTTCCACTTTTTTTGTGAGTCTTGATTAAGAACCACTCTGGACAGATTGGTTCCTGTTTGGATTAGAGATCTAATCCATGATGGTTTACAAAAATACCCATATTCATCAGCCTTTGGAGGACAAATGGCTACTTAGGACATAGATAAACAGTCACACGTGGATAAACACTCTGCTTAGTGTGGTTGGATGAGCTTTTCTGTGCTCCTTGAAACGTGGCCATCCTCACCTGGTGCGGCAGATGAGCAGTGATATCTTGTGCAGGTGTTTTTCTGCATTTTGCCTCCTGATTGCACTCAAAGCGAACAAAGCGTGGTTGCTCTGCTTTTGGCCATCACTAGAGGGCTTCAGAGGGAGAAACCTGCTTGCCTCCCACACGATGTTAGGAGCCAAAAGTTTCTTCTGAAACTTGATACACAGCGTTGTAGCAGAAACGATTGATGTATGCTACTAGGAGCTTATTGGTGTTCAGCAGGTTTTTTGCATCTTTCTTTCAGGGAACTTCCTTCATAATTTTTTTTTTTCCTTTTTAAGCTTCTCTTTTAATGATCTTTACAAGACGAATGCTAAAACAGGTGTGAGGCAAGTAGGGCTGGTGGGCAGCTGACACCACTTAAAGGATTTTGCAGAGCCCTGCACTTCCCTGAAGGGAAGCGACTGCAACATGCAGGTTGTCAGTGTGCCTGGGTCTGTGCTCCAGGCCAGCGCTGTGGAGAGGTGACCAAAACTGGGTTGTGACTGTTCCATGGATGTACACTCTGTGGTTCCTCAGAAAGAGTGTCTGCTCCTGAACCAGAGGTGTGAAGTAATAAGGGGTGTATTGTATGAAAGAGAACTTTAGCTGGGTGTCTTGCTTTGGAGAGGCTTGCCAGCAAGTTGGAGAGCTGCCCTCAGCCAAGCCCGCTTTCAGTCAGGAAGTTTTATAGGTCATGAAAACCAGCCATGTCTTTTTTTTGCATCGTGCCCTGTCTTTATATGCAGCAGCACACATGCACTGCCCTCATCTTTCGTGCTTTGCATCAGTGGCTCAGGTTAGTCCAGGAAGACTTGTGAGTGCCTCCAGTTTCTCTGTGGTGTGGGAACACTGAAGCACATAATGGCTGCGAGTCAAAGACAAATGCTAGCTCTTTGCTACTGATCACTTTGGCAGAAAGCCCCAGATGCTCAGAGACTACAGATGGAGCTGCTTTGGGGAGAGTTTTTTGTTAAAGAAAAAAAAAAAAAGCACCCACAATTTTAGAAATTTCTATTATTATTATTATCAGTGGTGGTAGTACTAATATTCTGTTTTTCTGTCTTTATAATAGCCTCCCTATTCTTCCTTTTCTTATTCTGCACCCCCTGAACCTCAATTTTTTCAATTCATGCACACCAGAGCACAGCTAAAAGCTTTTTGTAGTGGTGCATAATTTTTTAGTAAATTAGCAAAAACAAGCTTAACCAATTTAACCATCAATTTCCATGAGACTTTTCTTTTTGAATGGGCTTTGGGATTTCTACATGTGCCTTCTGGAGGGACTAGGCTGCAGGAAGCTGCAGAAGAGGAGCCTCAGCCATGATGGGCTTTGTTCAGATACCTTAGTGTGGCAGAAGCTGACCTCTGCAACACATGGTCTTTGACCTGGCTGCCTCTCTCCAACTATGGGAGAGGTCTGATGTGCTGTGTGTGGGATTTCTGCTGCTTCCATGCTACTTGCTAATGTTTCCAAACCAACCAGGGGATCCTTGCCTTGGTCGTGGAGCTGGAGCTGGCAGGGTTGCTGCAGCTGTCCCTTTGTGCATGACTTCATTGTCACACAGCTCTGCTGTGAGCAAATCTGGTGCCTTGAACCTTATCCTCCTGACTTTTGAAGCTCTCCAAACAATCTAGGTTTCGTCTTTTGGATATAAATGTCTTCCACATGACTTTTGGCTGGGTTAATTGCTCTTAGTTTGGTTTCAAATCAAGTGTGATTAAGGGAAGATTTCTTCAGACTGCCACTTAATCATGTTACCAGACTAGCATAGTAAAAAGTTGTAATATCTGTTGGGGTGAATACCCTGAGCACAGAATTACAGGCCCTTTCCTGCTCATGAGTCATCTTCCCTTGAGACTCTGTAGTGATAGCATTACTTTTATTTTAACAAAAAAAACCCTGAGAAGGTGACCAGTTTATTTATCTGAACAAGAGAGGCCATGTTTCTTGGGTTTTGTTGGCTTTTTCTTTTTTTTTTTTNGTTTTGTTTTGTTTTGGGTTTTTTTTTTTGTTTTGAACTCCAAACTTTTGTATATATCCTTAAGGAAGGCACTGCTTCGGGTGTAGTTTTCATGATGGCTGGGCAGGCTGGGGGGCCGCGCTTGGCACAGGAGATATGGTGGCTGCTGCAGGCTAGGGAAACCAAACCAACCAATACTTTTTCTGAGGGAGATCAGATTATATTGTATCTTGGGGGATTTCAGTAAAACATGTTATGCCTGCATTTCTTGTACAGTCAGGTTGCTGAGTTTCACTTTTTAACAGGGGCTTGTGCTACAGGAGTGGGTTTTAACAGGGGCTGTGCTACAGGCTGAACTGCCTGCTTGAGAAAAGGTCCTCCAGGGCAGCTCACAGCAGGCTAATAACACACATGCACACACATACACAGGTATCCCCTTTCTATGTCACCTCCCTCTCTGAATGTGTAGTGCCCAGCGAGTGGAATAACCAAAGCAAGCCCCTGACCACAAGCCTGGGGAAGTGCTGTTAGCCATTGCTACCTGGGGAGGGTTGCAGCAGCCTGAATGGAGTGGTGGATGTGCTTCCACCTCTTCCCAGACTATTGCAGGGCTTTTTCTTTCTGGGTGAGGTGGTCTGGCTTCTCCAGTTTCTCTTACAGGCTTTGTGGTTGATGTAGGGCCTGCCACAGGAGAATTTGGACCGAGTAAATCTCATTTTCTTCTCATCAGCATCCGAGTCTTGGTGCCTGACTCCCTTGTTCCTGTTTGGACTGCTTGCTGCCTGCTGTGCATGCACACCTGCAGTTTTGAGCAGCTGTCTGGCCATTCAGTATTTTGGTTCCTGCAGGTCCCCTCTGCTAGTTGTGGTGCAGTTGTGACGGACAATGCTGGCAGGTTAGGGTCTGGCAGGAGCTTTTCAGCATGGGGGCAGCAAGGCAAAGAGCAGCTGAGCCTCACTGGAAGCTGGTGTTGAGATTGGGAAGTGGACTTCTGTCCCCAAACTCCTGCCCCTGCTCTCAGCATTTCAGCTCAAGAGCGAGAGACTTGTGCTGGGATCTGTGCTGTTTGCTTTTAAACTGGAGAGTGAGGTGCCATAGCAGCTCTGATTTTTGAAGTGAAATACCTTTTAATAAATGCTTGCCTGTTCACAGCCCAGCAGCAAAAACAAACACGTACTGTAGCATTAGGGCTGTTTTATATTTTTTCCAGTCCTATTTTCTTGGCTGTTAATCAAGGTCTCTTTGTCACCTTCCCAGCTAAGGGTAAATGCAGCTGGGGTATAACATTTGCAAGCATTTGTTGCTTTTATTTATCCTGATGGAGGCAGAAAGGCTTTTTTTCTCAGACAGGTAAATAATCAGCTGGCCCTCCGCAGCTTCCTTGCTCAGAGAGCAGGAGCAAGGGAGAGAGCGGACTGTGACACCCCATTTAATAGATGGACATGAGCATCTTGTGGCTCTGTTCATTGTTAATTCACTCCTGCAGCACTGCTCAGCTGTGAGGTTTCCAGGCATGCTTGGCAGCACTGACAACAAAAACATCTGGTCCAAGAATATAGATCCCTTCTGCTGGCAGCTGCATGAAAATGATTTTGTACATCGTAGCGTAGCGCCAAATGCACTTAACTTGTACACTAAAGTGCACAGCCTTTATAGAGCTTTGGCAGTGCGGGGCGATTTTAAATGCTGTGCATAAGTCAGCGCTAATCTACCAAAGAAAATCAAAACCTCAGCAACCAATTTTATAAAGAACTCGCTTATCACACGTGCCCAGACGTGGCTATACTTTTGTACCTGTCTAACAGCTGTTCCTGTCTGAGCACAAAGGAAAAAGCCTTTTGGTTGCAGCCCTGGTTGTCATCTGTCCGCTGGGAGGCTTTGGCACAGACATGAAGGGAAATTTGCCCCTCTCAGACATCCCCGAATTCCACTCGTCAGCAGCTGCATTTGTTACTGATAGAGGTTGTCTGTCTCCCCTCTTGTTTTAGAAAGGACCTGGCAATTGCTGAAGAAAAAATGCTAACTGTGAATCAAATAGTTTGTGTGTCTGCTGGTAAATTGTAATTTGAGTGATTGGACCTGATAATTACAGACATCATCATCTTGTCAGTCAGTTGTAAATCATTTGCTAATGGATTTCCCATTTTTAAAAGAGCTGGTTTTTTGAGCAGAAGTGTATTTTAGAGGTAAAATATAATATCCATATTTCTTCTTGCTTTGAAAACCCCTAGGGTTGTAAATATGGGTCTCATTCATACATGAACAAGCAAGTTGGAGAGGTCTGCTTCAGGAAAGCTGCTCTCAGCATACATATTTCTAGTTATTTATTTTTTGTTTATTCCTACAGAGTAGCTTAGCATGGTGTTGTTTTTTCACACTTAAAGTTGCTGTTACATTGTAGGTTTTGGGAATTCAGAAAAGCAGGGAGGAGCAGAAATCCTGGGTCTAGTCTGGTATCCATCATGGGCCTGGGTTTACCCTTTGCAGAAGGAGCCCATTCCTTCCCTAGAAATAGCAGGTGGTTTAAGGGCTTGGACAGGTTTCAGTAGATGTGTGCAGGTCTGATGCTGTCACAGCTGCTGATCTGATAATAGTTTTCTGCTCTGTCACTGTTATTAGGAGCAGTTCTCACCAAAACAGAGGGAAGAGAAGGTGGAGATGGTGACAAAGGGAGTAGGAGCGAGCCTCCTCCTTGCAGCTTTTTAAGTAGTCTTTGCATGCAGTGTTGGTGTAGGACACCAAGGGCATTTTCTGGGGTATTTTGAAAATGGAATTTGACAAACCTATAGGGCTTGGTCTCCTCCCTTCTCCTCATCCCAGCCACCCGTGGCCTGCGCAGACAGCAGTTTATTCAGCCTGTTTCTCAAACTCACAACAGTGGGCTGGTGTCACAGCTGTTCTTGCGATCCCTTCTGGCCCTCATCAGGTGAGAGGAATGGGCCTTTGAACCTCTTGGGCCCTCCCTGTTGGCAGCTGGCATTTTGGATTTGCAGTTCTTTCTCTGAGTAAGGCAGGGGGAAAGGCTGTGGATTACTGACAGAGGTGAGCGGTGACTAATATTGGACCAGAGAAGCTAAAGTGTTTAACCTTTAGGCAAAGATTACCTGAAATTAAAACTTGTAAGGACTTGTGCTCTCACACCGTGTCATTCAGTCGTGTTTGTAAGACACATGTACAGATCGGACGATTTCTTTTATTCATGGGCAATTTACATATTTTGGCTGCTTCACAAAAGAAACCTGGTGTTGAATAAGTCAGATCATGATCTCACACCAATCTTTGCTTACAAGATTTTTGGAAGCTGTAGCATAGTGCAGAATTTTGAGTTTTCCTTTTGTGGGTGCGGAACAGAGCATAGGTTACTGGCTGCACTAAAAATGGGCATTAAGCACAGGTATTCCTAGGCCAATGTCTTCCCTGCTATGTTTGCAGATGTGATGGGTGTCTGTTAGAGGTAGTTTCACCTGGCAGGTGTACCTTAGACAAAGGTACTCCACTCTAGAAAAGAAGTGCTAAATCTATTTCTTCATAGTAGCAGCCTCAGTAAAGTGTATGTCACTTTATACAAGTGGATTGGTGGGCTGCAAAGAAAATGCAGTAATTTCAGGTTTGGGGCCTTTCTTAATACTCATTTTCTGGCAAAATGCAGGGCTTTGTTAGTGTTGCAGACAGTTTTAAATATTTGGAAGGAAAAATTGCTGCCCTGGCAGCATTTTAATCAGGACAGTTCCCTTAATTAAAGCATTAGAAGACTTGGAGAATATGGACAGCTGAGGGATTAACAATATGTTACAAAGTTCTTCTTACACCTACTAGTTGATTTGGGGTCAGAAGACTGAGACCATAATAAAACTTGTAGTCTTCCAGCAGTTGTTTGCCTGTCTTAACCTTTGATGATACTGGTGACCAAAGCCTGGATTCATTCTGTCAAATTTTAGGCGCAGAGTGGTTGTGATGGAGCCTGGAGTGTAAGTGACCTGGGGATCTGCAATTTAACATGGGGGAAAGGTGCCTGTGAGGGACAAATGTGTCCACCTGAGGTGGTATTTGTCTTGTAGAGGCGTAAAGCTCACTGTTGGGACTCTGTCTCCTGGATGTATGAGGTACTTGCTTCATGGCTGCCAGCTGCTCACTGTTGGCAGTTGTGGTGGTACTTGTTTGTGCTGCCCTATGTTTTGGGTTTGTTTTTGTTTTTAGAGGTTTTGTTTGTTTGGGGAATTTTTTTGTTTGTTTTTAATTTTTGTTTTTAATTTTATTTCTTAATGTATGATTGATTTTTATATTATCCTTGCCAGTCTGCCCCCTCTGCTTTGCAAATCTGTCTGTTTGCTTTTGTCCTAAATAATATCATGCACTGAGCAGTGCCAGGCCCTTCAGGAAAGAAATGGTGGCATGTATAGATTTGCTGAATTTCTCCTGTAAACGACTTCTCCAGCCCCATTTCATTTTGATAAAAGATCCTATGTGAAACAGCCCTGAGAAAAGCCCAAGTGGGATTACTTTTCTGTCCTCTCATTTGTTCTGTTCCTGTTTAGGTGTGCATGGTTATAGCTTTTGTGTTTGTTATCCCAAACTGTTGGGATATTTTGTCTCGTAGCATTTGGGTTTCCTTCAATGTATGAAATGAAAGAAGGGTTGTAAATAAATTCCTCTTCCCTGTTTATCTGCAAAGACTTGTAGGTCAGTGTGGGCGTGAGGCTGTATATTGAACAAATCTGTCCTGTAAGGAAATCAGCGTCTTTGTGTAATTATAGGTTTTCACTATCTATGTTCTAGAAGAACATTAGTGTTATGCCAGAATTGCTATTTGTAATGTATTTTACTTTCTTGGCTTATGTTTCTCCTAATAAAATGCCTGTGTGGCATTTGGTGCATAGGAAATCTGCTTTCAGTCATTTCAACCTTTTGTTTCCTCGCTTCTTTCAGATGTTTGCCTTCTGCCTCCCTCTAAGTTTAAAGCTTAGTCTCAAGCCAGAACTTCAGTTTCTTGTTGAATCTCTCCAGCTGCATGAAACCTGCAGGACTCAGGAGCCTTTTACGTCTCCCAGGTCCAAACTGCAGCCGGGCAGTGTCTGGACTGCACATGTGGGGAGGGACTTCTGTGTTGATCCCTTTGGGAAGGAGATCTGCCCTCCATGTGGGAGTGGTGGAGCTTCATACTGCCCAGGGCAGAGCAGGGGCCAGGCAGTGGGCAAATGCCTTCCTTGGCTCTGTCACCCCCTGAGATGCTGCTTTCCTTGGCATCAAATGCATGCTGAGATTGAAATAGAAAAGCCGTGCAACATTTTGGCATTGTGCATTAGCCTGTTTTCTCTCCAGCATCTCTTCTCTAATTATCTGAGCCCAGAGCTTTGCATAAAGGAGATTTTTTTTTTCTTTCACACACAGGCTTAATTTTAATAGCCGCTAGGAAGGGCTTGTTCTGATCACAAGAAACCTGAGACTGGATGTAGAAATTGTATAGCAACAGGCATTTTTAGTGCAAAGAATAGTGATGAAAGTAGGGGACTAGTCTTTCTTTCATGAGAGCTCTGAAGATGTCAGTATAAGGCTAGCTTGTTGTGTAACTTGTAAGTAATTTAGGCTTGAGGATGGACAGTTGAATTGTATAGCTGGGACAAACATGCAATCTGAGCAGGAAACTCTTAAGTAGTCATGACTAGGATCAAGGAATTAGCCTTGGAAATAGTTGAAGGGATTTGCCCTTAGGAGGTTTCTCTCTTGGTTGTCTTTGGAAAAGTCTATGGCATCCCGGGATTTTACTGAGGGAGGTCAGCAGTGGTGTGGTTTCTGTGCCTTCCGAGCAGCTCATTCAGTGACCAGTGAAGGCACCGGAGGCACGTCAGGCAAGAAAGAAAATATTGTTGTCGAAGTGACTGGCAGAGGAGGGAGACAACAGACCAGTATTGTCTTCACGTGATTTTTGGCTCCTTCCTGCCTGCACGTGATGGCATCTCTTGCGCCTGCACAATGCTGCTACACAGGCTCCTTGGGGAGTTCTGGGACCCTGCTTAGGAGCTAGTTCTTCCTCATGCCTCTTTGTCCAGTTAATTTAACTGTTGCTTTATGGCTGTAGCCTCAGTGATGGCACTGTAGTGAACAACTCGGTTCATTTGCTTTCTTGTTGCAAACAGTGCCGTTAGCGTGCAGTGGTGAGGGTGTTGTGCCAAGGGGAGACAAAGCAGCTTCTGTGCTGTGTGTGTTTGGAAGTGTTTCTCACCTGCTTGATGAAATGTTGCCACTGAAGGTAACTGAATGTGGTCATAAGGACAGCACTGTTCTGCCAGCCAGTCCTCACAAAAGTAAGGTTTTTTTGACCCTTGAAAAAGCCTCACAGCCGTCTTCTGCAATTACTGTGCCGGAGCAGCATTGCTGCTTTGCTCTTCCTGGAGCATGGCTCTGTGCCGGCAGTGGCAGCAGCTCGCAGGCTGATGAGCAGCTCACAGTGACAGTATGCCTGGTTTCCAGAAAGCTCACAAATGGTAAAGCCTGTGAAGGCCTTTCTCTGCATGGGCTGTGGATGTATGTGGATGAGGGGCAGAGGCGGAGGCACCCTCCCAGCAGTGGTGGGGGATGCTCACCACCCATGTCACTGCTTGCTGGATGGCTAGTGCTCCGTCAGTGTCACTGAGTGTGTGGCATACTGGATGCCTTTCTTAAGAGGGTACAGTCATAAGGCTTTGGAAAAGTCTGTGTTTGGGAAGGGCTTGAAGGACAGTGCAGAGAAATTAACCTGCTGATGCCAAGGTGGGAAGAATGTGTGGGTAAGGGGTCCGTGAAAAAGAGGCCTTGCATGTGAAGTGAAACAGGCACAGAGAATGCTGGGAGTGAGAAGGTAACACAGGAGAGATGGGAAATAAACTTATATGAGGTCTTTAGCTTGAGGGTAACAAAGCTCAAAGGCTTGTAAAAGACTCTCAAGGAGGATGGAGTGTAATAAGAAAGTTAAAATTTAGGAGGGATTGTATAAGGACTCGTTAAATGTTTATTGCACCTCTTGATTAAAGTCTTTTATTTAAGACGGTTTAGACTTTCCCTCCCAAGAAGCCTGTGTTTGGTATTTTTTCTTACAGACTATTTTATGTCGTATTCCCAATTCCAACACTTCATTGCGGTGTTGGAGAGGATCACATTTTTCCACGTTGCACTCTCTGTACTGTGAGCTGCTCTGCTTTATACAAACTTCCTACCTTGGCAGGGACTTACCCACTCGAGGTATCGTTTCTCTTGTGGTTTGGTTCCTCCTGAAATTACAACCTCCTTCCCGGCTCAGAGGCAGTGCCACAGCTCCCAGTTCAAGTACTGTGCTGTGTGCAATACTGCCCCAACTTTCCTTGCCAAAACATCTCCCTCATGTGTGAGAACTTTATTAACGAGTGTATATATTATGGATTCCAGCAGCAGAAAAGGTCACCTATTGTGCTAGGCTCTATTCAGACTTTCTCTGTCCTGGGCAGATTCTGCTCCAAATGGATGCTGGCCAGGTCTGGGGTGCAAAGAGGAGAGAGGTTGTGACACTCAAGCAAAGCTTTCAAAAGGTGGTGTTGTGATTTGGTTTATCCAGGAAGATTTTTGTTTGTGGTTTTGGTGTCTTTTAGGACTTTTTTTTTTTTTTTTTTAAATTGTGGGGGANCAGAAATGAAAAGTGAGAGGAAGCGGAAAAGAAAATAAACTGGGTTTCTTTTGGACTTCAGTTTTTCTTCAACTAGCATGTCGGGGCAGATGGTAAAAGAAAGGGGAAGGTATTATCATTTTGATGCCTTTGAAGGCAAACTGGTTTCCTCTCCATCGCTCTGGGGATCCATGGGTTAGCAGTGGCTTTTCACTCCCAGTGCTAGGCTGAGGCTGCTGCCTGCCCCTCTACACAGATTCCAACTTTGCCGTGATCTCAAGATTCCCAAATTCCAGGTGCTCCCACTGGAGCTCCTGATCCTCAGGAGCTCAACTTACTCTGAAACCCCAGGCAGAGTATTGCCAGCTGCCATTCTCCAGGAAGGACAGCTCCATGGGTACAGACAGGCAAAGCTTTGTGAGCAGTACCGGGAAAGCAAAGGAAAGGAGATTTGAAGGCTTCCCTCACTCCATCCCATTTTGCTAGTGTGTTTGACTTTCCACTGTTTGATAGTGATATTAATTCTTAAAACCCTTGGTTGTAGCTTAAAGTGACTGGATGCCATTTGTGCAGGGAGAGCCGAGATTTTTCACAGTCTCATTTCTTAAATCAAAAAGCAAAGTTACTGAAGGGACCAATTTGTATTCTGCTTCACACTGATGTAGGGCAGCATATAAATCATCTGGTAGGGTAAGTAAACTTGGTCTCTTCTTTATCACAGAACATTATCTTGCTTTATCCTTGCTGGACTCTGTTTTCTGCTTCTCATTTCTCCTCATCTTATTACTAGGGTAAATAAAACCTTTGGAAATAGTCCTGAATTTCTCCTCCTTGAGCTGGCGGAATAAATATCCAGCCAAGCACAGTGGTCAGACAGATCTTCCAGGTGGGGGAGTTTGGATGGAAAGTCACCACTTACATGCCCTGAAACTTGCCTTTGGGAGGTTTGGGGTTTTTTAAATTTTAAAATTCAGCTCCTGAAATAATTTAATTGTGCTGTAGAACTTGAGAAACAGTGTTATTTCCCCCTTACTCCTCCAGGTGTGTTTCTCAGACAGTTTCTCGTAGGGGTCTCGTACCCATTTCAGTGCTGGAACAGGTCAGCACTGTTGTGCTTGGTCTCCTGAAGCATCTAGACAATGATGTTTAGGGACAGACTTGAAGTGATTTTTCTTTTCCTTTTGTTATGTCCTCCCTGATTCTGACGTATCTAGAGCTTAGTTCTCTTATTTTCCATACGTCAAAAATGTCCAGCAGAATGTTTCTGAATTCCTTATATTCTAAAAATTTGCGTAAATAAGCAGTGTTTTCTTTCAATAATGATGCATCACTATTATTGAAAGAAAATAAGGTGGTGTGTTACCTTTGGAAAACAGCTGATAATCTTCCTTATATGGATTTGCACCAGTAACATTTTTTGACGGCGAGTTTCTCCAGTGGCAACCACGGTCAGATACTTAAATCTTCAGCTACTTAAGTCATCACAATTTTGTAAATGCTGAAGTAATAAAAACAACAAGTCATTGATTTGCCATCTGGATGCAGAAAAACCCACAGTGATGTTTAGTGTGCAATGATGAATGGAAAAACAAGGGATGTTGAGCTCTGTGGTAGAGCACTAAGCAAGCTGATCAGGTGGTGCTGGGTAGGCTGAGAGGTAACACACCTGGGTTTATTTTTAGTGTGCTAATTCAAATGGTTAAAAATTATCTGAATGTATATAGGTGGATTTCTGTGTGGGAGTCATATGCAGGTTTTAATCTTACAGGCAAGATTATTTTGGTAAAAGAGTGTTGCAGTTAGAAACCCCTAGGGATGCTGGCACGTCCATTTAGTCTCTGAAGGGAAACACATGAAAAGAGAGAGGAAAGCTGCTCCAAGCTTGATTTAACCACGTGAGCCTTGCAAAAGTATAGCTTACTGCAAAAATTACTGGTAATCAGACATGCTGTCACAGACAGCAAATGTATAAGTATAAAACACTTCCACCGGCTCCATCAGAGGGAAGACAAAGAGAGTTTCAATGGGAGTTTGTATTCACAGATAATGGCTTAAAGTGGTAATTGATGCCAGCTGCATAAAATCACTAGGAAGGGCTCACCAGCTGCCTCACTCCTTCAAGAAAAAAGGATGTACTTTTGTATTACTTTATGAGAATGACAGTCTCTTGCCTCAATCAGTTTTAATTTCCTGCTTTTGTGATACCCTTGCCTCTGCAAATGGAGGGACTGTTGGTGGTGGTGTAGTGCATGTGTTATCTGGAGGAGGTGACAGACCTTCCATTTCTGAGACTGGCTTAATGTCCAAATCCCAGGATGGCTGCCAGAACACCTCTGTCTCAGGAGGATCCCTGCTGCAGGCTGCAGCGTATCCTCCATGAGGCACGTGTGTCTGTAAGGAGATCTGTGAGGAAATGGCCTTACCCCGTGAGATTTTTGGGTGGGATTTATCTCACCCTGATGCAAGACATCTGCAAGATTGGTGTCTGGATCTTGACTAATGACCTCACCCTCCTTTTGTAGTTAGTGGGGAGAAGTAAACACTGGTAGGGTGCACATTGTTTGGCCTCTTTCAGATGTCCACATTGGGATGAAATGACCTGTTCCCTGGAAAAAAAAAATGCTGCTGAATCTGGAACAGAGCAATTTTGGTCTGGCCAACTTATTTTTTTTTAATTTCCTTTTTTTTAAGTCGTCCACCAATTGCTGTACCACACTGGTGCTTCAGCCTTTTCTGTGCTGATTAATCCCCATAATAATAGTTCCTGTCGCCACAAAGTCTTCAGGACTCATTGCCAGGGAGTTATTGATCCACACTAAGTAAGTGGAGTCTCCTAAAGCCTGGCAAAAATTACTGAATTATTCTTGTAGACTGGATTTTGTACTACATTGAACTGCAGGTGAGGTGCTGTTTATGTTGTGGACAAGTGCTTGAAGGTGGCTGAAGTATGAATGTAGGACCATTGTTAGCTGTAGTTCGGGGAGATACTGGGGGAGATATTGCTGCAGGGAGATACTGCTGCAGGCCTTTGAGCTGTGACACAGACAGTGGAGAGCTGAAAGAGCAGTAGCTGTCTACATTCTGCTGGCTCTGTGTGTGCCTTTTTTGTTGTTTGTTCTTCAGGATATTTTATTTGGGGGGGAGGGGGCTGGGATTTTTTATTATTTTATTTTTCAGAAATAGATCCTGTTTAAGTATTGCCATTTTGGCTGCTGTTACAATAAATAAACACAAACAACCTTTAGGACATCCTGCCCATTGTATTGTAAAAGCTATTGTAGTCATGTGCTGAGGGTAGGAAGTAATTTTTATCTAAAAAGTCAGTTCAAAATAGCAGATGAATCCAATTATACATATTAACCTATCAGCAATTTAGTCCCAAAGCATCAAGTTTAACAATGCTCCTGCGTATTTTTTTTTGCTTAAATGCACAGTTCAGAGGTTTGGTGTAATATAAGCATGTATTCCTGCTCTCTNTTTTTTTTTTTTTTTACATGTAGTCTGAGTAAATAAAAAATCATTCAACAGCAAGGACAACAGAAGCAGCTGAGGAATCACCAAGTTAGCTTTTGGCTCAAAAAGCTTTTCGGACAACACTTTCTCCCAGGGCTGCTGTTTGCTGGGAACTTTGATTCTTTTACTGTATTGTTCGGTGTTTCAGAAATACACAGTATTTTACTTCAAAGATGCATCCTGAGAAGATAGGAGAATAGTTTATCCCTGGTGCATTTTGGGAATTCTGTCATAATGATTTAGGAGTAAGTGTTGCATCTCACTATTAGAGTATTTGAAATAGTTGTTAGCTTTGTAGCAGAGAGTGGCCCTGTTACCTGTGTGTATAAACAGTTAACATGTAGCTAGTATTAACATCTGCCTATGCCATGAATAGGATATTTGATTGCTTGCGTGGTTCAAATTGCAAGGAAGTTAAAGGCTTAACATTTTATCATATAATCAGCTTTGACATCACAGGATAATCAGAATACGCGCTACTGTTCCCATCAGCCAGCAACCCTAGGGAGAAGAAGTTTTAGGTTCTTCCTGGAATCAATTTAAGGTAGACATTTTTCTGCTTGGATATCTATGGATATAAAATTGTGGAGCAGAAAGGGGTATCTGTCTGCCTTTTAATTTGTTGCCTTGATAGGTGCTTGAAGAAGACTCCTGCTGTCTAGGTATGGGAAGAGAGAGTTGGGGGTGGGTTGGTGTCTGCTCCTTCTGTATCTGCTGGCTGCCTGTTCAGACACCACCTCAAAGCATGTGTGGATCCTTCCATGCAATACATCCTACTGTCACTTCAAAAGCAGGCTGTGGGTGTTTTAAGGAATGGTTTCATTATGTTACCCATTTCAGCTCTTTGGAGGGATGACCTTCCTTCACCTGAGCTGCTCTCTGCTTGGCACCTTGCTGGAGTGGGGGGAGCCCGGGGGAAATCCTTCCTCTGCCTTTGTGTCTCAGCATCCTGTTTACTGCCTGGGCTCCTGGCCCGTGCTTCCTGATGCTTCTTCCTCCACAGAGGCAGATGGAGGAGGAGAAGGAAGCTTGTGCACGAGGCAAATGCCTTTTTCTTGCAATAAGGGGAATTCCTGATCTCCACCCCTGTTTTCCCGTGCCAGTCCCATGCTGGCACCAAGATGGGAGCCTGCTTTGGCAGCTGGTTTCACAAAGCCACTGTCTGGAATTTAAATAGAACTGGTTGAAATTTCCAAAATTAAAGGAGAAAAAATGAGGAAGATGGAAATAATACTTCTCATAAATTCCCAGCCTGCTGGCTATGGATTTGCTTAAGGTATTGCAAGCATAGGGTTTTTGAAACAGATTATGTTCCATCACTGGGTCAAATCCATTGCATCTTTTATTTGTGTTTTCCTAAAACTTGGAAAAGGCTTGTTTTAGACCATCTCAATAGACAGGATTTTGATGGCATGAACATCAGAGGGGTTTACTGAACATGATGCTGGTATAAATTGAAGTTTAGAAAAAAATCTACTTGTGTGAAAGTCAAGAATAAATCAAATAAATCAATAATGCATGTAATGATAATAATGCATATTAAACATATGAGGGTTTGGTTTTTTTGGTGTTTTTTTCCAAAGGATGAAGAAGAAGAAATCAAACTGGAGATAAATATGCTGAAGAAATATTCTCATCATAGAAATATTGCAACTTATTATGGTGCTTTCATTAAGAAAAGTCCTCCAGGACATGATGACCAACTGTGGGTAAGCAGATGTTTTTCAAGCATGTTCCTAAGTTTTTCCCTATTGGATATAGATTGATAATGAGAGAAATACCACTTTATGTAAAGACAAACTAAAGGAGTTTGGTGCTTGCCTGAACTGCTAAATAAGTGAATCACAGAGGCTAATCACACATCCTTAAGGGGATGTCTGAACCAAGATTTGCTATAAGCAGTGGATTTGTTCTTTAAGTTATTTCNCCCGCCCCGTTTCCCAGATGAATAGTAACGTGTTTCACAGGAACAAGAAAACTGAGCTGAGCAGTAAGAATATGTGACTGTAAAAAAAAAAGCTGCACTTGAGATTGTACCCATTGCATTTTTCATCCCACCTCATCAACACCCTCTAGAGGACTGAAGTTTGGGGTTGAAATGTCAGGGTGCATGTTCTTCCGTAAATAAATGGAAGTTAAAGGATAAGAAGTGTTGCAGTGATGTGATCAGTTTGATTCCTTCAGCATTGGATGTGCTCTTACTGCTAATGCATTTTGCATAGCTGAGCAAATCCTGATTCCCAGCATTAAGTTACAGTGATTAAATCAGTCCTTGAAAATGTGGTAACTAATGTGAGACATATTCCATATATGTCTGACACACTGAAGACATTTGGTTGAATCCATTTTCCAGGGAGAGATGTAAAATATATTCTGTGCTTCACAAGAGCTTCCCAAATCAATGCTGTAACCTGATTATTTTGCTTTACTGAACAGCTGAGATCTGGGTTTAATGTTGGTTGTACACTGATACTTGTTTTGCAGCTTGTTATGGAGTTTTGTGGAGCCGGCTCTATCACAGACCTTGTGAAGAACACAAAAGGGAATACCCTGAAAGAAGACTGGATAGCTTATATCTCCAGAGAGATTCTCCGGGTAAGGAAAATAGTCTGCCCCACACAGAAACAGTCTTACAGAGATGTAGCCTAGCTTGAGGTTCTGCAAGAAGCTGTTTCTGATCAATCCCATTAGCCATGTCATCACTTGGAGAGTGTGTAGGAGCAGATAGATGTCTGCTCCACATCATTTAACTTGGTGTGAGCTGTATTGTATTGTAGCAGAAGTCTTGCAGAAAATTACATTTTCTAGTCATGAGAAGCCAATAGAGAAGCCAGTGACCTTACCTACTGCAGAAGCTGTGAAACAGTGTCCATAAGACCTGAGGCTGAAACAGTGTTGTAGCACAGTAGCATACAGAATGGGCTTTCCTAAATATGCTTGCAGCTGCTTTTTTCTCCTCCTAATCAAGTCCTTGGAGGAAGAGCTGTTGGCTCAGGCCAGCAGTCAGGACTTCTGTGCTGTGCTGTGCTTTCATCTTGTGTTATCCCTGCAGTCTGTCTAGAGCAAGCAGCTCTGTCACATGTGGCTGTGCCCTGTGTGGTGCTCGCAGACAGCGCTGCAGAGGTTTTTCAGGAAGAGAGCTGCAGCTTACCAGTTGTTCTAAAATTGCAACTTTAACTAATTACTCTTAATATTTAATTTCCAGTTGATACAGTTTAAGTGCTTTTTGAATTGGCATTTGTTTTGCTTCACTAAGTAAATCTGGGATGGTTTTCCTCGTGCTTCTTTGTAAAACAAATTGCCTCCTACCCATACCACTACACAGTATGTTTGTTCAATTGCTTAATCATAAATGAAGTTCTGAAGGGCTTTATGTTAAAGGAAGTGAGCACGGTTCTTGCATAAATCAATGCTGCTGCTGTCTGTGTTACACATTTGCTGTGCCTTGGCAATTTTTAAGATGAGAATGGAGGGAGACACACAGTTCTGGTCTCCTGCTCAAATTTCAAATGCTAGAGGGAAGTCCAGCTGCTGGCGTTTGACTGTCACATTCTAAGTTGTTTAAAAAGTTGTATTTCAAAACAAATGGTCAGCATGCTTTAATATGAGGAAAACTAACTTTTGCAGGACTATCTTATACTTCATTTGAGAGACATGTGGGCTTGGAGGTATTCCATGCTATGTTGCATTCATCCTACATCCTCCTTAGATAAAGCAGTCAAACACTTGCTGGGAAGAGGAAGAAATTATTTACCTCAAAAAAAAATTAGGGAAAACTATTTTCTCATTCCAGTGAGCAATTTGCAAAAGGGGCATTAATTACTGAACATCAGGAACTGGAATATCTGGAAAAAAAGGAATGCTAAACTTACATTGCAATGAGATATTTCAAACCCTGATTCAACACAGAGTTTGTCAGAGGTGGACGAGAGAGGTCATGTAACACAAAGTTAAAAGGAGCTAAAGTGCCAAAGATTTGTGTAGGTGGAGACACAGGTGAAGGTTGACCCAGTGGGTCCTTGGTGGTTGGGAAGGTCTGGGGACTGCAGCAAAGTGGAGACATGCCCTTCTGTCTCCTCCCAGCCCTTTGCAACCCTAAATGTGTTTTTTCAGTAAGGTTCAATAGTACTCTGGAGAGAACAGACGATTATCTCTCTGGCTGGGTTGGAGTAGCAGAAGGCTTTAAAAATTTCCTGTGTGAAGCTGTGGAAAAGCCTTCATTCCTGTGAAAAATAAGACCACATTTAGCATTAGCAGTCAGTGAAGGGTCTCAGGGACATCAGCCGCTTGTGAACGTGTGGAAGAGAAGTTGTAGATGGTGGTTTTTTGTCACACTCATTAACTGTTTTAAAAAGGAAAACAGCCCAATGGTTATGTAGGCAAACTGGTAAATGATCA
The DNA here is from genome assembly GCA_008694505.1 of Cyanoderma ruficeps. Taxonomy (NCBI): domain Eukaryota; kingdom Metazoa; phylum Chordata; class Aves; order Passeriformes; family Timaliidae; genus Cyanoderma; species Cyanoderma ruficeps. The sequence continues at coordinate 22,047,751 of VZDJ01007754.1, forward strand.
GTTAATGAAGAACATGTGTTAAGAAATGCTTCTCTACAGCAATCACTACTCTCTTAACCTCTTGCAGCTGTAAAGGTTCTATTTCTTTATTTTTCACAAAACACTGAAAGACTATGAGGGCAACGCAAACAGGCAAGATGATCCCACTGGAGACTACAATTTTCCAAGCAGAAAAGTGAGGAGAGCCCAAAATACAGGCAGTTGCTAAGAGGGTTGCCTGTTGTTCTCCCAATTACATTAGAGAGTAAAATGCAACATATGTCTTTCTCAGCCCTCCCTCCACATGGCTAATGCTTTGGGGCATGTATCCAGGTGCTGTCTCAACAAAAAGCACCGTATGCCAGGAGGTTTTGTTTCCTTTGGAAAGTATAACGCTTATGCTTTTTTTGTTTTAAAACTTTTTTTTCCCTTTGCATTTTTTTCCTGAGGTAGAATTATCTGGCCTCATGTTTATGGAGGCTGGAGAAGAGAACTGCAGTTTTGCAGTAGAGCATGTCTTTTTCATCTGTCCCCGCAGCTCCTTCTTGGGGGTGTAGGTGTACGTGTGGATGCTGCCTCTTTTCCGCTTCCACCCCCCTTCCCAGCTAAATTCTGTGTGACCCTATGCACATCAGAAGTCAGTGGCATACACTGACACTGATGTCATTTAGAATGTAGTTGCACGGAGACTTTGTGGGAGCTGAACTTTCTTCACAGGACAGCTGGGAGGTGTTTGCACAGTGCAGATGTTGGGCTGTATTTGGGTACTGTGTGTGCATGATCTGAGGCCTGTGTCTCTGCTCCATCACCAAAAGCTGTCTGGGTGGTGTGCTGTAGGCCCCATTGCACCCAGTTGCAAGAGGTCCAGGCACAGTGCTGTGACCTTTGGGGTTGCCGGGTATGGGTAGTCTGTTTCTGAGCCAGGAGCCTAACTCGGAGCATCCTTTCCTTCCTCTCTTCTCCTTAATGCAGGGGTTGGCACATCTTCATGCTCATCATGTGATTCACAGGGATATCAAAGGGCAAAATGTGTTGTTAACAGAGAATGCAGAAGTGAAACTTGGTAAGTAGGTACCCATGTCCACTTCCTCGTTTTTTCAGCCTTTGATTTTATGATGTTCTCAAATTAATTTCATCCTTTAAGAGCCCTACAACATGTTTTATAGCATGAGTACTCTGTCAGTGGTTCCTTGCGGATTGACAGCCTGCGTGTATTTCCTGCTGTTTGGAGAGGGTGGAGCGCAGGTTGTTGTTGAATTTGATTAGAAGATGTTGGTTTTCATGCCAGAATCAGTGCAGGGATCATTTTGGTTCCCCCACTGAGCTGTGTGTAACTTGTGTCTGTTCTGATTCACTTTATTCTGGACTCGGGAAGTGACAGGAGTATCTCTTGTGTTTGGCTTTAATTAAAATAGCACCTGCTGTTCAGGTTCTGGACACAAAAATATGATCTGGACAGCGTTCTCAAGGGAGCTGTGGCATTGAATTCAAAACACAGTTCCAGCTCTGGCATGCCTGCTGAAAATCGTGCTCATCCCTGGCCTCTTCTCTCCTGCCAAGTGGACATACTCTTTTTTTGTTTCCTCTCTAATTTGTCTCTTTCAGTTAGTGCACATGTCAACCTTCTGTGTTTGTATCACGCTACACTCGCCACCTTTTTTTCGTTAAATATAGAGCCATGCTGAAGCCTTCCCACTCAGCCCACATCCCTTCTGGTTTGCATTACACCTTCCTGCAGCATGAGGCATGGGAAGTTGTCCCTGCTGCTGGAGGAGGAAGCTCTTGGGAGAGCTTTCCTTCGTTTAGTCCAAAATGGAGCACAGTAGCTTCCAAACCACTGCTTCCACTGAGCTTGTCTACACCAGTTTGTCAGTGTCGCTCAGATGGTGGATGCAGTGAGGCTGACACAGCCCTCTTAGGGCAGATGCAGTTACTGGTATAGAAAGACATGTAGCACTGTGGTCATGAGCAGGGCAAAATGAAAGGCAGAAAACACCTTCGTAATGTAACTGCTTTGTAATGAAGTGGGCATCTCTTTCGCAGCCTGTGTGCTCAAAGTTAGCATTTCCTGAACAGTCCTCATTTCCTGCTCTCATTGATGCTTCTGCTCTATGCATTAAAGCAGAGAGCAGCTCACTGAACAACAGATTATCTTTGCTGTCCAATTTTAGAGCAGAAAAAGTGGTGAGTTGAAAGGGACATGTTTATGCAAGCAATTTTCCCATAGCATAAGAAGTACCTTTGGGAAGTGGCTGTTTTTGTATCGGCAAAGGTGCTTGGCTTCACCATGTGGGAAGGGAATAAATAGCCCTTTCTCAGTCTGCCAGGCAGTAGTTCTCCAGCTGTGCTCTTGCTTCTGTTCAGGCAGACCAGCGAGGGGTACAGGAGAGGTGATTGAAAGCTGCTGTGTCCCTTGACACTTGTGCCCAAGCATGTTGTGTGTGAACCATGAGGGCTCACTTGCCTCGGGATTAATCGTCTTATTTCTTTTCAGCATGGCCCTCCCACGTGGGACATCTACAGGGCTTTATTTTCAAATCACTTTGCAAAAGTAATCATTGCATTATTTTTCCCCTCTTAATTCATTTTACTCTTTTCCCACCCACAGTGGATTTTGGTGTGAGTGCTCAGTTGGACAGGACGGTTGGCAGGAGAAACACTTTTATTGGGACTCCATACTGGATGGCTCCAGAAGTTATTGCCTGTGATGAGAATCCAGATGCTACGTATGATTACAGAGTAAGAGCCCTGTTGAAAGAAAAAACCCGAAACATACACTTGCAATATAAATGTCTGTGAACTACGGCAGGTTTTGAGACTTCTTATGCTTTGTAGGAGTAATAACTATTTTGTGTAATTACATTCTTATTACCAAAGTACAAGGTAAGGAGACTTTAAAATTGTGACCTTTAACAGTTTCTGCTGCTTGTATTGTTGTAGCTTTGAGATGTAAATACAGGACTTCAGGGAACTGTGGCTCAGAGAAGGCAAAAAAGAGTTTACCTGGAAATGCTTGTGTTCTCGATTCCTATAATGGTTGTACTTTAAATTGTGTTACACTATGGCCCAGTTATTGTGGTAACCCAGAACAATATATTTTAGGTGTTGCCTTAAATAGAACCACCGTCTGGAGAGCCAGTGAAGTACAGAAGGAGCTCTTAAAACTACTTCTGATTTCAGGATACATACACATGATTTTTTTGATACAAAAATTTATCCATCACAACATTTCTTAACAAAGATAATTCTTTACATAGCTTGCTGCAAACCAAGGATTTAATTACTGCAAAACCATAATTGGCTTGATGGTATTTGCACTACCCTTAGGATTATTAGGTATATGTATTTAAAGTTAAATATATCTAGTGAAAGCATACTGTAATCTTGAAAGTTCCTCTCAGCTGACTTCAATGAGAGCACAAGAAAAGAAAAACCATAAAAATATGCTTTTTAAGAAATCTTTACGTAGACTAATGCTTTGTTCCAACTTTAACCAAGGGCAACAAGGATATCAGAAAGCTAGGGATTAAGGCCTTAAAATGAATTATAGAGCTGAATATCAGTTATATCATTTTGCTGAGACTGATAGTGTTAGCTATCAGTATGCGTGGGTCCAAATCTTTTTAAGACAGCCAAATTATTTGAATTGGTGTTTTTGTACATTTTGACTAAGATTCATCAGATTGATCCTATTTCTCTTGATTTAATTGCCTTTTACATTCAGCATGTCATTATACTAAAGCTAATGTTTTATATCATTCCAGATAGAGTTGTTATTAGTAAGGAAAGTTCGCTATTAAATGATTTAATAAAGCAGAAAAACTCCATGCAATATTTGGTAATGCAGTAGGGATGTGAAAAATAACTCCTCTGGCCTCTGAAAACACCTGCTTATTGTTCCTGGTGGAGCCTGTAGGGTGGTCTCTCACAAAAAAATAATGTTTGAAAGATTCTGTAAGATCATGAGGATGTGTAATTTAGCTGAAATGGCTGCATTTGACTAAGAGAAGAGTGCCTTGCTGGGTCTGAAAATATGATCTTTGGAAATTCTTCTCTGCTTGTAGTGCATGAGGAGCTTACTTGCTCATTAGTTTTAAGTAATTTTTTTACAAAATCACAGTTATGACCAGAAATGTAGACTGCTTTGCTCAAGAACAGCTCTCTTTCACAGCAGGCACCTCCAATATTCTGCCCATTAAGCTGTGTCAGTCTCTGAAGTTGGTTCCTTGCCAGGACTACTCCATCTCTTCCCTGTGTTTGATCTTCCTGGCTCTTGTTTGGTCTCTCCTGAGTCAGAGGTGCTGGCCAGAGCTGGTACCTTGCAAGTCTGCCACTGAAGGACTCTTGTTCTGTAGTGTTTTAAGCAAAGCTGAGATATTAGGGGAGGAATGTTGGCTTTGGCTGTAAGTAATGCCTGTGGTAGAGGCAGAGGTGTAAATTTTGGGAGCCTGTGGTAAATGCAGAGGTGTAAGTTTTGGGAACCTCTGCCTTTTCAGTGGCCTTGGTGACTAATTCCCCTCTCCTTTCAGTGGGTCTGTATTTTCCCTTTGTTCTCACTTGTTTGTTTACGTACCTGAGGAACCCTTTCTTGTAGTTTTTAACAAGTCTGGCCACTTCAAATTTGAACTGCGCTGTTGCTTTTATAACTGCATCTCTACACACCCTGGGAATGCCCTTGTTCAGTCCTTTGTTGACAAGGGAATATTGAAAATTCTCTTGTTTCATAGGCTTAGATTTCTGGCAAATGTATTTCCCATTGTCATAATGTGAATATATTTTTTGTGCTATTGGAAAGGGTTGTTTGCTCACTCAGTAAGAATATGTGCATGTGTTTCTGCATGTACATATGTATTATGTGAAAAGTAGGATTTTATGATACAGTTACAGGATAAAATAGGCTTATATTATTTAAATAGCCGTGGTATTTGGTTTCAGCCTCACCTACAGGGCCTCTCAAAATAGTACTCTTACTGTGTGAATGGGTAAATCCACCTACTAACATATGGTGTCTCTCTTTTTCTGCAGAGTGACCTTTGGTCATGCGGCATCACGGCCATAGAGATGGCAGAAGGAGCTCCCCGTAAGTGATACCTGTGCTTCTCCAGTGGGCTCCTAAAGGCTGAAACGTATACTTGGGCCATGCTGCTTGTAATCTAAGCCTAGCGTTGAGGTTTCTGAAAGTATCCCCATGTTATTTCTGTTCTCTTTGGTTTTGCCTGCTCTATAAATATAAAATCCCATAAATAGCAATGCTTTTGATAAAGATAGCTTTGTGTTTAAACACTACAGTGTGGACTGCAGTAATTTAATTTCTATAGCAGGAATATTTGGAAGCTAATCGAGTGTCTGACTTCCTTCCTGTGGGTAGTATATTGTGTTTTGGAGTTGTGTCCCACTTGGTCTATGGCCTGGCCTGAAATACCAAAACCTCAGCTGGGGAGAGGGTCAGTGGGGCCTTGAGGAAACAGATCTTAATGAAAAAAGCATTTGTAGCAACTATTTCTGTATTGGCTTTCTGTTGGTCTGGGTAATGCTAACATTGCTTCTCCTTTTGTTTCCACTCATCAGTGGGTGGTGTTAATCTTCCTTAGCAATGACATGGCTTAAACTGTAAATCCTTCTTCAGGACAAAGCACCGAACTTAGGTATTCTCAAGCAGGAATCATTATCAATTAGTTTGGATTTGAGAGGAAAACTTGGGAACCAAAATACCCGACTTTTTAGTAGGTTCTTTTCCTTTCACGTAGTTCTTTCACAATATAAAGGCAAACAGCAGATGTGTGAGGAGGACAGAAACCTTTGAAAAGAAGTCAGGCATGGTGTTTTGACTTTTAATGATAATTTTTATGAAAGTCCTTATTGATCTTGCAAATATACTTACCCTCACCCCCAGCTGGAGCTCTGTATTTAAAAAATAAGAGCCTAAGGTACCTAAGAGCAAGTTAATTTTTTTGCACATAAAAATCTACCACCAGAGCACAGCTCAGCTTGAAATGTCTTTGAAATAATCATGTTGAAATAAAGTACTGGTATTTCCCAGCTAAAAATTGGTCATTTAGTCGTAGCTGCTGTCTGATTTTGTTGTTGTTCTTATTTACTTTAATGTAAGATTTAAAAATCAAATCACAATGGTGATGCATTGATTCATGTTTTAGGAGGCCTGATAGTTTGGGGTTTTTTTTTTTTTTCCTTCCTAATTGTACGTTTCCATGAATGTCCAAGTGAGAGCTGCTCCCAGGACACTTTAGCCAGCACTGCATTACCTCCTTTTTGCCATATCTTTTTGCTCAGCAGATTGGGTTGCCTGTATGGCTTGCAATCAAAAGCTGTGTCTGTGGGCTTTGTAAGCCAATTATAGAATTGGACAAGAATATTTTGTTCATTTCTAAACCAAAGCAGAGCTTAGCCCCTCCTCGTGTAAAAGCACAAGAGTGGCATTTAAAGAAGTAAGCAAAGATCCTCTCCAAGTGCTGATCAGCTCTTGTCCTCTGGTACGTGGGCTCTACCTCCTCCTCCAGTGGCAGCTGAAGAGTCCATCTCTGTGATCGGTGGTCTGCAGGGATCCATAGGCATCCAAGGGGTTTCTTTGCCAAGATTGTGGCCCCTTATTTTTGAAGCCAAAATTCTCTACACTTCAGTCTGTTTCTACTGAAATTCTGTTGTGTGGTAAATGTCACTTCATCCTGCAGTGATTACTCAGGCTGAGACTGAGAGTATAAGAGATCAAACATAGGAAGATGGTTAAAACATTGCTCCTAGAGATCTTTCTTGGGCTGCCTCTCTCCCTGCTCCCTTGTTTCCCTGTGTTGACTCTGCCGTGTTGCTTTGCTATGGAGCAGGAGGGAAAGCTGTCCAACATTGATCCTGGTCTCCTACTAAATGTTTCAGTTTCAGTTTGTTTCCACTGAAACAAACAGGACGTCTTTGGACACAAAGTTAGGGATTTCAGTTCTGCCGGCAATCCTTTTGTGTGATACAGACCCTCCCATGCTTCAAAACTGTCTTGCCTTAAAGTAAAGAAAATGTCCAGGCCTGGAGGGTAAAAATGAAGCACCCTCCATAATGGGAGAGAAGGGCAGGTAGAAGGAAGATTGTATGAAACTGTAACTCTCATTGTTCTCTTCCACCATCATCATCTCCCAATATTTTATTAACTGAAAGTGAGTCAGATGACTTGGGGCTGGAGGAGGGCCATGCTCTGATGTTCCATCTTGGTTGATTCTGGACGTTGGTCCATGCTCCACTCTCTTTCTCTTTTTGGGCTGCCAATGGCACATTGAGCTATGGAATTGTTGTCATTTTGGGCTAATTCCATTTAGCTGTGTTGCTGTCTGCACCTGATGCATGGATGTTTGGGATGGTGGGAGTAGTTGTGGAAGCTGAAGTCATGACATTGACAGAGAGCAACTAAACTATGTGCCTGGTTTTGTTTTCTTCCCTTCAGCACTTTGTGACATGCACCCCATGAGGGCACTCTTTCTGATACCCAGGAACCCTCCCCCACGGTTAAAATCCAAGAAATGGTATGTAAGAATTATATCTTGCTTGTAGCCTTGTGTAGCATGAAGTGTTCTTGTATTGCATACAGTTTTGTTACTCCTTCCACAGAATTGTAAAGCAATTTAAGTTAGCAAAAATCTCTGTTATCTTCTGTGCCTGTGAATCAAAACGTGAAATAAAATGCATGCATTATTTGGTTCTGTTTGTCCAGAGAAATTCCATCTCAAATTGTGTGAAAATAAACACCAAGGTTTTATTTTTGACAGAGCAGCATCTGTATTAAAGTGACAAATGGATCCATGTTTTAAAATGTAAACTCCTGCAGCACTCTTAATATGCAGTATGTTTTCTCAGATGTATCATAACACAGACACAGAACAGTACTATGGCGTTCTAGTTGCTAAATAGAAAGGAGCTATTAAAACTAATGAAGGCTTTTACTATAATTATTGTAAATGGTTGGAATTGAGTGCCTGCTTCTTGCCAGCTGAGAAGAATCCATTAGTATCAGAGGATTTCCTCCCAGTTACTGGTTACAACTGGCACATATGAAACAAAAATACTCCCTAGAAAGAGGTTTCTTATAGACTGAATGTGATCATGGGATGCTGTGATCCTGTCAAAATAATGAAGTGATTTGACTGTGTATTAAATATCAACATAGTATAAACTTGGCTTCCTTGCCGGGCTTGGTCTTTACCTGAACTGACTCATTTATGCACTTGTATACTGTCGAGGCATCGCTCTCTCTTACTTGCCTTCTGCATATATTAAGGGAATAGAGATGCATATGTGCTATTTGCATTAGCCTTTCATTAACCTTTTTATGTGAAATAATAACATTCAAGGCGTGAGGAATAAAAAAATCTGAACAACCAAGTTATGTTGGATTCAGCCTTTTTTGTTACAGTAGAGAAGTGAACTAATGGATGGAAATAATTGTTTTTACTCTTAACCGTGTACTGGAGACGTTTGCTCTCCAAGCACTGGAGCGGGTTGAGAGCACCCACCAATTAAAAAGCAGCCCTGGTCCAAGGCAGTGCTGCTGTCACTCAGCTGTTTTGATAGTGCGCTCAGTGGCATGTTAGGCAAAATGATGTCAAAGTTGTAGAATCATCATAGATGGCTTGGGTTGGAAGGGACCTTAAAGATCATCAAGTTCCAAACCCTGCCATGGACAAGGAAGCCATCCACTAGTTCAGGTAGCTCAGAAACCCATCAATCCTGGACTTGTATGCTTCCAGGGATGGGGCATCCACAACTTCTCTGGGCAGCCTGTTCCAGTGCCTCACTGCAGTTTTGAGTATTTCTACTATTGGATTTTGGCAGGTGTCTTGTTTGGTGACTTCTTTCTGGGGAGATCCTCTTTCAGGAGTTCAAATGAAGTGCAAATTTTGGAAGGTGATGCTGCAGCTTAGCTAACTCCCGTTCCCTGTCACTTTATGCTATGTGCAGGAGGGGTTTAGTTTAGTTCATGCCCTTAAATTGTGTCAGGGAGAATTTAAGCCAAAGTGCCTGTGTTGAACAGACAACACTGACCAACACCCACCTATTGTTCTATAAAATTTTTTGTGTGTGTGACTCTTAAGGTAAAAAATAAAATAATCTTAAATTCTGGCAGATCTAACTCTGTGAGCCCAGGTGCATGCAAAAGCAGTGTGGTGCCGCTTGTGTCAGGAGAATGGCAGACACAGTTCTCCTGACTTGTGTATGGCTGTCTGTAGCATGGGTAGGTGGAGGCACACCAGAGCTGCCCTGCATCTGCTCCAAGCAGGTTGGATTCTATCCAGCTCTGATCCAGAAGCAGCTGGGCTGGGTTTACACGATTTGCCTCACTCACAAATCCTGACTTTCAGAGCAATTATGCCTCTGAAAGAGGGCACATTACTGTGAGGCTGTGCCTGAGCACTCCAAGTATGTTCATGTCAGCCTGTGTCCCTCCAGCCCAGTGCTCCTCTGGAACACACTCAGGTCTGTTTAGGAGATACACTTGCAGGCAGCACTTGTTCTCTGGGACATGATGCTCTTTGAGGAAATGAATTTGAGGAACAACAGAAAAGTGCTTCAGCTGACTTTTAACGCGCATCTTTTGCTTTTCTTTGTTTTTTCCTTCCTGCTTTCTCAGGTCGAAAAAATTTTTCAGCTTTATAGAAGGTTGTCTAGTGAAGAATTACATGCAGCGACCTTCTACAGAGCAACTGTTGAAACATCCCTTTATACGTGACCAGCCAAATGAAAGGCAAGTCCGAATCCAGCTTAAGGACCATATAGACAGGACCAGGAAGAAGAGAGGAGAGAAAGGTATGCAGCTTCTAAAAGTCAAGTCTTTGCAACTTGTCAAATATTTTTGTCCTGCTTACCATTCTAAATATCCACCCCAAAAGAAGCTCCTATAGCCCAAATCATTAAAAAGTTCTTTTTTAATTCATAGTTTGACTATCAGAAGGCTTTGTTTTGTTGTATCCTTTACAGAGAAAGTATCAATTTCAGGTGCTGTATTTTCTGATACATTAAATTTGCTCACTTCTTGGCCACTGGTTCTTCCATACAAGCATTAAACAGTATTTAGGAGGATATTGGCATATATGCCTTTCCCTTCTTTAGTCCGTGGTAGGTTCATTTCCAGGAATGATGGTATAGATCAGACTCACATGAAATAACCCATCACAAGAGCTCTGAAGCAAATGTTTTGGGCAACCTTTTCTCCTTATTCAAGTGGTGCTGAAGTTCTCCAAATGTCTTATCTTACATGTAAGACCTGGTGATGTTCAGGGAATTTGCTGGAAGTCTTCTCTAAACCATTGTGCCACTAGGAAGATGAGCTTATATGTATAGAATGAGTTCTAAGGTCTGTGATAGATCTCAGTGAAGGGGACAGGAGATGGTTTGCTGAGGTGCTACTGCAACTCCCACTCCCCTAAAATTCAAGTACTATCCAGGCCTTTGTTTCTTTCCTGTTAGATGAGACCGAGTATGAATATAGTGGAAGTGAGGAAGAAGAGGAGGAAGTGCCTGAACAAGAAGGAGAGCCAAGGTAATAATTGCTTTTGGGATGGCTTTGGGCAGTTCATGCCAAGTAAGTCTAAAGGTCTGTGATTATACATCAGCATGCTAAATTTCTGCCTCTTATTAAGCGAATTCACAAACCACTCAAAGGGTTTGAATACCTATGCTGTGACTGTTAAAGGTTTGAAAGCTCCCCTTCCTATGACTTTGAGGCAACAAACTCTGGATGGAGGGAGATTTATGGCAAATATGATTGGTCAGGGTCTCCACAATGTTAGCGTTCGTCCTTACTTTAATTGGCCTCATTTCACACCTTCCACTGAGAGCGTGTATTTGACACACATCCAGTGTCTTCGCTCCGAAAGAAACGAGATTAAACTTTTAACATCATGATATATTTTATTAATGTTCCTCTGCTTTGGCAAAGGTATTTAATGGCCCATCAGGCTTTATCATACAGAAGGCTTTAACTTCCTCTTGTTGCAGTTCCATTGTCAATGTGCCTGGAGAATCAACCCTCCGACGTGATTTCCTGAGACTGCAGCAGGAAAACAAGGAACGGTCCGAGGCCCTTCGGAGACAGCAGCTGCTGCAGGAGCAGCAGCTCCGTGAGCAGGAGGAGTACAAGAGGCAGCTGCTGGCAGAGAGGCAGAAACGTATTGAGCAGCAGAAGGAGCAGAGGAGGCGACTAGAAGAGGTAGAAACAGGAGACTGGAGTTTGGGGGGCAGAAGCCCCTCTCCCCCTTTTGTTTCCCATTCCTGCACCCATTTAAAAAGAATTCCTTGTAGTCCCAAGATATTTTAGGAAAGAAAACATTATGTGAAAATCCACCTGCAAACGCAGAGCAAAGCACTTAAATCCATGCTTCGCTACTGGAATATAAGATGTCTTCCAAGGCGTTTGAATATCCAGCAGCTCCTATGACGACAACAGCAGTCAGAGCTGAGTTGTTTGAAGGTGTTTTTTGGGGAAGAGGCTGTTTCTTGGTCTTTGTCTACGCTTAGGCAGGTGTGGAGAAGAGGAGACGTAAATTATTCCCAGGCAGATTTTTCTCTTGAGTAGTTTTTGGGGAGCCATAACATTTTTCAGATTTTCCTTTAAAGCTTTCTCAAACATCTGTGTTTGGTACTCATTCATGGTAGATAGAAGCCTCTTCTTTAATGTATTACTCTCTCATGCACAGTAGCTTAATGACTGAAAGCCACCTAGATCATAAAATAATAGAATGATTTGGATTGAAAGGAGCCTTTAAAGGTAGAGCTATAAATATGTTTTGTAAATCAGTGTTAAAATTATAATTCTGCAGGAATTACAAATATGTAAATCACGCTTTTGTGCTACAGTAAGTATGCAATTTCTATACACTACTAGAAGATAAAAGAAAGTGAGTGCACGTGGACAGTATTGTTCTGCCGTATTTTTCACCTCCTGAGGTCTCGTGTGCATTTTTTATGCATATATATATATATA
>VZDJ01007754.1:22059735-22152532 GCA_008694505.1 Cyanoderma ruficeps
ATATATATATGTTGATGTAGATGAAATATGTAGTGTGAGCTTCAGAGGTAGGAGGATTTCAAAACAGCTCTTTGTGCCAGAGGTGGGTATGACACTGAGTTGAAGCGAAACCAATCCTCTGGCTCTTCAGGAAGTGCAGGGTCAAACTCCAGTTGTCCTTAAATGACCTCTTGCTTGAGTCTGTTTCAACCTTTCACTTAGCAGTGTTGGAAAAAACTACACCCAGTCTGGTTTTCCAAATCCTGGTAACATTTAATGAGGATGCAACCAGCACCAAATGTTGATTTGCATCCCGTGACCTGTTTGCATAACAAGTAATACAAAGTTCCAAATACCTTTCCAGGTCACATTATGCTCCTTATCCCTCTTTTTCAAAGTGCAAATGAGTTTAATGCTGCTATAAGGAGGGATTGGTAGCTAAGATTCAGCCACACATGAATCCATAAGGAGGGATGAGGGGAGGGCATATAAACCCCATTTCTCTTCTGTTTCTTACCCACCCTTCGGAGAATGCCAAGATAAACCTCATAGCACTTCCAACTGTTTTTAGACTGTTTGTGGGGGGAAGTAAGTAAGAAAAAAAGATACTAGGAAAATAAGAAAATAAAATATTGATATTGTCAAAAGTGGGCAAAAGTTGAGCTACTGCTTAACCGCTCAAATTTTTCTTAGTACAGGAGTCAACGATTTCTTTTAAATGCCCCTTTAATCTCTACGGTTCTGCAGGCAGTATTTTTTTGTTGAGGAAGAGGATTACAATTAAATAATCTAGGTCATTTAACTTTAGTAATCAGTGCAACTCTTAAAATCTGGATTTTCTTTTTAGAATAAAGGAGCTGCTGCTGCTGGTAGTGGAGACAAAACAATGCACCATTTTTCCTCTATGGGTTGAACTTTTTGGGGATGTTGCAGTTAAAACAACCATGAATGAGCAAGTAAAAGGAAAAGACAGTTTCCTGAAAGTTAGGTTTAATCAGTCCTGCTTTTTAAAATCCAAAATAAAACTGACAGCTTCCACAACCACAAGACAGCATGTAATATAGATTATATTACTGAATAAGGTTGCGCGGTAAAACATGTAAAATTTGTAAGATCAAAACTTTTTACCTTGTATGGGTCTGTAACCTCTGCCTGGTTCCCTTGGAAGCATAAATAGAAATGGTGAGTTCCAGAAGTTTCCTTTTGCAGGTGATGGTGTGGGCATATTGTTCATCAAGTGCATTAAAAAAGACTCATATTTAGCTCTCAAAAAAACCCCACATGTTGGAAAAATGTATGATCTCAAGTGATTTTTAACAAAACAGCAGCCAAAACAAGCTCTTTCAGATGGGGGAAGGGTGGTAGACACAAATTTAGATAAACATCAGTGTTGTGACACAATTGAAGGCCAAAATATTGAAGTGTTGTCACTTTGTCCTTAACTCACCCCCCTATTTTGATGAAGCCAGTAAACAATGAAGAGCTTGGTAATGGGAGTCAAGATTAGTGTCAGGCACTGAAGCTCAGGGTGTTCATAAATTTGTTGATATTTTTACCAGACTTACTTGCTTGTGTAAAGTATGTATGCATATACCTATTTAATATTCTTTGGTAGAATGTTATGCATTAGATAATCTTCCTGAACAAGTTGCATATACTTCCCCCCTTCCCACTTCCTAAATTAAAATTGAGGGCTTGTTCTTACAATGCTGGCACAGAGCCTAGACAGTTTTGACCGAGGCTGTAACAGGAACGGTGTTTAGGACATGTGCCAAAACCTGTAATTCTCAGCAGTATTAGAGAAAAGATTACTTTTTAAAAGGCATATAGGTGACTTCTAAAAGTTGTTGTTGCAGGAATCTTGTAGTTTGTGTGTTACTGAGGAGGTGAAAATGACATGTGGTCAAACTACAGAAAACTACTTGAGAATTTTGGGAAGGGGATTTTGTCCTACCCCCAAATCTCCTCTGGAAGACATATAGAGACTATCAACTATGTAGGTGTCTAGATAGTTTAAACAAGAAATCTGAGCTGATTCTGGCTGTTTTAATGTGATTCTGTTCAGCAACATGGAGACAACTGCTGGGTATGAGAAGGCATTTGAATTTGTACTTGACAAAACTGAATCTGACTTGGGAAATTCAGAATTAGACGTGGTGGAATTCATTCTCTGTGGACCTCCGCAGTTCAGGATAGTTTCATTAAATGGTGTCTCTGTCCCTGGTTATGAGAACCTAAGATGGATGTTTTTGAAGTGGTAGGTTGTAGCTGTGCTGGCGAGTAGTACAGTCCTGTAGAAGCAGATCATGGAGCACAATAATTAAAGTGTTGAGGACCTGAAGACTTCATGCATTTAAAGACAGGAGGAATTCCTTTGGACTGGCTGAGGTCTAGACTCTGTGCCTGCTTGTGGTTGGAGTGTATCAGCCTTTTTAATTTCATCCAAAAGGTGTGGCTGGCACTCCAAGACATCTTGGAATATGAAACAAAACTGGGTAAGTGGAGATGCTTGGATGATTCACTTCAAAAGAGCACTCCTGATCTAAACCAAGATGCTAATGTGGATGTACCTGCAGGCAATTTTTGCCAGGGCTTTATGTCTTTTACTGAAGGGGAGCTTATTCTTATCTGCTTAATTTGAGTTGCTTGCAGCTTGGATTGGTACTGAGTAAGAAGTTCTATTTCTGTTTTATCACTAGTGTGGACAAAGCAAAGATCTCTCTATTAATCTTGCCAATTCTCTTCCTAAGCTGATACCAGGCTACCTAATTCTTTGTGAAAGAAATAATTAATATAGGTGTCATCAGTCTTCTTCTGAATATGAGACACAGTAATAATATTTTAGGAATTTAAAATTAAAGGATCTGTATCTATCTTGAGCATTTCACTGTATGAACGAGGGCCTGAATTTGTTGGAATAGACGAACTGCGTGTGTAGTTGCATTGCCCCCTCCTGGTAAATCATGCTCTACTGCATGGACTTCCAGTTTGGAGATGTCAGGTTCCATTATGAGATCATCATTATTGTACCCTAAAACCAGATAAAGAGCCAGGCTGTTGACACTTTATTTTCCTTGTGGCTTTTTGTTATGTTGTTTGTATAGTAAATGCCCATTTTGTGAAATGCAGTAATTTGAGGTAGTATGGGCTCTGTCAAAATTCTGTTTTGGCATGTCTGACATTTCTTGGAAGAGTTCTTGCCTTATTTTCTGGCTAACAGTTTGCTTCTTGGAGATAAGCTTTTCATCGGACATGGCAAGAAAGCTGGTAATACCATACCAAATGAAAGAAGATCTGGATATGCATCCCTAAGTTCAGGAATCTAGATCTATACCTGCTGTTTATTGGACAACAGTGTTTTTTGAATATCAGTCCTTTTTTGTAGTGCATGACAAAAACTTACAGTATCAGACAATCGCACAAACTAAAATTCAAAGGCAAATTTTTATATGTAGAAATATGACATTGGTTTTAACTAATGGTTTTCTCTGTCCCTCTCCTGTCCTTTGGGCAGGCCTAAGGCACACAATGATCAGGGTTTTGGTGTCCTCATGGAAGAATTACTAGAGCCAGTCGGGAAGGCAACCTTGTGCCAGCAGATGGATGCAATAAAGTCAGTGCTGGCTCTGAAGCCAGGTTGGATCAACCCTACTTGGTACCAACCACTTTTGGCATTGCTTTGGCAAGATGTGGACTAGGACTGAAGAGATGGTTGTCCCTGTGGGTTTCCTCTCCCTGGGCATGTTAAAAGTGAATTCCACTTCGTTAGTGGCCACTGGTTTGATGCTGAGGTTTCAAAGACCATGTGCAAAGGGAGTGAAACCTTTCTTTTACATCTGGGAATAAGGGGATCATGCAGTGTGTTTGTGCAGGCTCCTGCAGTGCTGGGTACCTCCCTTCCCACTCACCTGGCAGGAGGCTGAGGCAGTGTCTGATGGGAAGGTGGAAGTGATGCTGAGAAAGCTGATCTCCCTGCATACTTTGGCACATAGACATAGCACATTTGTGAGATTTGACTTAGATCCTTTTTTCCCCCTTATTCTTTTGCTGAGTAATAAATATCTGCTTATGTGCTGAGTTAGATATCTGGATCAAGGTTTCAGTAAAAATTTAATCTTTTGACAATTGATTTTGTTTATTTTGTGCTGCCATGGGAAACCGGCTCTCTTAATCAGTTTGTAGCTTATATTAAGTTCCTCATATTAAGATCAGTTATTGCTGAATACTTCTGAATTAATTCAAGAAGCGATGAATTTGCCCATCTTCTTATAGTGAGAATGATGCCATCCTGAGATCTGCAATAGATCCACTTAACAATGTCAACACAATATTGTTTGAGTTGATAAATGTGCATATTATATTAACCAGTCAGCAGTGTGCTGTCTGTTGCATCCTCAAGGCAGCAGAATTACTGTGCTTCATGTCTTAGTTTTCTTAAACAAAAGCCTGTCAGACTTGATTAGCCAAGAAGGACCTGAATATATTGACTTAAATGTAGAAATTGCTTGACACTGATGCATATATTCAGAAATAAAAGTGCCTGCTTAATCCTTTTACAGTGGTTAAAAAGTGAGGGAGGGGAAGCAGTGAAACCTATGAAATGCACCGCGTGCCGTAGCTGCCTTGCAGCGCTTTTGCTATTTTTATATCTACATTCATTGAAGAGAGCTGGCTTAAGCACAAGTGAAAAAACTGGTAAATGGATTTAGTTAGAAGAGATGCAAGAGCAAGGAAGCTGTGTTTCTGAGAAGATACAGAAAGTGTGGGGGATAAAAGAGCTTATGTCTTGTGGCACAGGAAGGTGGCAGTGAACCCAGGATGATGCTGTGGGCCAGGATGGAGGGCATGATAGTTACAGTGTGGGTGTATTTTAACAGTGGTCTTCAGGAAAGTCACATCTTCCCCCAAACTGTAGTTAATGAAAGAGAATTGGAAAGCAGCCTGTATTATTTAAGTGCTACTAACTGATGGAATCACAGAATGGTTTATGTAGGAAGGACCTTTAAAAACCATCCAGCTCCAACTAACCTGCCATGGGCAGGGGACACCTTCCAGTGCTCAAAGCCCTATCCAGCCTAGCCTTGAACACTGCCAAGGATGGGACATCCATAACTTCTCTCGGCAGAAAAGCTCAGAAAACCCCAAGGACCAATTTTTTTTTTCCCTAATGTTTCTTCTCCACTGTCATGTCAGTATAGATTCCAGAAGATGGAAAGGCTGTTGATATTTCAATTACTTCATAGTAATGCACGAAAATGTTTCAAGCAGAGAAAGCTCATCTCATGAAGTAACACGATTGTAGATTGGCCTTTGCTTTTTCAGTTGAGCACAACTGTGAAACTCACACCAGTAACTGGATTTGTGAACCCAAATTAAAGCTTAGTGTGAGTGTTCTTTCTTACAAGCCTGTTTGGAGTGCCTTAAGACAGGCAAATCTGTGGCAGCTTTGCTTCAACAGAAATTTGGGGTACTATTGACATAAATGTGATAAGGGATAACCAATGTAGGTTTTCATTTTTGTTCTTGGGATTAAATTTTTGTGTGCTATTTTTTGGTTTAAATTTCTTCTGTATTTTTTAGCATATTATAGAAACCTATAAAGAAAGGAAATGTAGTGATATTCCCAGTTGATGGTTGAACAGGAGACAGCTGGGTCTTTTGACACTTAGGCAATTGTGGGAGGCTGCCTGGGATTTCGAGGTAGGTGGAGTAACTGGATGCTTATGTTGAAGTGCAGGAAGAATTGGTCACGACTATATGGGCATTTAAAATGTCTTCTCTGAAGTCATGGTGCTCCATAGACGTAAATGAGTCAGTTCATGCTTTCTAGAGCTGTTTTCCCATTTCTTTTCAGACTTGAGCAGACCTAATCAGCACCAGTTTGTATTTGGGTCATGTGTGGAAGCTTATCTGTGTTAGTGTAAATCTTACTTCAGCTGGTTTTCTTCTTTTACATATAGGTGCTTTTGATGTTCTGGGAGGAGCTGAGGTGCTGTTGGTCAGCGTTCCTTTTCTTTTAGGCAAAGTTTTAGGCAGTGCATGAAATTAAGCTTGATTGTTGGGGCAACACTACAAAATTCTTAGCAGACCATGAACTGTTTTAAGAGACAAGATACTTACAGAAAGTTCAGATAGTTGGCATTTGAGTTAGCTGATTCAGTAAGGCTGATCATTCCCTTTTAGCAACAAGTAGATTTTTGATGTCAAGAAAGTTGTCATCTCTGAGTTCAACAGTTCAAAGACTGGGATTTGTGAGTGAGTTTCCACACCTTGGTTATCATCAGGAATATGGTACATGACTTTGTGTGTGTGAAGAAACCAGAGAGTCTAAGTGAGGCTGGTTTTAGAGATAGATGTGTGCTGGGTATGAGTTTAGTTTCCTGGTGGAACACTTGCATAAAACGTTCTGTCACTCAGTTGCAGAGCTTGCTAGTCCTGGTAAATCCCGCTCTTCACCATGGAAAACAACCCCACCTCTTTCTTTGATAACAACAAAAGTAAAACTCTGTGGTTTCTTTTCCCTTTTTGTAGCAACAAAGAAGAGAAAGGGAAGCTCGAAGGCAACAAGAGCGTGAGCAAAGGCGGAGAGAACAGGAGGAAAAAAGACGTGTGGAAGAAATGGAGAGGAGGCGTAAGGAGGAGGAAGAGAGAAGAAGAGCAGAGGAGGAAAAGAGGAGGGTAGAAAGGGAGCAGGTGAGTCCATGATACAGATATATGTGCAATAGGTTTGTTTTTCTAAGTTCTAATTTAATTTTTTAAAAAGTATTAAGCCTAAATCAGCTTGGAGGCAATGTAACACTAACTCTTTCATCTCTGTTCTTTTTGACAACAAGTGCACTAACATAGGATTGTAGGGCTTTATGGAAAATTCTGGCAGCCTCAATATTCTCTCAAAAAAAGAAGTCTTGTTGCAGTACTCATTCTAAATTCAGCTCGTGCTCCTGGGCTGGACTAAAATCACCAGAATTGGCAAAATTATCACTGGGGCTGAAAACTGTTTCTAGGCTTGTCTTGCTGGATCAGTGGCTCTTGCAGGACATGCCCCGGTTCAGAAGGCCTCCCAAGAGAAGGGCAGCTCTGTTGTGTGTCAACTTCTGGCACACAGAATTGGTCATTGGCATGAACTTTGACTGCTCTGAATTTGAGATGGAATCTTTGAGCTGCAGAGGATTTTCCATCCTAAAACTTCAATATACAATTTCCCTCTCTTGCTCTGTTTAAAATCAGTAATGTATGCCCATTCAGGCAACAAGTATATCTTAAGTTATGCCAGTGTGCCCTTAATACATAAAAATACAACTGAGAAACTTGTTAAACTGTGAAATTCAGCTGCTATATTTATGCATGAAATCTGCATGTTTTAAAATCCTTTAATAACTTTAATCAGGGTGATAATCAGAGCAATACTTACTGTGCATGTACTGCAAAATACTGATTGCAAATAAAGGGCAAAAAGTCCTGTCCTAGAGGCTGATTGATTGTAAATTTCCCATTAACTTCAGGAATGCTGGGTTTGGCCTGACGTACCTTAATTTTTTCTTATATAAATCCACTGTATTTGAGATAATTGATGATTGTGTTACTGGGAAATTTATTGTTTTTGTGTATGTTTCAAAGATTCTTGAGTCAAAAGGAGAGAAGACTAACCAATGGGAATAAATATATGGAAAATCTCTAATTACAGCATAGCAATTTGCTTTTGGGCAGACACCGGGTATTCCCCCAGCTGCTTTTTAAACTGTTGAAATGCTAATTACGCACAGTGCCAGTAATGACAAATGGTTAATTGGCGTGGCCTAGCTGAACCACTCTGAATTTTTATTCTTTTTTTTTAGAAGAAAAGACACGTTCTCTCTTAGAACTTTTGTTAACTCAAACTGTGGCTCAGCCAATGTGCGTAACAACAGTATGGTGTATCTCATCAGTCTGTCACAAGACTTTCTATAACTCCCATCACTGTATCACTGATCCATTAATTTCTTTATGCATACACTGTAAACGTGTGCGTGTGCTTGTGTGTGTGCGCATGCACATGTTACATACTTCCATTAATTGCATGATAGGATGTTACCAGCTTGGGTTTGGTGCTTCAGAGTTTGAGTTCTTCTAGGGGCAGGTGAAGCAATGGGTAAATGTCTTGACCTGTTGAGGCTGCAGGTGAAAAGATGGCTAGATGGCAAGAGCAAGTCAGTTTGGTCTAATATCTGTTTCCTGGTGGATGTTTGTTTGTGTCATAACCATCGCATAATTCAGCAAGGCTGGCAGCGTTTGCTCAGGAGAGGCTTCTGGTGAGGGCAGCAGGGGAGACTCGGCAGGGCAGGTCCCAACTGCACCTGGCAGAGCCCGTTTGGGGGAGCTTGCTCCAGCTCTGCCTACACTATGCCTGGCTCTAGCTGTTGCTAACAGTTCATCGCACCAGTGCAACACACTAATGTTTAATACGACTTGCATGTGACTTTGTATTGGCTGTGTTGAGTCAGACTTGCTGTGTTTTAACTTCCCAAAACCTTCAAGTGCATTTTGCTGCTTCTTGAAACCACTTCCAAAATACATAAATGAGCTCTGGCCTGTGCCAGCAACATTTGCAGGAGTGCAAATTTCAGAACAGAAGGGGCCAAAATCTAATGCTCAGGAGGCAGGGCTTCCTAAATTGTTCTGCAGGCACTAATCCATCCTGAAGTGCGTTTCTCATTAAAGCTGAACTGGGGTAGTAGCGTGTGGTGTTCCACCCAGGGGGTTCTGATGCATTCCTTTTGAATAAATTTATTGCTGGGTAATTTCTATGTGACAGGAGTATATCAGGCGACAGCTAGAAGAGGAGCAGCGGCACTTGGAAATTCTACAGCAGCAGCTGCTCCAGGAGCAGGCCATGTTACTGGTAAAGCACTGTATCTGTTTTGTTCAGTAGCTATAGGATCCATTTATCTGGCCAGTCCTAGGCTTCCCTCAGTCAGGCACAGCTGCACTGACAGTATGACAACAAAGGAGCTTGATTAAAAGGCCATTTATGCTAGTGTTGTGGGCTGACAGGCACATATGAGAAGTGCTGTATGGTCACACTGCTTTCTGGGCAATAAGAGGAGGCTTTATGTTAAAGTGGAGCAGTTCTGGTGTGGTGGTCGAGTTTCTGAACAGACCTTGGCATTCAGTGAAGAACTAGAGTGCTTGTGTTGCAGATCAAAAGCACACATGATATGTAAATCCACCCCAGGATACAATGGCCTAGTGTTGGTCTAAACCGTTGTTTTATGGACTTTACACTGGATTTAGTATAAACAACTCTTTTTTTCCCTTTAATAAAAATCAGTTTTGACATAACTCTCCAATCATGTCAAGCTTAGCAGTACACTCATGACTTTCCCAACATAAGACACAAGTCATATGGGTCTAACTTAGCTCGTGGTTACACATTAACAATGAAATAAACAAACAAACAAAAAAGCAACAGCAACCAGAAAGGTGCATTTTTAATGGGATTGGTAGGGACACGTCCACCATACAATCAGTGTCATGTCTTGAATTCCTCACCCGTTCTCTCAAAGGAATACAGGTGGCGAGAGATGGAGGAGCACCGACAGGCAGAGCGACTCCAGCGCCAGTTGCAGCAGGAGCAAGCCTACCTCCTGTCACTGCAGCACGATCACAGGCGGCAGCAGCAGCAGCAACAGCAGCAGCAGCAGCAAGAAAGAAATAAACAAAGCTATCATACCCCTGAGCCAAAATCCCACTATGAGCCTGCTGAAAGAGCACGTGAGGTAAGTCCCGCTTGTGAGCAGGAGTGTGCTAACTGCTTCTCTGGCTGCTGGCATCAGCGTGACTGCAGTTCTGCTACAGTATTGTAAGGCACGGTATTTTAAACTGTTGGTTACTGGTATTCAAGCCCTAGGGCAACTTCTGAGTACTTCTTCTGCAATCACTGGAGTTCAGACTTTTTGAGGTGTAAAAGTTGGAAAGAAGGTCTGGAAGGCTGTAGGCTAAGGGGACCTGGTTTTGGAAGCATCATGTCAAGTATCAGGTATCATCTGTGCTTCATCAGATGTGCTTTCTTAGGAAGCATTGGTGCAGTGCTCTGTGTCTCTGGCAAGTACTGGTGATATGAAATTGAGAGGCAGTTGGAAAGCACAAACCTATGATGGATGTTAACACTCAGCACATGTTTACACATTTGGTGTTCTAACTTACTCTTTTCAAAATATCCTTCTCGTGAACACAAACCTGAATTTCATTAGTTTCATTTTTGAAATTTTAAGTATTCTCTTCTGAGATCATGTCCCTCTCTTTTGAAACTCTGTGGTGCTGCCCTCTTGGACTTCAGGCACTCACAAGTAGGCCTGAAGTGCTGTTTCTTTCAGTGAATGGTCCTCTGTCTTCACTGGTCCATGACTAACATTGCTAAGCAAGTAAATGCCTCTTTGATATATATTTGGCTTTCTTTCAGTGGTCTTACTCTTACATTTCCCTTGAGCACCATACTGCCCACAAACCACCAGACTGGGCAGTGTTAGTCAAAGCTCTCAATGGAATTCATCAACTGCATGTGGGAACTAGGTAAATATACTTTGGAACAAGAACAGAAAATATATTTAGGCCTGCTAAACATGATAAGAAAGCTTCCAGTTCAGCTTCATCCAGCAGCACTTCTTAGCCTTTGAAGTACCGTTGTTTGGGCTTGGTGGACACAAACTCCTTTTATTCTAGATGCTGTTGTCCAAGTTCTTGTCCAAGTTCTAAACCACATTTGCGCCATCTCATCCATTCTGCTTGGTGGTTGAAGTATCTGATGCGTCTTTCTTACTTGGAAGAAGGTCAGACTTGGCTGGTATGTGATGGTGCAGACATGGAACCAGCCCTGTTGTCCCACTTCAGTGAAAGCGTAGTGCCAGTCTAGCACTTCTGTCCAGCCTGAATGCTCACTGGGATTTGCAGGGATGCAATACTGTGTCTGCTTCATTTTCCTTTCAGAGCTGAAAAGGATAGAAACTCACAAAGATTCAGGTGTTATATTCTTTAGAAGAACCACTGACTCAGGTGTTTTTCTGTTGTAGTCTTTATTTTGTGATTGTACTAGCCTGAAAGAGTAAAGACAGAAAAATGGATCAGTAGTCGGATCTTTCCAGAGATTGTTGTATAAAAGTCTTTTTAAAAAGTGTTATAGAAGTGTCACCATAATGTCTTGATACTAGGTAGTGGGAATGCCACCAGTTAATCCTAACATCAGGCATTAATTCTGACATTCTTTGCATAGAATAAATAGTGAATTGAAATGAGCGTTCTGTGCCTCATACTTCCAGCTATACTGCGCTCCAGAGAAAGTGTCCACCTACAGAGATGCTGACCATTGGGATGGTAAGCTGAAGTGGACTAACTTTCCCGACTGGCAAAGTTTAATGGAGATAGTTTTTTCCTCATTGCAGTAGCATTGAGGATATAAGGAAAAGGATTTCTAAGCTTTTGGAAACAGCAGGGAGCTTAGAACTTAATATCACTTTTAGGTCCAGACAGTCAGATGACTGGAATAGGACCTGTTTCTATCCAGGAATGCACTCTGTGTCCTTGTCACTTCTTGTCTGGTTTTGAGGACATGTCACTCATGCAGTTTATGTACTTTGTGGAAGAAACTTCCTATCATCTACAGCTACAGATGTGAAAACCTGTTTCTTCAGACAGAAGGACTTGAGGCTTTTCCTTATGCTATTCATAACAAGCAGTCTGGCCTGTTTAGACTTTAAAGAATGGCTCTATGAAGTTGAACACAGTGGTGAAAATGATTGTGTGGTGAAGATGCTTGCCTCCTTTATTGTTGTATTACCCAAGACATGGTGTGTTTTGTGTAGACCTTATAGCAGCTTGTCTGCTTATCCCTATTAGGCAATCTGGTACTATCCTCAAATTTTGGAATGCAGAGGCAGGTTGGGTTTGTAGAGGAGCCCACCTGAGGCAAGGAGTCTGGAAACCTTCCTGTCTTCTGGAAGCCAGTCTCTCCAGACCATCACTGCTAGGGAGCATTAGGAAATCGTCCCAATACTGGTTTTGTGCTCTGGGCACAAGGGTTAAAGCAAGTTAAATCATCTCAAGCTTCCAGTTTGGTCTTTGGTGCTTTCATAAAATACTGGGAGTTTAGCATTCCTCAGAGGCAGCCTATCTGGCACATGCTGCCTTGGTTTTAGCAACAGACTTTCTTAGGAGATGAGAGGCCATTTCCTTTCTGCCTGTAGCCTCCCTCCATCTCTTGTCCTTCATGCCCCTCACTTTGTTTTCAGTGTTGTGGCCTTGAAAGAGGTGATGTTTCTGCATGGGGACCTTGTTTCCTGTTCTTTTGAGGACTGAGCACATTCTGATTTACTTTCCCCCTCAGCAAGCTCTTGAGCTTAACATAAGATCAATTCTACACCTTCCTGAGAACAGGAAAGAAGCTGATGGGACTGTTCTCTTGCTTAATCATCTGTTCTGTTGCTGAAGAGAGAAGCATAGGAAAGCAGATAATCCAAAATCATTGGTTGCATAAGATAGGCAGCTAAAGTAAGGGATAGCAGTGGGAAATGCACTTTCATATTATAAAGTTGTTTCTGTTTGCATATATCTTTTTTATTATCTGTGAGGAAAGTACTGATGGAAAATTAGTCTAGGCAGAAAGACTTTCATCAAATTATCTCACATCTTGCTACCTCCCGCATCTCCTCTCTCTCTGGTATGGATTATCCATATTGGCATACTTGGAGCTTTGGTGTAGTTCACTCAGTGAACTTACAGTGCTGGAAAAAGGGGTAGGGAAAAAAAAATCCTGCCAAACCCCAAGTGTATTTGCTTTGTGGCAAAGAAAAGGTGGTACTCCCCTTTGTGTTTCTACTGTAATTTGTTTTACTGACTCAAGGCTTAACCTCCATTTATTTTGGCTTAGGTGGAGGAGAGATTTAGGAAAACTAATCAGGGCTCCCCTGAAGCACAGTCTAAACAGATGGGCAAAGTGTTGGAGCCACCAGTGCCTTCAAGATCAGAGTCCTTTTCCAATGGAAACTCAGAACCTGCTCAGCCTGCCCTGCAGAGGCCGATGGAGCCCCAGGTAAGTGCCCAGGAAAATCTTGGTCAGCCTGGAGTGAATGCAGAAGTTCTAACATGTTTCCTTCCAATTTGCAGATCTTGGCACTTAGAAAGCCTTTTGTAAAGGGTAGTACTGTTACACAAAACAGCTTATTCTGCAGATTCACTCTCTGTAGATTCACTCTTTGTCCAGTTTTGCTTATTTTATTGATAAACTGATGAATTTGTGGCTTTGGTGGGTTTTTTTTGGTTTGGGTTTTTTCATGTTAGAGCTAGACTAGAACTGTTGTATCCTATGATTATCTGTGCAGCAGTGACACAGTGGGTTACATGCTGGTGGCAGTTGCAGAGCATTTTACAATTCAGAATTTGCTCTGTACAAGGTTTTTACTACTAAACAGGATGCTCAGGAAAAAAGTGCACTTGCTTGGTTTTTAAAGTTCTTGCAGAAAAAAGCTAACTAAACAAGTGGGTTTTAGTGTGAACACTGTATCGAAGAGTTTGCAAAACACGTCTAAGAAAAGCAAGTTTGTTGTCAGTAGGCCTGCAGTTGCCAAATAAAGCTCTGTACCACCCCTAGAAAATCAAGGAAAGGTTGAAACCACTGAGCGTGGTAGCCATTGCTCTGTTGTTTTCTAAAGAACCTCCAGATCTTGATACCTGATCTCATAGAAGTTATAGCATTAATTGAAAAAGTAACCTTTGTCTAAAACTTAGATATAGCCCATGAATTCTGAGCAATTTAGGTATGCTAAATTAAACAGTAGAGTTCTGCTTTAGTTCTTCTGTTGCCATGCAGAATTTTCTTTTTCAAATAAAGTCTGTTGATGACAGTGCAAGCTAAAACCATCCCTGATTGTGACTAGGTATTGCCACTCTTTTGGACAACAGGAGAATTTGAACAGACGGAAGAGTGGGAGAAGTCAGGACAGAACTCCATCTCTTGCTCATTATTTCCTGGCTTTTATTCAAACCTCTATGACTATTTCAAAATATTGGACTTGTATCTTCATACTCTGTGCCAGTTACTTTTAAAGTCTGTTGTCTTTCACTCATATTAAGGATAATCAGGCTCTTCAACAGCTGTGTGTATTAAAATTGAGGAAATAATAATAATATAAAAACAAATACAGCCAGCCTACTGAAACCGGGATTGAGAGCAAAGCTTTGCTTAATCATTAGGTGTGAAAACAGTGTGTTCTTCAGTTAAGACTTTTCCTCCTCCTTAGTTTCAGAAATTAACTCTGAAACACAGGCTTATGCACAAAGAGGAAGTAGGCTGAAGGATCGATATGGATTCCACTGAAAATCCTAATGGAGTTTTAACTCCATGGTCACTGTTATGCCTTCTTAGTATGTGTAATTGAATATGTGTGCATCTAAGTGTGTGTGTGTTCTTTGTGTATAAATATGTATATATGTACAGTATACAGTACATATATGGTGTAAGTATAATATGCATTGTACATATGTATACTATATACAATATATATTGTGGTTTTATATATATATTGCGATAACTGTAAAAGAATAAAGGCTTTGTGTTATGATCTTTCTCCAAAAGTTTTGAGCTGTATCCAGTCCCTGAATTTATTAGGAAAAGTAAATGTCTGTTGGTTTGCCCAGTTTACAGCATTCTTTAATTTTGTCCATTGCTTCAATTGGATGTCCACTTCAAATTTCCCAGCCTACCATGAGACCTGGCCAAAGCCCACTGAAGTCCAGAGAACAGAAGGCGACTTCTGTCTTGAGTGGCCTTTGAACTCAGGCTCATGGTGCAGATATTGGCTCCCCTTCTCCTCTGGGCACCAGTGTACGTGTATGTGGAGAGCGTATCACACAAAAAATGGATATGTGCTGTATTTTCAGTCTGTTACGTTCTTCGGGCGCTTGCCTTGCTTTTAAGTGCATCGATTCCACCCCACGCTTACCTAATGCCATAACCAATTTGTCTCTGCCTGCCCCACCTGCCTTTATTCTGTGTTAATTGGAAAGCCGGTTATACTGAGCGCATTGAATGTTTTATGTTTTGTTTTCTTGTAAGGTACAGTGGTCCCATCTGGCATCTCTCAAGAACAATGTTTCCCCTGTCTCGCGATCCCATTCCTTCAGTGACCCTTCTCCCAAATTTGCTCATCACCATCTTCGTTCCCAGGACCCATATCCACCTTCACGCAGTGAAGTGCTTAATCAGAGTTCTGACTCTAAGTCGGAGGTACCCGACCCCACCCAAAAGGCATGGGCTAGATCAGACAGTGACGAGGTGCCTCCAAGGGTAAGGAGTAGAAAGACAGATGTGTGCTATTTTTTTATTATTAATTACAGTTTTCTTAAGGATGTGATACCCTGGGCACTGGGAAAACCGTGCCCTTATGCCAGCACTGGTAACAGTATTTTGGAAGGCAGATCATAATGTAGGTATTCAGCCAATGGGTTAATAATAATCAACCTGAAGTACAATATTGAAGCTTCAAATAAAATTGGTAATTATTTATAGAACGCAGCTATTTCACAGAAACAATTTATTATGCAAAGTTAACAAATCATTACCGTATTCAGGAAAGAATTCAAAATATCCCTGAGGTTATTGCTCAGAGTTAATATTCCTCTTCATCTGTTCGCAACCCAAACTATGAATCATACACTTATTTAAAATTGAGATGGATCTGAACAAAAAGGAAACATTCAATATATTTCCTTCTCCTCTCCCCCTTCCATCCCCCCTCCCATCCACTGGGATTTGCTTCTTCTGAGTATCTACTTGCTCCCCCCGCCACCAGTCTTTGCCTTCTGCTGATCCATTCCTGGGCATTTGTTTGGTTCCCTTGAGCTTATTCTCCTAATTCTCATGCTGTTTCAGCAAATTGCTTTGTGCCTCCCCTGCTTCAGTCAAAATGCCATATTATTTTCAAATGTCTCAGTAGTTGGGAGGGTAGCGGGGCGTGTACGTGTTCATGTGATAACCATTAAACTCTATTTAATGTTAAGACTAAACTTTGAGTTCTATTCAAATTCTGGACAGCATCACAACTAAGGCTTTTGGCTTTGTGGGTGTTTGTTTACTGCTTTTGGTCACTGATGCTAGCTTGTACTTAGAACATGTTGTTAAGATCTTCAGAATATATTCTGTGGCAGGAGAAGTTTTATCTTCCTGTCCTCTCCATCCTCTTCATGGGTTTAACACAATCTTTTTTCTCCCAAGGTACCTGTGAGAACAACATCCCGCTCACCAGTCCTGTCCCGCCGTGATTCCCCACTGCAGGGCAGTGGGCAGCAAAATAACCAAGCAGGTCAAAGAAATTCCACGAGGTTTGTAAGCCTACGTGTCCTTGCTTTTCTTGAATTGGAAGGAAAAGGCTTATGGGAAAGCCAGGCATTTCCAGACAGCTTTTGGCAGTGCTGGTAGGATGTGAAAGGAAGATGATGCTGGATCCCTTTTCAGTAATGATGAATTTCTCTTCATGTAGCGCATGTGTCAACAAATGCTGACAAAATTTCTTCCTTCCTCTTCTCATCTGAGTTGCCTGCCCTGTAATTTTTTCAAGGATTTCAAATATCCTTCAAATTTTGGAAAAAATGAGGCCATTTATGAATGTCTTGCCTTTTGGTGCAACAGGTCATCTTGGGTATACTGTGGAGATTACTGGCAGCAGAAGGGCTTGTAACATCTATAATGAAGAGACCTCAGAAACTTTCTGGCCTCTTAGCCAAAACCAGATTTTAAGAAGGGGAAGAAGCCTCCATGGGCTGTGACACAGAACACCCAGGGTCAGGAACGGGGAGGAGAGAAATGATTCTTGAGTTCCAAAGAGCAATATGGGTAGGCCACTGCGGAATTAGCTCACTGGATAGGGGTGAGGGTATTCTGGTATTCTTTTTTGTGTTTAGTGCTGAGGACACTTCTGACCCAATTTTAAACCTGCTCCATGCAGGCTGAGAGATTTGTCCACTTCAGGTTAGATACATAAGAATGGCTGGTAGATAATTCCAAATAAAAGGAATAGCTTATACCCACCTAAAATTTTTTTTAAAACCATCATAAAGTAATAGTTATTTCAAAGGGAGCCACTGCCTGGGTTGTGAAGCATTACTGATGCCCTGATCTCAGCATTAAAATGTTCTTTCAGTTGAGTTTTTAGCAAAACGTGGAGAGAGAGTGATGTTTCACTTTAGAGCTGGGAATCTGGGACTGAAGTGTGTGTGACAGGATTTCTTCCCTCCCTTGATACAGCAATATCGAGCCTCGTCTGCTGTGGGAAAGGGTGGAGAAGCTTGTACCAAGGCCAGGCAGTGGCAGTTCTTCTGGCTCAAGCAACTCTGGCTCACAACCTGGCTCCCACCCTGGCTCTCAGAGCGGGTCTGGAGAGCGATTCAGGATGAGATGTAAGTCCTTCTCCTACCCTTTGTAACATTGTGTTTCTAATTTTATTAAGCTTATGAAGTACTCAGTTATTACATATGATAACAGTTACAGGGTTCACTGCCTTTGAGCGTGCAGTGTCAGAGACAAGCTGGTTTCCTGTACCCTCTTGGCCATATGTCCTTGCTTGGGAAAGGCAGTAGGCACAGAAATTGTCGTCAAACTTTTTTTTTCGTTGTTTTTTTAACTCACATCTAGGCACTGCTGTATTTTCCTAAGTGTAAACAGCTGGGTCTTCATCCCCTCACAGCTCCCTCCCTTCCTCATGTGTGCAAGGGCACGTTTTGATACTTGTTGCCTGTCACCTTGGTGGTTGTTGACAGGGTGCAGACTGCAATGGATAGGTCTCAGCTGGGCTAGGTTGGATGATGATGGAGGTTTTCCAGCTTGTGGCCACACTTGAGTCTTTGATTTACAATTGTTGTGACCGTTTACTTTGGCTTCAGACATAGGCCAGTTGCACCTATGCAAATCACAGCTTATGGTGTTTTTTGTATAGTCCTTCAGGGACACCATAATAGTGGACCAGTGAAACCTAGGTCTTGTGGTCAGACACCCCTAATAGTCATGTCATGTCTCTTCCCCACTCCAGAGTGAAGTAAGAAAACATATTTTAACTCCTTTCTTAATCTGCTTTGTTCTGTGTTCCTTTTGGGGTCTTGGCACATGCAGCATCATCCAAATCAGAGGGTTCGCCATCACAGCGCCATGAAAGTGCACCTAAAAAACCTGAAGAGAAAAAGGAAGTCTTCAGACCTATCAAGCCTGCTGTGAGTTGCATCCACCTCCCCTGTCCTCCTTGTCTTTCAGTGAGATTGACAAAAAGCACACTGAGAGCTTCATTCAGTGCCATCAGGGGTGGACATCAGCTGGAGTTGAGTTTGTAACTGCAGGTCTAGCAGCATGTTCTGGGCTGTGCAATTGCCTGTGCACATCAGTACTGCAGACATCAGATTTTGCACTGCTTCTGGGATTGATTTCTGCTCTCTGGTCTTCTTCCTTCCTAATCCATGCCTTTCTCTCTTTCAATCTTGTGCTTCCTTCCTGGGGCTGGACCAATGATCATGCACTTGACCTGAATGTGCCAATGCTGGGCTGAATGATGCAGGGAGAAGTGGTAAGACCTTAAATTTTTCCTACTTTCTGTGAAAGATTTCTGACATTTTCTACATCTGGGTGCTATTACAATTCATTACAGCTCTGTGTCCAGTTGTGTCTTGGGGAACTCAGCGGGTTTTCACAGTATTTCTACCTTTACTTGAAACTTATAGCCATAAGATATATGGCTACTTTCTTCAGTAGCCATATATCTTATGATACTGCAGTTAGTCATAAATCAGGATAGTTGGGTTTCAGAGTATGCACATTTTTCTATGATGGGGCAAGACCCCCTTAGGTTGACTCTTCAGGTGCTCGAATTTATGAGCAGGTAAGTTTTGGTAACCGTTAGGAGTGAGTAAGTCAAGGGAAACAGTGCTGGTGGGACAATGGAAACACAGAAATGAACAAGTGAACAAACTCAGGCACTAATCCTGTGGGTTTGTCTTGCAAACTCTTCTTCTCTCTTACTTGCAACATCAGTTTAAATTTTTTTTTTCCCTCTCCCATCAGGATTTAACTGCATTGGCAAAGGAGTTGCGAGCAGTAGAGGATGTGCGACCTCCACATAAAGTAACGGATTACTCATCCTCAAGTGAGGAGTCAGGGACAACAGATGAGGAAGATGATGATATGGAACAAGAAGGAGCAGATGAATCTACTTCTGGACCAGACGATGTCCGAGCAGTGTTAGTCCCTCTAACAGTGTTTTGCATCTATTTTGCTTTATAGGGGGTTGAAGGAAAAGGATGTTAGCATTTGGCTTGTATGTTAGTTCTTTCAGCTCACTGCAATCTATGAGCAAGACATAGCAGCCTCATATGTTCATGTATTCAAACACTGAGGATAGTCTTCTCAATGTCCTTTCCCTCTTCTCCCTTGGTTTGTTACAAAACAAGAAACCATTTATCAATATCTTGACTTCTTTTTGATGGAGAGGCTTTTCTAAGCAGTTTATGTAAATATTCCACTCTGGCCACAATACAAATTAATTCTGAGTATGCCATGATTCAGGGCAGTGACAGCCAGGGCACTAGTGCTGTTATCTCACTCCAGTTATTTCTTGTCTGACAAATAGGTCAACGTTGAACTTGAGCAATGGTGAAACAGAGTCAGTAAAAACCATGATTGTCCATGATGATGTGGAGAGTGAACCTGCCTTGACTCCTTCTAAGGAGGGCACCTTAATTGTTCGACAGGTATTGCTTTTCTTTCCCTGTGCAGTGCTGCACCCTTTCTGTGCTCATTAACCCACTCGCTCATTCACCCATGCTGTTTCTACATTATATTTGTTGTTCGTATTATCAAGACGCAGCTGTAGTGAATTTCAGATGAGCAAGATGTTTGATGCATGCAAAGAAGAGAGTAGCCCTTCACCCTTTGCTTCTGTTTTGCATGCTTTCCAGTGACACTCACGGCAGCACCATGCACAATATCTCAAAGTTTATGGGAGAGAAGGGTAGAAAAGCTGCAGGTGTGTGGAGCAAGTACCTGGGGAAAAAACTTAGTTTAGTTTTACCACAGAACCAAATATGTGTCTCAGGAGTGAGGCTGGGAGGGAGTTGGGGTGGGAGCACTCAAGGTTTTTTGAAATTGTTTTGAACCTGTAATTTAGGACATACAGACCACCCAGATAACATACACACACATGTACATGCAAATTCACACTACAGTTGGTGTGGGGAGAAGCAAAATAGGTGGTGAAGCAGAGAATGTGGACAGAGCTAGAGTGCTGTGTTGTTGCCTTTGATTCTGAAAATACTGCATTCTTGTGCCTCTGAAAGATAATGGTTCCCTGTTCTTAAATGAGCTTGTGTGTTAATGAGCGTGCTATCTTATAGGAGTTTCCTCAGTAATCACATTTCTGAGTTTCACAACTGAATGCCAATTTCTTAATTGAGTCCTGTTGTTTGAAAATGAAGATTTCATGGTTATTGTTTTAAATAGTTAGCTGAAGGGATTCTCCACAGAGTCTGAACTGCTATCTGTATAGCATCTAAGTTAGTCTTAAACAAAACAATAGGGAAAAAAATCCTCATCCCACCCCCAAAAATGTGCTTGTCCCTGTTGTGGTGTTCGACTTAGCAGCACAGTTGTTATTCTGTTAGTTGGTGGAACTGGCTGTGCAAGTCAACCACATGAACCAAGCTTTTGCCTGCTGGTGGGAATTTCATGAATTCTAGTAGCTTTGCCCACTTTCCCTTTCCATTCAGGCATCAAAGCATGGATTATCAGCTTACTTTAAAAAATAATTTAAAAAATAAATGTGAAAAGGTAGGAAGTGAGGGAGAGAAGGAGAGAGGTTGTTAGGGATTTAGACCTTTAAGCAGCACTTGAGCAAGACAAGTGTGCCTGTTTTTTCTACAGAGTACAGTTGACAAAAAGCGTGCCAGCCATCATGAGAGCAATGGCTTTGCCGGTCGCATTCACCTCTTGCCAGATCTCTTACAGCAAAGCCATTCCTCCTCCACTTCCTCCACCTCCTCCTCCCCATCCTCCAGCCAGCCGACACCCACCATGTCCCCACAGACACCCCAGGACAAGCTAACTACTAATGAGGTATGTCTTACACCACAGCTGGCTGCTTTCATAGGGTTATAGCAGCATTGCCTAGTAGCTAGTTTGCAAAGGAACTCCAGCCAATCTCCCCTGCTTTTTTTTTCTGTCACCTTTGTTCCCACCTCCCAAATAACACATTTCAGTTCTGTGTAAGAAGCCCTTAACTCTAGAGCAGTCCCACGCCAAACTTGCCAGTTTACTATTTTTGCTTCCTTTAGTGAGTCATTAATTGCATGGCGTTCGTTTTAAACTAAACTTGACTACTGCATTTTCAAGCCAATACTCTTTCTTAATTCTGTTTTATTCTGGGAGCAGGCTAATTGCAAGCAATGTGCCTCTTCAGAATTAGCAGTTAATTTTGGCTTTGTCAGTAAAGGCTGGACGAGTGTCTCCACACATATGAGGAGCTCCTTGTGGAAACTCATTCTTTGGGAAAGGAAGTGGCTGTGGCGGGATTTTGCTCACTAAAGCTTGCCACGTGGGCTGGGTGAACAAACCAGGTGTTGCCTGGGAGGGTTGTAAAAGCCTGAAATATTGTTGGAATAATGAATGGGGGAAAATATTTGGGTTTTTTTCCCAAGTATGTGTGTCCTTTGAGAAGCAACTGTGTAAAGGTGACTGTTCACCAGTGCTGTTTGTGTCCAGGTGGAGAAGGTTTTACCATGGGAGAAGGTCCCTCTTGCTGTCCTGGGCTGATCCCAGGATGGTGCCTTCCTCTACCAAGTGTAGGTGGGAAAGCCTGGTCCTTTCACGTGTGTGTAACCCCTCGCAGCAGAGGAGGTGCGTGTGTGCAAATGAACAAAGGCCATGCACCCCTCACCAACCCCTGCAGTGAGCGAGAAGCCTTGTCTGGTGTCTCCACTCCTGGCTGGGGGCCAGCCTGGCTTCCAAGGAGAGCCTCTCAAGCAGGGGGTGGTGCAGGGCAAGCAAAACTTGGTGAAAAGAAGCTGCTGCTTCTCAGGGTAGAGTCTTGCCCTGTAGGTGTGCAAGTGTTGTGATGAGGAGAGGCTGCAGTGAGCTGGGTAGGTTTATGGCAGTGCACGTTTCCCACATAATCAAAAATGCTTCTTAACCACATAGCAGGAGGGAGGGTGGGAGAGGGAGAGTTTCCTCCTGGAAAGTCATTTAGCGTTATACATAATTCTCAGCTATGCTTCATGGGTCTTTGATCTTTCTAAAAGCGCACTCGTGTAGGGTTATAGAGATCAGTTGATTGATCCAGAGATACGCGTGCTCGTTACTTTGATCTAAGCAGTACGTAAGCAGGGTTCAGTTAACTCGGCTTGGGGAGTGCGGGCTGTGGCAGTGCCTGGTGACGGAGGAGCCTTTTGGTATTGGGCTGTGCAGGGGAGGGATACACTCCAAATACCCATTGCTATTTTTTTCTGTAGAGGCTTAGGAAGATCAAACATTGAAGATTACTTAATGCTAAAGAAGTGTCATGTCACTACCTTTGCATAAAACTGAGCAAAAATCAGTTTTGGTACTGCTCGGTATAACTCTATCACATGCACACCCTTTTATATATATACACTTTTTTTTTCCACTTGTCCCATTTTGCTTCAGTGTGATATGTTGTCACTATAATACTAAACTGGCAAGGGATTTTAAGTTGTTCCATTTCCACTTTTAACAGTTCATTGTTTCACTTGTCTTCTTTCTTTCTTTATGTTTTTTCATGTTTAGACCTCATAACTCAACAAGCACCAGTGATTTTATCCACTACATATTCATAGTGTCATGTCACTGTTTGCTACACCTTCCACACTAATGAGCCCCTTTGTTCGATACAGGTTTAATATGTTGCTTTGTCAAATAAAGGTGGAAGAATCTGCTGCAGCTTTCTGGCAAGAGGCTCAGGTTAAACAAAGTAGGGAGAATGAACAGTAGTGAACATTGAGACATAGTCCATCATACAAGTGAATGCTTGATCCCAGATGGTTCTGATTTTGTTGCACAAGCCAAGAGATCAAACTTCATAATTTAATTAACTACCTCAGTTCAGGAGATGCTTCATAAATTCAAAAATTGTAGGTAGTGGACAGCTTGCAGGTAAAATAGTATACATACATTAAAGCAGATTTTCAAAAGGAGAGACATTCCTTTGCTTTGTGCCTGATTGTAGTGGTCTGTACTAAAATGCTTCGCTAGCAGCTGAGGTTCAGGGATGACAATTCAGCTAATTACATTTTGCTGTAACATGTGCAGTGTGCATATGTATCTAGTTCAGGTGTGGTGCCTGCAGTGCATTGTGTATCTATAAAGGAAGTATAAAAGCTTGGGGAGGCTCTGTAGCGTAATTCCATAGTGGCTTTAAAATGTTTGGTGTTTGTTATCCATGCTTTTTATTGTCATTAATATTAATAAAGTTGAAATTTACATTGCAGACTCAGTCCGCTAGTAACACACTCCAGAAACACAAATCTTCCTCCTCCTTTACACCTTTTATAGACCCCAGATTACTACAGATTTCTCCATCTAGTGGGACAACTGTGACTTCTGTGGGTAAGTAAAGTAGCTGAAGATAACAATTGAAAAAGGGTTCAGTGACTTCAGTGGCTCTTTAAAGTACTTAAGAATGTTACCATCATGCTTTTTATTTGTTTTGCAAAGGATTGCATAATTTATTTTCTTTTTCCATTTACATTTCTTACAAAAATAAGGACTTTCTCAGTATTCTCAGTTACTGATTTGGGTTGTATGATGTAAAAAATATATGTCCAGAATCTAGCACTTGAAAGGTATTACATGCACTTTACTTTTTTTCCTTTCAGTAGGATTTTCTAGTGAAGCAATGAGATCAGAGGCAATAAGGCAAGACCCCACACGGAAAGGATCAGTTGTCAATGTGAACCCCACAAATACGCGGCCACAGAGTGACACACCGGAGATTCGCAAATACAAGAAGAGATTCAATTCCGAGATACTGTGTGCGGCCTTATGGGGTAAGGCAAACGCGTTCTTCCCTTGCCATTCCTGAAATGTAGGCATGTCAGTAGGAGCTTTCAGCCCTTGATAGTGTATCTCCAAAACTGTAGCTGTTTCTCTGCATTTATTCAGTGCTCTTTTGCATCTTTTTTTGTTGCAAGACCTGATTTATTATTGTGTTTTTTTACAATATGTTGCTGCTGGTTTGATGCAATTTCCCACTGGTACATGTATGCTTCTGATGGCACAGTTTAGACTGAGAATCACAGAATCATTAAGGTGTGGAAAGACCTCTGGGGTCATGAAGTCCAGCCTTTGACTTAACACCACCAGATCAGCTTGACCATGGCTGTGCCTAATTCAGTCGTTTCTTGAACTCTTGCAGGGATGATGACTCTTACCACCTCTGTGATCAGCCTTTTCCAATGTTTAACCACACTTTGAGTGAAAAAGTTCTTCCTGGTATCCAGCCTGAACTTGCCCTGGCATAGCTTGAGGCTATATCCTCTTTTTCTGTCACAGGTTATCTGGAAAGGCTTCAGGCAGTTGATCAGGATGTCCTTTTCAGCTCTTTGTAAATGCTGCTAGTACATTTCTTGCAGCTTTTGGGAGCTTGTAGCAGTCCTTGCAGTGTACACCTGCTGCACACAGGGTGTTCTTTTGAAAAATAACCATCTTCTTGAGCCTCTTGTTAATGTATTGTTGCAGAGCTTGATTAAGGTGTGTTGCGTAAGATGACTTGTTGCCTCAGTCTTCAGTTTATGTAGGAAGTAAGATGGAAAAGAAAAGGATAGAAAGAACATTTTCCATTCTGAGACTTAGCTTTGTTAAGAGTGATTACTGCAGAGGGAAGCTGGGTATGGGATGTCAGCTGACCAAGTGTGTCTGGTCTTCTTGCCACTAGGGATAATTTGTGTTGGTGTCAGACAGTCGGGATCCCACAGTCCATCAGGCTTAGAGTGGTGCCTGTTGCCTGCTACAGTGTAGAAACTCTGCTGCAACATCTAGTGAAAGCTTTTCTCCATTGTTTGTTTCCTGGCCAGAATCTATGGGGGCATATGAATTTTTTTCATGATCTAAGTGTTAATAGCTGATGCTTGTGTATGTCACATACTTGCCTAGTATCCCTAAACTTGGCAGACTATAAATGCACATGCAGGTCATTTAAAAAAACTTAGGAAGAGGAGAATTGGCCATTCCCCTAAGGCACATGATTATTGTAAAGGTAACATGGTCCCCTCTCTTTTTTACATTTTTATAGCTCTTTCCAAGGCTTTAGTTCTCTTTTGGGGTTATTTCCAGCATTTCTTGTTTCTCAGAACAGCACTTTTGTCCCAGTCTTCTTGCCTGCAGAGCTGTGTCAGTAAAATAACTCTCCCAACACCTTGTCTTCCTATCTGCTTTTTTTGTTATTTCCAGAATTTCCTGGTAAGAATTTTTACCCCAACACTATTTCTGCTTGAATTCCCATGTAAAATTCTCTGATAAAGTTAAGACTTGTGCAAATGTGAACTTTCAGGCTGTGAGAGGTCAAATGCAGAGAGAAATATGGTGTCAGTAAAGATGACTCATAATTTCTCTGATCTGGCTTGTTTTCCCAGTAGCAATTCGTGTTAATGGTTCTATATTTCTTTGATCTATATATCTGACTGTTAGGGTGGTTTAAAGAATAAGTGTAAAATCCTAGAGGTGTTTTACAGCTGTAACACAACCCTTGGTTGAACATCTAGGGCCAAACCGATGGTGATACAAGTTGGTACACATGCTTGCTTTTTGATAACCTTGAACTTCCCTTACCCTTAAGAAAACAAAACCATTTCATGGTGATGCTTTCTATTCAAAAAGAGGGGTACTTTGCTTTGCTTTGCCTTTACCAGTGGTAATGCCAGTAGTATCTGGCAAGTTGCTAATTGCATTAGGTCTCTGATGCTGTTTCTTCTAGCTCTGGGTGGTGAAAGTCAATGTTAATGACATGGATGCAGTAACACAGATTTTTACACCCAGCCTCCACTGACAGCCTGTACTTTTTCAGGAAGCGTTTCCATTGGTTTGAAAAAAACAGAACTGCTTAATTGTAGGGTGGCAGTAGAAAAGCTCTGCTGTCTGAGTAAGGAGGGTGTCTGCACTGTTAAATACAGGCATTGCATGCCACCATCATAGTAGTATCTCGTTAGTTTCATCTCAAAGTGCGTGTAGCTAAGAGAAGGGGCTGGGGACAGGTATGCATGAGAACTCAAAGCAGGAACAACTGCACCAGAGAGTCAGCAAGAGGGGGAGGTACCCTGAGGGAGCACTTTGCATGTGGCTTGCTTTGAATTATAGCTCACACTGGCAGAAATGCATGTTGAAGTGTACAGCTTTAGTCACTGGGTGCTGGAGCTGCAGGAAGGAGACCAGCTGCTGGGCACTTCCTTGGCTGGTTTGGTGCTGCTTCAGCCTGTGCTAAGCTCTGACTTGTGTGTGGCTCGCTCTCCCTGCTTCCTTCTGCCACTTCCCAATCTGAGGATGTCTCCCAGTAAGAGGGATAGTCTGTGTGACATGCTCTTGGGTGAAATGGCCATTGCCCATGGGAGCTGTGGGATGGGATCCTGTAGGTGCAAACCATGTGGGAGGTGCAGAGGTGAGAGGTGGGCAGCACAGGGATGAAGGAAGTGTCAGCAGCTGAAGGAGAGCCTGGAGGGTGACAGGCCTCTCAGAAGTAGCAGAACAGCAAATCAAAGCAAAAATGCCTTGGGACTGCTGGGACCTCTGAAGTTTTCTTACTGAAAAGGATAGAGAGATGATAATGGCAAGATGCATGATGATTTCAGAACTCACTATGGGCTGCATTTATTTTTCTCATCTAAATAAATAGATATTTAAAACTTAGTCCCATATATATCTATTATGTAAAAAAATGTAATTAATTCTAAATAGTAAGGTTTTATGGAGTCTTGGAGTGTTCCAATAGACCTTTCAAACTTTGTGTAAAGGAACTGGCATACTGACTTTCCTAATCTATGTTTGCTTGATCTTTAGAAGAAGCCTGTGGAAACACAAGATTACTGTAGTTCCTCTAGGTTTAACATTCAGATGGAAAAGATTGTCCTGAAGCTGGGAACCGACCTGGTGCCTACCCTTTTGTGGGAGGCCTGCAACACAACCTGTTTCTCTCAGTGGGGGCTGTTTTTATTGCCATGTCCTTGTCAAGAGCATCCTGCTACCACACCCCTAACAACAGCTAATACATCTTTGGAATACATAGGCTTGCATACCTCTTTGTGCCTCGCCCCTCCTCCAACATTAGCATGCCATTTTGTTGGGGAACTGGTGCTCTAGAAAGCTCTTCATGGTCTGCCAGTCTCTTACTCTCTTGAACACTGTTTGGTGTCAGTAGTCACTGTGGGCAGGTAATGCAGCGAGCCTCTACATCATGAGATCTTCTAGGCTACAGGCAACTGAGACCCAACCAGCAGTGGTTATACCTGCTTGAAACAAGACAGTTGCTATACCAATCATCAGTTCCTCAGAATATATGGGAAAGGTGCTTACTAACTTGGATATCTGGTTTTGTTTTTTTCTAGGAGTGAACTTGTTGGTGGGCACTGAAAGTGGTCTGATGCTGCTAGACAGAAGTGGGCAGGGAAAGGTTTATCCACTCATCAATCGAAGACGATTCCAGCAAATGGATGTACTTGAAGGGCTGAATGTCTTGGTGACAATTTCTGGTAAAGTTAACATTATATTTTTCCTCCATGTGACATAGTATGGCAGAAAGATTTTCTTGGCAGCCTGTGTATTGAGGGGGAAGTCCTGACTGAAGTCAGTGGGTTTTCCGTCATTTCACCTCTGAGTCTACAGTTTATTTCTGCAAGTGAATCGTTTTTCACACAACACCCATGCCTGCTTGCTCCCTGTCCTCTCTTCTGTGGGATGACCTTTAAAAAGGCTGCATGAGTTTGTGGGAAATGTCTGACTTTGTTTCCTTGTTCAGTATTTGAGAGCTGGAAGTTAATGTTTTGTGAAGTTTGAGAAAATGTCATTCTTTCCCTCTGTCATGATTACTTTCAACCTGGCCTCTTTCTAACCAAAACACGATGTGCTACTTAGGTTTAAAGATGTTTTTCTTGTGTGTTAAAATCTGTAGAATGGGGGAAGCTCTTGCAAAATAGGGAAGTAAGAGTGATGTGCAGTAGAAGTGTGAGAGAGAGGACTACAGTGTGTACGTGGTGTGGAAATAACCAGAATGAGAAGGCAAATTGGTGCCTGGTCTCTCACTGCGTGCAGCTTGGGAATGGCAAAGCAATGGGAGGTGAAGGGTGGTGGTGATTGTGTTTGTTTTGTATGTGCTGATGAAAAATGTGTTTTATGAAGCTTGAGGTTCCAGACTCTTTGGCTCCAGAAAGTTATGGTGTAAATTTAACCTGCTGTTAGACAATTTGATGTGGTGCATTGTTAGTCTTTCTTCACAGGTGTTGTTCAGCCATTTACCTTTTGGTTTGTTTGGGAAATCAGCCTTTGCTATGCTCTGTGTGTGACAGGGAGAGGATGTTACATGAGGTTTCTCACAGGGTTCGCTGTTGTTGTTCAGACCCACCTAAGTTTTTTTGAGGCTCTGGAACCTCTCCAAGTCTGTTGCAGGAGCTCTCTGGCTCTCCCAATGTTTGTTCAAAAGGACACCTATAAGACAATTTAGTGGAATTTAATGCATTAGCACTATTGTGTTACCAAAGATCTAAAGAACCATGCCCATGCTGCTGTCATCAACACGGGATTTGTTTCTGTCTGGAACAACTGAATTTTATTGGCTTGTCACTTGCTACATTCTCAGATACAGTTATGCTGTGAAATCTATAAAAAGAGAAAGGTGAATCAAGCAGCATTTAAAAATACACAACCTGCTGTGTGTCCTTTTGAAGTCTAATGCTGTATGTTAAAATATAAACTGTTTGGAAGGCACCATTTGATAGAGTTTATTCTATAGCAGACCTTGTAAACAAAAAATTGTATAATCCAACTTGTGTAAAATCTGTTGGTTTGAAACATACCCTACACAAATCTGTGATTCAGTCTTGTGTGTAATTGTTTTAAGTTTATTTATTTTTTCATCAGTCACAATTGGAGTACCCTGGCACATGCGTTTTCTTTGTTTCCTTTTGTTTCCTTTCAAAACTATTGCTTCCTCTGTGGAGACATGCTACATTAACCCTTAAGAAATCAGCAGATGTTTTGTTGTTTTATGCCTTTGTGTCTGTGCCATCTCCTGTGCTTTATGGGAGGTTACTGGAGTATGAGGCAGAAGAGGCATCCTTGCCCAGTAAAAGGCAGGGCTGGGGGAGCATATTCAGTGAAACCATAATGCTGTTATGCCCAAGCTTCCCCTTATATCCTTCTTTTGTCTTCTGTACTGCACATCACAGTTTCTTACCCTCATGCTGGACTTCCCTAACTATCTTTTTATTTGTGATGGGTTGCTTCCCATCTCCAGGCAAAATTGGAATGCTGGAGTGAGTGTATGTTTCTGCAAATTGTGTGTTTTGGCAGAATAGTAATGGAACTGTCTCCGAGCCTTGTCCCAGCACTGCTACAGCTTTGCTGGAAGCATTGTTCAGCTCACTGTGGTGCACTCAGCCATATGTTCCCCTGAGTTTTTTGGGAAATGATGCACTGATGGTGGTAGGATTTGAAAGGTGTCACCATGTTATGCAGAGAAGTTGCAGTGTGTTAGGTTTTTGAGAGTATTGTCACCTAAACTTGCTTTTAATAGACACACTCTTGAGTATGAAAACATGAAATTAATTCTTGGCCCAATTTATATTTGAAATACAGAACTTTCTGACAACAAAGCTTTTGATACTGAGATACTGAGCCTGCTAGAAACAGTACAAGAAAGCCTCGCAGGTAAAGCAAGAGTTGTTGATTGGTTCTTCAGTTCATGCTGTTGAGAGGCAGAAAACCATAGTTTTGTCTGCTCAGGTGATACAGTGCAGAGTCATAAAAATGCTGGAGGAGAGAGCAGCAACGTGCATACAGAACACGCTCCAGTTGTGGCTCCCTGAGGGTTTTGCCAGCCCAGCTGGCTGATGGTGGCACCAGGAAGAGATGACAGAGTGGAAGAACTGGTACTAATCTGCCTGCTTAATAATTAAAAACCACAGTGACAATAAAAAAACTCAATATAGAAAAAAGGACTTTGCATTTGAAACTATGTCTGTGGGAGAATCCAAGCTGAGAGTTCTCATCTGTCTGATTAGTTCATTTGATGGCTGGAGCAGAGTTTTCTTTCTTATTTCATGATCTTAATGATTAGGTCCCTGAAAAAATAAAGAAGACCAGAATTTTGAGAGCTGTTAAAACTGACTGGTAGAGCTTTACAAGGGGAAGGATCTAATCTCCCGCACTCCAAATGTGAACATTAAGAGCAGCATAACTTGTTAAGATACACGCGTAGCTATGTTTATATAACTAACCGTCCTGCGCTTTTCATGTCAGGCTGCAGAAAGGCAGAGGAATTTCCTGTCTTGTGACTTTTCCTTGTGGTCTAGACACCAAAACACAATGGGAACACACTTGAGATACTTCTCAGTTGTTTTGAAAAATATTTCTGATTGGAGAGAAATACCCTAGTGCATATCATGTGAACCAAAAGGAAAAAAAGTAGCCACGTGCTGGGAAATTCCCATGTGTGCTGTTTGTTCTGAGTCTTCAAGTTTACCTAAGCTACTGGGGAAGCTACAACCGTGGAAATATCTAAGGCAGAATTTGTCTCATATTTTTGAAAGCATTTTTGGTACATTGTAGAGACCTTGAGCCCTCTCAGCACTTTCTTGCCCAGAACTGCAGTGGCTTCTGATCTGAACTATCTTTCCTATTTTTCAATGTTTTTAAAAGAGCCCTTGTGGCTATCATTTGCAGTGTTTTCATGGAAGGACCTTTTCTTGGTTGCATGTGGGACTTCTGGAAATACCGTTTCCTGCTCTAGTCCTCCAAATCTTGAGAAAGCTACAGGAGTGGTAGGGTTTTACCTGTTTATGAAATATGGCTTAATAAATATTAAGTCAGAAAGCAAATCAGGGTATTCATTTGCTGCCAAATCTATATTCCCATTTGTAACAGAAATAAACAAA
This sequence comes from Cyanoderma ruficeps, assembly GCA_008694505.1. Lineage (NCBI taxonomy): Eukaryota > Metazoa > Chordata > Aves > Passeriformes > Timaliidae > Cyanoderma > Cyanoderma ruficeps. The sequence continues at coordinate 22,090,864 of VZDJ01007754.1, forward strand.
AGACAGTGCAATGTTACTTCACATTTCATTGCATGGAATCAGAACAGAAGGGCTTTTAAAATGGAATAGCAGATCCAGTATTTACAATTACTTCTCCAATTCCACTTTAAATTTAAGCTTAATGAACAGATTTTTTACTTTGAAACTGCCTTCTCTTTTCCTCCTGTCTTTTCCCATCCAAGTAATAAACAAGTAATACCTCCAAGTAAAAAAGATCTTTTAGGCTCTGTGTCTTTTGAATGCAATGACTTGTGGTGCTGGAGTCCATGGAGAAGCCTGTTTGCAAGCTGTGCTTCCCACAGTTGCTGCCCCAGCCCCTGCAGATGCTTTTCCTGACAAGCCTAGCTCTGTTAGGGGATCCCTTGCTATCAGGGCAGGGGGTCTGTGCCAGCTCCACCACCCCAGTGTGGAGCTGGCTGTGTGTGCATAGCAGGGTAGCCTCAGTGCTCAGACCTCGTGTCCTGCTGCAGCCCGTAACCCCTGAGCAGCCACTTGGGGACTGATCTGCCAATAGGTATTGTGTGAAAACTTAAACGACAAATTACAGACGTTGAGCTGAACTCTGTGGCTGGATGTGGTTGGCAGGCTGCCAGGTGTGCCATCTTGATAGGCAGTGGGTTTTGACAGACCAGACCAGCACGGTGTCACTTGGCCAGCCCAGCAGTGACTGTAGTACAGGTCACCTGTCTCCCTCTCATCTCCAATGGCTAAGAAACACTGGACAGGCTCACACGGCTCCTCATTGCGGCTGATGCAGCATGCGCATGGAGCTACCACGCTGACAAGTAGGGTCCCTGAGAGCATCTCCTGTTTCCTTTCCTTTCACGGAGACCTCATGGAACCTTGTTAAATGGCTACTAGTCAAAGCAGGGATGATCTCCCTTCCTCAGCTGCAGCTTAATCTGTGGAACTGTAATGGTTCCAAACAGCAAAGCAGCTGGAGAAAGGAGGATGCAAGCTTTGGGCATGTGCATTTAGGGCCATGTTCTCACTATCTCAGCAAATGCTTTGTAGGCCATCAGTTATTAAAGAATCACTGGTAAAGTTTGCCATGAGCTTGGCTTGCATTCTAAGAGGCCTTCTGGTATTGAGAGTTAAAAGTCTGAGCTGTGTTTTGATGAGGTGGTAGATGTGTTGTCAGTTGAAGATAGGGCAGCCCAGACAGGTAGCTTCCTTCACCTGTGGAAAAGAAATACTTCTCACAGCTTCTGTGTGCAGCCTGGTAAGTATTACACCCTTGCAGCTCAAGGGAAGGGCTGCTGACAAAGCAGTCATCAGCTTTTAGCAAGAAGATGAAGTTTCAGGTCTCATATTCCGTCCTGCTGCTCTCCTACAGTTTTGTGTCCAAAAAGGCCATTCTGATTCAGTTATATGTATTTTTTTTAATCTCAGTGCATGATTCTCTGGTACTTTTGTTGTGAGAGTTCCCTGTTCTAATGGAAGTTGTCTAGGTCCTAAGAATCAGATAGCTGAAGTGTTGTTCCCTTGAGTTTGTCATTTATGTTTGTGTGGTATTACCATGTGTATCTGTCATTGATTATCAGGAAAGCGTGTGTCTGAGTGGAGTCCGGAGTGAAGCTGTTGTGGGTGAAAAACTGAGGGAGATTACTCTGGTTGCAGCATTTTCTCCTTCATTGTTGTTTTGGTTTGTTTTACAAAGCTTTCTGTTTGCTTGGGTAGGGCTTTCTGCAAGTATCTTCCTATGGAGATAAACCCTTTTTTTTTTTTTGCTTTTTGTGGTCAGGTAAGAAGAATAAGTTGCGAGTTTACTATTTGTCGTGGTTAAGAAATAAAATCCTTCACAATGATCCTGAAGTAGAAAAGAAACAGGGCTGGACAACGGTGGGCGACTTGGAAGGCTGTGTGCACTATAAAGTTGGTGAGTAGCAAATGCAGTACTCAAATAGTTGGGATAAAGGATGGCTGAGAAAGGGAACTGCAGTACCTGTAGCTATTGGGCTTATGGTTTGGTTGGTTTTATTTCTAGCTGTCTTATCTGTTTCTCAGGGTGAACTTGCTGGCAAAGCCCCAAAATAGATGGCAAGTTACAGGATTAAATTGAAGATGAGAGGAGTTTTGTGGTAGGATGATGGGCTGGGAACTGGATAGTGTGTGAATCCCGTCTATCTCCTCCCTGTAATGGATGTGGCTTCCAGAAGGGTGCCAATATGGGCAATGAGGGCTGGTAGCATTTCACCCCCTCTGTTAGACTCTTTAGGTAATGGAGGGATTCTCGCCTCAGCAACTATTTTCTTTACTAACAAGTTTCCTCTGTATTTTACCATGATGAATTTACATGCTGGAATAGATTGAAAAAAGTCTCTCTTTAATGTAGATTTTAGAGACTGAGAGAAAAAAAAAGAGTGGGAGGAGAAAGGACGCCCAGGTAGCAGATGAGCTTTGGGGAAGAATCTGGAAACAGAAGCATGTCTGTAACTTCAGAGTGATTCATTGATTTCTCTTGGTTCATGAAATTCCCTAATCCATCCCAGATCTGCTGCAGTACAGTTACAGAATCAAGTGTGTTTTCACCAGGCAGGTGCCCTTTGAGTGGCTTTAAGTGATTTAATTGGATTTGGCTATAGAAACTTACACCAAAGCTGGTGAAAGACATGTAGCACTCACAGCCAGCCGAGTATATTCAGTGAGCCCGCTGCCCTGCAGGTGGGAATATGAACCAAGAGCTCTTTCTGCTGCTTCGGTTTCATGGTGCATCCTAATGGATGTTGCCTCTGATTTGATTTTCTCCCAGGAGCCAGCTCAGTTCCTTTCCAGCTGTGTCAGTCAGTGTGGAGGAGCAGCAGCAATCAAACTGTTCTCAGTCTCCTCCTGTCATGCGTGTGCTCTTGGAAAAACCTGCTAATGGGGTGTAATCAATAACAATGGCAGTAAGTGACTGCTGAACCCGGAGCTCGACCCCGAAAACAATTAATAATGCACTTCTCTGGTATCATACCCCAGGGTGTCAGCAGCATAATGAAGTGGCCCTGGTAACAATACATCAACAGCTATTGAAAGGAGGCTTTCCAGCAGGGAATCGTCTGAAACAAAGAGCATTCTCTTCCAGATGAAGAGGGGTTTGTTAGCCTGGGCTGCAGCCTGGCGCTGAACTTCCCTCTGAACCACAGAAATACAGTAGATTTTTTCAGGTAGTGAGAGGCCTTTTTGACAGCTGCGCTTCAGTTCCCAAGAAGGAGAGCTCTGCCAGTTTTGAGCTTGCAGTCTGGACGCTGTCACCGAGGCAGCTGGCACTGGTCACTTCCTTGTCTCTTTGATGCAACAGGGGTCTCTGATGTCAGGGTGAAGTGGTATTTATGGATCTCAGTTGCTTCAGGCAACTTTTGGCTCCTCTAAATGAGAAATTGCTCTTTTGAAACTTAAGATTTGGGTGAATTCCCAGATAGCACCCAGAGCAAATAATAAGAATTATCAAATGTCGCCTTTCACAGATGAGGTGGTTTTGTTCAACACCCCCCTCTTCCCCGTGAAAAAATTCCAGGAAGTCTTGTAAGCTAGACAAGACCAAACAAAAGCTCTGTTTTTAGTCAGTACAGCTGTGGAGGTTGAGAGATTTTTTTTTTGTCTGTTGAAGAATTGTCAAGTCCCTTAACACTTCCAGTTCAGTCTTGCTTTCCTGCACAGTTAAAAGAGCAAGTGATAGCATGGATCACTATTATAAAGACGCTGTATTTCTGATAAATTATGTGAATTTGTTTTCATTTCTCAAATAAGTTATTTCAGACTTTAGGGACGAAGGAAGGTGTTCCACTCTGAAGCTTGTCTTCTGCTCTTGAAATTATGTTATAATTTTCTTTTCTTCTTCCCTTTCCTTGGGCTAACTTTTCCATCATCTCAAACAAGCATTGCCAGTGCTGTGACTGGAACTGCCAGTAATGGACTCTTCCACAGTCACAGCCTTCTTTTATTGGAATGTCCCTGAAAACTGCTTTTCTTGTCTTGATGACTAAGCACTGTCCAATATGGAAAAAAATAAGTAGAAATAAGTGTGTACTTATTAGTTAATTCTAAAGATGGTGATGTGGTCAGTTGCTAGTAAGAGGCTTTTGTAGCATAAATGTATCAAAGAGCTGAAGTACATAGTAGTAGAAATCCTAAAATATAATGCTTCTAAACTCTCAAAATTACAGTATTTCTTCATACTTACATAATTCATCTTCTTTCTTGATGTAACTGGAATGACTTTGGAATTATGCTGAATTCTTTTTTGTTCTCTTTAATTTCAGTAAAATATGAAAGAATCAAGTTCTTGGTAATTGCATTGAAGAGTTCTGTGGAAGTCTATGCATGGGCACCAAAGCCATACCATAAATTTATGGCCTTTAAGGTAACAGTATATTTCAGCCATAGGTAGGATTTTCTCATAACTACTTGCAGTTATCCCTTTTACAGAAATGTTCTGACATTGTATGATGGCCATATTCCAAGTTCTTTGATAAATCTCCACAAACTTTGCGTTATGTTTTTAATTCAGGAGGGGTTTTTTTAAATTATAAGAGTCAATATATTTAAAGGTCTAAATTGTAACTGAGCATAAACACAATTGTGTTTATAAACAAACTGTAACTGAGTATAAACACAATATCACAGGCATTTGTTTGCTCTCTCTCTTAATAAAATGTGGGACAGAGAGAAGTGGACTGAGTCTAAACTTCTTTGTCTGAGCAGAACAAGTCATGAAGTGATATTCAGCAATGTTATGTTTTTGAATACTGCTAGAATGAAATTAGCTGGCTTGGTATAATTGCCAGATTGGTTACTGTGGGTTGTGCAGATCAAAGTACTACAGGAGTGCCGAATTGCCCTGAACTTTGGGGAAAACAATTCTTACTAAAAAAAGCAAATGGACCGAGTAAACCCTACAGAAAATAGCTTAGGTGGTTGAAATGCAGCAGTTTGCAGAGTAATCTGTCCTTGTTCATGAGGGACGTGTCAGCCTAATGGGTCTGGTGTCTAGGGACCAGAGGGATGTGGAGGAATAAACCCACAATGTGTGCATGCAAGCATGTTTTTTATAAACCCCATCATTGTTCTACCAGTAAAGTAAATCTCACTGATGGTTGTCTCACAGTCATTTGGAGAATTGGTTCATAAGCCATTGCTGGTGGATCTAACCGTAGAAGAGGGTCAGAGACTAAAAGTGATCTACGGCTCCTGCGCCGGCTTCCATGCTGTTGATGTGGATTCAGGATCGGTCTATGATATTTATCTACCAACACATGTAAGAGCTGCTGTTGTGTCTGTGTTTTTGTCTTTCTTTCTGGTGGATCACCCCCTGGCCCCACCTCCAACTCCTTCCTTTCCCCAAATAAGCAATGTGTCAGGCTGTCCCTGTGGATCACTGCCAGATGTTTGCAGTGGTAAATTGGGTGGATGGGTCTAAGCAGATATGGCCACATGTGCTGTGGAGTTTGTGTCTCACTGCCAGTCCTTACCTCAGTCAATTTGTGTCTATGGTTTGGAGTTGCCCACTCAGATGTGATGAGGACCACCAGTGTGACTGTTTCAGGGGTGGCAGCTAAATGGCTGAGTGCCCTGTCAATGTCCAGCAGCCCAAATGACACAACAGCTCAAGGATGGGTTTCAAAAGGGTTGGCAAAGACCAGGTGACCTTAGCTACCAAGTTTTCCTGTTGTTCATTGTACACAGAGGTTTCAGATGGGCCACCCCAAGCACTATTCAAGGCAGTGCAGAGAGGCCTGCATCTGCTCTGCGTGCCCCAGACTCCCTTTCTGCGCATGGAAAGAAATGGGCACCCCTACAGAGAAATTAATCTTTCCTCAGTTTAGGTGTCTGCTTTAAGATGAAAGGATTTCTGCTCCAAGGGTTTACAGGTCTTGTGGTGTCTAGCTCGAGGGCAGCAGATACAGCACTTGTAAAGTGAGTGTATTTGAGGATAGATGATCTTTAGGGTCCCTTCCAACCCAAACCCATTCTATGATTCTGTGAATCCCTGATGTGTTAGCCAAAACCAAAAATCACCCGTCCCTTTCTTCTAGCACAGGCTCTGCAGCATTAAAACACTTCCTCTTCTGTCTCTGTAGATCCAGAGTAGTATCCAACCTCATGCAATCATCATCCTCCCAAACACAGATGGGATGGAGCTACTGGTCTGCTACGAGGATGAAGGAGTTTACGTCAACACATATGGAAGGATAACCAAGGATGTGGTTCTCCAGTGGGGAGAAATGCCAACTTCAGTTGGTAAGTGCCTCTGGTGAGCCATGTACTCTTAGGGAGTGTGAGTCTGTGCACGTGGGCAGAAGGAGGGAACATCGAGTGTGCTGCTTCTGGATCTGAAGTCAGTGCTGTATTATTCCTGGAAAGCAGCTGTGCAAAGTGAAGAGTAATCATATGGATCCGCTTTGTGCTGAAGTTTTTGTGAATAAAAGCCAAACAATCAAGTTGTGGAGTTCATGATTGAGAAACTCACCGTGATCTCAGTAGGCTGCTGCAGAATTTTTGCTAGACAGCCACAAAGTTGTAGAAACCTTTCAGTATAAAGGCATATAAAGTGGCATATAAATGAAATATTATGGGTAAGTCTATGTAGATAACACAAGGCATACCTCACTTGATGCCTTTAACTCACCTTTAGATTGATTGCTCATCTCTCCTAGCACCATTCTGCTTGATCTCTCCATCTGAAAATAAGGTTGGTAGTGAGAAGAATGAGTGTAGCACACAAGTACACAACAGAATCTCTCCTGCTTGTGCTGCTGTAATTCAGTGCAGAGCAAAGCATGGGCTATAGTCACACCCTCCTTTTGTTGGGCGAGCACATTGCATTTTATGGGCTGTGGAGTGGCCGCACATATTGGGAGATGACTGCTGATAGTGTTTGAGCAACAGGAACAACAATGGAGGAGGAAATTTAAAGAAGTTAGATGCACAGCATGTTCCCTCCTGTGCTGATTAACTCTTGACTACATCTAAAAGCAAGCAGAATATATCAGCTGGCAAATTGCAGAGCCTTTGGAGACTTGAATGCTCGTGAAGTAGTAAATGGCACTGAGGCAGCCAACACCATCTGAAGATCTCATCTGGCATTTTTTTAGTAAATATTTGTCCCTGTTAGCACTAGTGGAATATTTAAAAAGAAATAATTTTCGATCGGGATGATATATGCACTGTTGGTAGACATTGTACTGTAGTAGATAGTTTGATTTAATTTCACTGAAAACTAATATGAATATGTTATAAAAGTACTGTAAAATTATTTTTTTAAAATTTTGTTGGCTAAGAAATCCTTTTTATTTTTCTGTTAAGTATGCATGCAAATCAGGCAACAGCCTTGTCTTCATTAAGTTTCCTTATGTTATTTTTGACAGAATTACTAAGACTGTCCATCAAATTGTTTTGTGAATATACCTTTTTATAATGCTGGTGACTTTACTTTTTATTTCATTTTCTTACTGCTATCAAAAATAGGTTTTTTTTTTCCTCATGCTACTACTTATCGGTGTTACCTGTGACACTCTGAGGAAAAAATGATTTGTTGTTTTATTTGTGCACAAAAGGATGCAGTATATCAAATAATAATATTTCTACTTTGAGAATTTAATGTGAACCTCTTGTGAGGTATACAGAATGATTTTCAGCTGGCTTTCTCAAGGAGATAAGTTTTTCAATTATTACTCCTATTAAGAGAGGCTAGGTAATTTTTTTCTAGTTTTACCTTTTGTTCTTTGTTCTTGCTGACAAACTCCATTAAGGAGGGAAAACGACACATAAGACAGAGCGGGTGCTTGGGAGACACTGTAGTGGATGGCTTTTGCTTTCTTCTAGTCAACACCTAATTAATGCATCTCTTTGTCCCAGACTTGGAAGAAAATGCCTGTGTAAAAACTCAATGTTCCCTCCATTTAATTAAAGGTTATAAAGTTTCCTTTGTTATGAATGCTCAAGGAGGAAGTATCTAACATAGAAAACGCGCAAAAGAAATTAAAATTTAAAAAAGGTACTTTTTAGGTGTCTTGAATGTTCTGAGGACAGAAATAGCACTATGAACATGTGTGTAGCTACAGTAATGCACATGCAGGTAATTTTTAATTAGACCATGTCAGGATATTCCATGCTTTTTCCATTCCTGCTGTTGCCCTCTGCCCGTGCTAATGTGCTGTTTTCTTTCCAAAGCATACATCCGATCTAACCAGATCATGGGCTGGGGAGAAAAAGCTATCGAGATACGGTCGGTGGAAACTGGACACTTGGATGGTGTGTTCATGCACAAAAGGGCACAAAGACTCAAATTCTTGTGTGAACGCAACGACAAGGTACATTTCCTCCCACCAAGTTTATTGCCAAGATGATAAACATGTACTTCGGTTGGGTACTTAGGTTGGGTTGACCCTGAGCAGCAGCCAAACACCCAGCCAGCCTCAAGCTCTTTCCCATGGAAGGGAAAGATAATTGTCAGAAGGTAAATAGGCTCATGGATTGAGATATGGACTGTTTAATAAGACAGATTTTACGTGCAAACCAGACAAAATAAAGAGTTAATACGTAGTCTCCCATGGGCAGGTGGATGTCCAGATGTTTTCCACACATAATGCTTGCTTGAAAAGACAGATGTCATCACCACAATGTCCCTCCTTTCGCTGAGCTTTTACTGGCGTACATGATGCTGTATGTTATGGGACATCCGTTTGGTCAGTTCGGGTCAGCTGTCCCAGCATTGTCCGCTTCCAGCCTCTTGCCCATCCCAGCCCACTGGCCTTTTTAGGGGTGAGGGAACTGGATACTTGATATGCCTTGATACTGTGCAAGTGCTGTTCAGCAGTAGCCAAAACACTGATCTGTCAACAGCACTGTTTAACAGAGGTGCAGAACCCTGCACCCTGCAGGCCGCTATGAGGAGCATCAGCTCCATCCCCACCAGCCCAGACCAGCGCTGCAATTGCACTGCAAATACTGGGGACAGTGAAGGCACATTAGAATTGTTGAATTTGCCAATCTCTCTTCTTTGCAGGTTTTCTTCGCCTCCGTGCGGTCAGGTGGAAGCAGTCAAGTCTATTTCATGACCCTTGGCAGGACTTCACTTCTGAGCTGGTAGAAGCAGTGGAATTTGGAGAGGAATTGCTGACATCCAGAGTCTGAGATCTTCATAACTTGGAATTATTTTCAACTGGAGTACCGACCTGCACGAGTGCAGCACTCTGTGTAAATGTGTGTGCAGGCATCACTGGTGTTAGGTTTCTTTATGTTTTTCAACTGGGGCTGCGACGCAGCTGGTGCTGTAAAGATATTGCCATCAGGTGCTACAAAGTCTTTGAGATTTGGGATCACGTTAGAAAGCTACAGGTCTTCTTTTCCCTTCAGCTCCAGGATTCCTAGGATTTGAAGGACTCTGTTTGTTAGTGTTAAAACAGAGGAGGGGGGAGAAAAGGGAGAGAAACAAACCAGGCTTACCATGAACATGCTGTTTGTTGAGTGGACAGGAGGCAGGCAAGAGAAGGTGAGAAGTGGTGTAGAGAGTCAGAATGGCTGAAACAGAGGACAGATCTAGTCTAGTAATGTTAACAATGTATTTAATTGACATTTCTTTTTTGTAATGTGACAATATGTGGACAAAGAGGAAGGTGCAGGTTTTAAGAAGTTAATATTTATAAAATGTGAAAGACACAGTGACTAGGATAACTTCTTCTTGGGGACAGGGAGGGTGGGAAGGGGCTTGGGGTGGAATTCTTAGGGTTTTTTTGTTTCTGCAGTTTTATTTTGGCCTGGCCAATAACTTTAGTCATTTTCTGTGTACCGGGTGTTGCCTGAAACATGTGCAGGTGATTAAAAAAAAAAAAAAAAGGAAAAAAATTCATTTTCTATAATGATTCTGTGTTAGGCCAGAACTTGGTTATGTCACAGTATTAGCACTGCCTCAGTTAAAGGTTTAATTTTTGTTTAAACCTAGAAGTGCAACAACAGTTTTACCACAGTCTGCACTCGCAGAACTAAAAAAAAAGAAAAAAAAAGAAAAAAAAGAGAAATAAAATCCAAACTACATATGTTTATTTTTTGTGCCTACCTCATTGTTTTTAATGCATAAAATAAAAGAGGTGGTTTAGTTTATACGTTTTTAGAAGAAAACCATTAATGTCTAATTTAATCTTAATACCAAATCTACCAGATTGAAAGGTTTCTGACTGTTATTGCATAGAAAGTTTCAGCAGGAGGAGAGAGTAGTCTGTTGGGGCAATAGTCATAGCGGTATGGCAGTGAGACACTGATTAATGTAATTTGCTTACAAAATTTGGTAAAGCAAGCATTTTTTGAACCAGTTTCATCCTTAATAGAAGTCTGAATTTAGCCTAAACCAGAGGTTTCACTCTTCTAACACATGGGCTTAGTAACAGGCAGGTAAAAGTAACTAGGCTAGTTCTATAAATTGTTAAATGTTGTAGGAAACATTTTGGGGCGGTGATGTTTTTCTTTTTTAAGAATGCAATGCACTAAAACTCTTTTAAGAATGTAGTTAATACTGCTTATTCATAAAAACAGCGTATACCTGTGTTTAGATGTAAGATCCCAGCTCTGGCTCTTTTCCTTTCTTTTCTTTTTTTTTTTTTAAGTCAGTTTTATTTTATGAATAAGTTCTGACATTTTTAATAAATGTCTTGAGAGTAATAATTTGTTTAGTGGCTACATGTTCATTACTTGAGAAATCTTGAGTGTATAATAATCTGTTGGTATTGTAATAATGCACAGTGTCACGATTCAGCCATTTTCCTTTTTGTTTGTTTTTTTTTTCTTAATTCCTTTGGTGGGGTACTTTGCTGACAGCTGCCTTAAGCTGTTCATTCAGTGAACAGGCTCTCAGTGTTTCATGGGCTTTGTCTTCTGCTGTGGTTAACTTTCCTTCATGGCATGACAGGTAGGGCTTTTTAAACACATATTCTTCAATTCAGTCAAGCTGATGGCTCGAGCAACTGGTCATGCAATCAATTAAGAGCCAAGAGCACCGAGTGTGCAAAGCTCAGACTCAACAGACCCTTCTTTTGGTGTCAGATCTGACTGCTGTAAATCCTTCAACCCCGGTCAGCGCTGCTGCTGAAGACTCTCCTTCGAGCACCGCAGATGGTTGACAAGCGGGCGGTAAACGCGTACCTCCAGCGCATGCGTGTGCACACAGCAACCCCCACTCCCCCACCCCCCAAAAAGAATCAAAACTCAAGAAAGCCTTACATTTGCTGGCGGAGGAATACCTAGAACTATTTTTTTTTAATTGTATGACTTTTGGATAGTGTTGAAGGTGAAGGATGTGTTCTTTTCAGGCTCGGTGTGGTCAGCCAGAAGAACGATCAACCTTTTGTACTATAACGAACTAAAGGGGACTCAGAAATGCAACGTGATGGTAGACATGGGTGTAATCACAGAGCTGCCCTGTAGTGTAGTTTGCTGAAGCTGATTCGATCGAATGTCAGTCTGCGTGATTTAAATCTTCCAGTGCTATGTGGTCAAAATTAATCTAGTCCTTGAAAGCTGATGCTATTCACCTAGAGGAAGATGCTCCAGTGCTGTAGGGTTGCCCAGGTCATGGATATTGTGCTGTTGAAGTTTTGAGGCTCCGGGGGAGGGTGGAAATCTCCTTCCTTCAGCGGGTCTGCCCATCTGGCAGCTTCTGCCTCCACAGAAGTGCCAATATGGCAAGGTAAAAACAGTATTACAAAACTACTTCGTATACCAACATCAAACTCTTCAAACAGTGCTTTTGTAAGCAAAGAAGAAAAGAAAAGCTCCTAGGTTTAGTTTTAAGCTTTAATAAGTAATAATTTTTCTGTATCTTTAAGTCAAAGTAACCCTAACTTGTATGACTGCAGTGTTTTTATTTTTTATCTTATGCACATGTTATGTTGGAGAAAATGTTTACAAAAATGGTTTTGTTACACTAATGTGCATCACATATTTATGGTTTATTTGAAAGTGATTTTTGTGGGTTTTTTAGTTTTTCATAGTAGTACTAGTACACTTTTTGTGATTTATAACCCCAAACTCTGCTGATTATAAAGATGCTAAACAATAATACAAAATGACAAACTGCATTAAAATTACTAATCGTAGAGCTGCAAAGCAGACTGGTGACAAGTAAAACACTCAGCCTTTTTTTTGCAGTGCTATCTAACTTGTCTTCTGTGTATTATGGAAATTACTGTTTTTTCCCCGTTTTTCCTTAAATAAAGTCAAATTGACACCTATTGTATGTGGAAAGTACTTTGAATATCTACTGGCTGCAGAAATAAAGCTGCATGTTGCCTAGTTGCATGTTACCATAAGAACAAAAGACTTATTGTCAAATCTCATAATTTTAGAGACTTTGACAATAAATGTGGGCTTTTGAGGGCTTTTTTTGTTGGTTTTTTTTTTTTTTTTCCTTAAAGCCCAATCTGCTGGTGCAGTTGCTCTTTTGAGAATTGCAATTTTTGCTTTTACAGAGAAAGGAGAAAGGAGAGTGAAAATCTTAGAAATGCGAGTGTGGGCCCGGAAAGAAGTTGCACAAGGAGAGGCTTGGGTGTGTTGTGAACGTGCCCTCCTGCCACGCTGCCTTCAGGCATGTGGTTTTTGTAAGCTGGCAACACTTATTGTCAAGAGTGCAACGAGCAGCAGTCCTGAGCCGGACTCTTGCACCGCACAAAAGCGTGGCTCCAAAAAAGCCAGGCTTCCCTGAGTCACGGATACTGAGGAGGTTTGGTGCAAAGTTGCTGTTTTCACCCCCAGGGTTTCCCTTGGGCTTTGCCAGTGTTTTTCCACCACAGGCTGTGTCTGTTTTCTGAAGTGGAGATAAGCAGTAGACATTTCCTTCCGACTTGGCTGGTCTCTGTGTGAGGAGGAGGAGGAAGTCTGTGGTCCCAGACTTCTGCCTTTCCTTTCACTCTCATCTGCAGAAGGCAGGGGATGTAGTGTAAGTTGAAAAATGTTTCAGGGTTTCATTTGCTTCCTATAGACAAAGGTATCTGAAATCCATGAGCCGCACAGCTTTTCCGCTTCTGCAAAGCTAGATACCGACTGAGCTTAAAAAACTCAGGACCAGCCAACTGCTGGTCCCGTTCCTGCTGGCTCCACTCCAGTTGCTGCTTCAGAGCTGTTAGTTTTCCTCAGTCATCCTTGAGCCATTGTTAAACATGCGTTGGTGCAGTTGGGTGAGCACTGATAGCTGGTTGTGAAGACAGATGTGAGCTGATGCTCATTCCAGTGTGCAGTAAGTAGCTAAAAGCAGCAACACCAGATGTGAATTTTGGAGTGGGTGTTGGCAGAGGCACTGGAGAAAACCTTTGTGCTTCTGTGAAGAAAGGCACAATTCTGGTGACTTACAGTAAGAAGAAAATAAAAAAAGACCATTTGAAACCATATAGCAGATTTCCCTCCTCTATGGGACTTGTCCAGGTAGGCATGGTGAGACAAATTTTTACTTTGTAAGGGAGGGAGGGATGTCCATGGGGCAGAAGAGTACAAACAGTGCAGCAAAAGAATATGTGCATCTTAAAAATTAACTGAATTAGTCAAACCAGAGAAAGAAATGATCAAACATCAATATTGAAACAAACATCAATATTTTTTTAACAAAGCTTTTAAAAATGCAAATTAAATATTAGTAAAGTGCAGAACACTTAACCCAGAGATTGAAGCAACAAAAGTCCATATTAGAAAAGGTAACAAGAGCCAGCCCTTTTCAGCTACTTGCTCTGCTGAAAGTCATGTGCTAGGGCAATAGGACTGCATAGAACTGTAAGTGAACAAAGTCCTGTTTTGTGGGCTGCTACTTTATGTGCAGAGACCTTGTTAATTCTTCTGCTTGTATTCATGTTGTGGTCTGGGCTGAGGACTGTAATACTGCTGAAAAGGGACTGAAGTTGAAGAATCTTCAAATGCAAGAGAAGAGCTGATGGCAGAGAGGGGGCTCAGCACCGTGCATTCAGCACAGGACACTCTGATCTCAAAGTGCTCCATGGCAACAAGTACGGTCGTAGTAATGGAACTGCATTTCCACCTTAAGGTGCAGTGCCTTGTGAGCTCCAGCATCTCAGCCCAAAGCTGTTTCTCTCTTCTAAAATCACTAAAGGAATACTATCACTGAATTGTGCCACTTGGCCTAAGTGGTATTCAGTGAGCAATTGTCATGGCCAGCCTGGGTTACTTGCTGCTGGTTCTTACTTTGCCACAGAATCCCAACCAGTGCAGCAGGGAAACAATGCTGGGAACTTAACTGTGGGAAGACTTCTTTTGCCCATGAGAAATATGCTTTGTGGCTGGGATTCCAGCTGCAGGTGAGGGGTGTCCATTGACTGCTGGCCTATATTGGGATGTGTAAAGAGATGCAGATTCAAAGAGCTGTGTGTGCTCAGCAGCTATAATGTTCAATTGTACTGTCTTCCAGTATGTACAAATTCACTGCTGAGCTCCAGCACCCAGATTTTGGCCTATTTCCAACCCATTCAAAGCAGGAAGGCTGGTAACAACTGTCTTCTTTTAACTTAACTTTTTTAAAAAAGTTCTTTTTAACACATTGCTGTGTTGGTGCTGCTTGGGGAGGTGTGAAAATGCAGGTTCAGGCCAAAACTAGCACAGCCACTATAGCCACTTGGACTGCTGTGAAGGTTACTGGTTAGAGGAATTAAAGATGAACATCAGGTAATAATTGCAGTCACTTAATTTTCACTCTGTGATCATGTGCCTCCACGCAGCATGTGCTCCTAAAGGGTAAAAACTGCCCCAGAAATACTGATAATCTTACTCTCCTTATTTCACTGGTTTATACAACTCTTGGTCTAAACAATAATAAACTTAGGAGAGAAGGAGAGAGGAAGGTGTTTCATTGTTTAAGAAAATAAATCCCTGACTCAATCAAAATATGCCCTCCCCAGCTGAGGAAATGACAGGGTATTTTCTTTGTTTAATTCTAGTAAGAAATTCACTTTAATGTTTCATTCTTAGACTCTTTTGATTCTGTGGAGTAAATAGATGGCATGGGAAAATCAGATTAATTTGTTCCAATTACTGCATGCAGCTCAGGTTTTATTTGCCCTCTGTGTGAAATTTATATTGCACAATCTCGTGTTTGTCATTTAGCTTAGTTTGTCCATTAAAAGGCATTACCATACTTCCATTTTGTTTTAATATTTGCATCTCCCAAGCCATTTTGCCCAGACCATGTTACCCGTGGGAAAAAAAAAAGCATTTCTGTCTTTGAAACAGCTGTTGAAGTGAAGGGATTGTAAATTCTGCTTACGTTGGCTCTTGTCACCAGGAGATTACTGACAATTTCTGGTAGAATCCTGTCAGTGTACTTAGCAAGGCTCTAGTCTTAAAAACAGGCAAAGCTGAAAGACAGAGTAAATGATGTGTTTGGCAGCTTTTGGTGAGTCAGAGGAATAGTTAGAAAACAGGTTTTTAGTTTAAGATTCTGCAAGTCAACCATTAAAACACCTTGGCCTCTTTCGGTGTGGACGTCTCCCAGGTGTTTGGTGAAGGAAATAGAGTGTGGTCCACACAGTCATATTGCTGACTAGCATTTGAGACAGGGCAATTGAGACAGGAAGGCATCTAGCAAGGTAAGATCTGTGAGAGAGCAAATACTTTCTGCTTTATTGCAAAGATTTTACTAAATTTTCTACCATTGCTAAAGGATACATGTGGATGTAGCTTGGCATAGAGCATGTTTACATGCAACAAGGAGAAGTCCTGGCAATCCTGTGTCTCCCACTGGTGGTGCCACCAGCCAGAAGTGCACCTGGGTCCTCCTAGAAGAACCTTGTCAAGAGCTTTCTCAGCTTTATCTTCAAACATAACATAGACAGAATCTAACCTCACTTCTCCCAAGGTTAGTTGTGTCCTAACCTCCACCTAACGCTGAAGTGTAATCCCAAAACTGAAGCCAGAATTCCCACCATGATGGCCCCACCATGGTGCAGCCTACACAGAGCAGTTGGCAAAGACAGACTGGTGGGCACATACAAAAGCTCTGTCGTAAGAACTGTCTCTCTAGGTTTCATTAAGTGCTAGACCTACCCCAAAACCTTCTGAAAAATTCATATGGAAATTTTCTTGGTGTTTCGGTAATGAAATTAGCTGAAAGATAAGAAGAGAGCACATACTGGCATAGGATGTTAAAATGCAAAATATGTAATTATAGACTCACAGTTGTAATGACTCTAATGGATATCAGAGACAAGTACAAAAGGAGAATAAATTATTTCAGGGCATAAAGAATCAGTTATGGGTAATTAGGCTGCAATTATTACTGTGCTGCTATGAAAGTTTTTTTTAAAACTAATTTTTCTAAAATGGAAAAATGCAAGTTAAGCATGAATTCATCTATTATTTGCCATTCAGACAAAAACATTTTTCTAGTGCTTTCCAAAAACTAGCGAGAACACCAGGGGTTTTTATAAAGTGATTTATTTCACGTCACACAGCTGTTCAGTAGCATCATTTAAACTCATGTTCAGTGAGGTACATAAACTCGTGCCCACTGCCAGTCATGGAAGCCAGAAATCAGGTTCCAGCAGAGTTCTTGACATGTTTGAGATGAAGGGATTCAGTAAACCTAAAATCCAGGGTTCCAATTCAGAGCAAGGACATCACAGGTTAGAATGGCCAGGATTCTTCTTGGTTCAGTCTGCAGTGCTGAGATGGCTGAACCTGGAAATCAGCTCCTGAAAAGCTGTAGTTCATGAAATTGAGACCAATGCTCATTGGTGTCACCTTGCTTTAAAAGGGCCCTTGTAAAACATGTCAGGTGAGTATGTGCTCCATGAGGAGGTGTTGTGTGGGAAGGGTCAGAAGTTCTGCTCATGAATGAGATCAGAGACCTGAGATGGCAGTGGTGTTACAAACAATGAGCCAGGAAGGCAGTGGGACACCTTCTCTTCCTCTTCAGGCACTGAAGACTTTGCAGCTGGGGAGGAGCTCATTACTGGTACTAATGTACAAATTCAGGTGTTAGAAGTGACAACCCAAAATGTGGATAAAGGACAACTTTGCCTGTATTGCATGATAACCTGCACAAAGGAGCAAAGAAATGAACTCCAGGTTTGCTTCTAGTACCATCTCTCTGTGGATGACCCAAGGCAGGAATATTTTGCTGAAGAATTACTTTGAGTTCCTAAAGCCTTCATGTCCTTTGGTATTCTGGTTGGCTTCCAGCTGCTGCAGCAGAAATGTTAGAGTTCCCAGGGAGGTGGGGTTGTCTCAGATACCTTGGACTTCTGGAAGAGAGCTGCTTGCTTGGGTTTAGGTACCCATATCCCATGAGTTTTTTTCATGATTGCCATGACACTAAACTCCGTGCAGGGCAGGGCTTGTCATCTGCTCCATATGTTTTTAAAAAAGGATTTTTTAACAATTCTGAAAATTTGGAATATACCAGTGTTTAATGTTCCTAACTTAATCCAGACACCTCTTTCTAATGCTCAGCTTTTGTAGACTAATCTTGAAGAGCCATATTCACTCTACAACAGATGGTCCTCCTAAGAGTATTCAAAAACTTCCTTTATCATTAATTAGTTTGTAGCCTTATGTATACCTTAATAGTATTTGAAGTACTTCTCAGAAATTACTTCAGTTTAGCTGAAGTCAAACTGACCTCCTCTTGCCTTCCTTGACCAGATTATTTATTTCACAAGACTAGCATTTTTTTCCCCATGAGAAGTATCAGTTAAATAGCAAATTAATTTTCTGATTAAAAAGGAAAAGACTACGATGGAAAAGGCATATCCTGCTGTGATTTTTATATATGAAGCACTGATGTTCTATCCAGCTGGCTAAAATTTTCACTCCTGAGCTGCCCCATCTGCCCCAGGGGAGAAACCCCTCATTTTTGTCAGGCCATGGCCCCCACAGATGTCAGCTGCAGACTTGTGGACAGACAAGTGCCAGTCACCCATATTTTGGGCAGGTGGCTCAGAGTGTTGGGTTTTGTTACCATACCTGAGACTTGGGGCAGAAGGGGGAAAGCATGAACAGCTCAGAGACTCTGCCAAGTCCTTCCTCAGGTGCACTAAACACAAGCAGTGAGAAGTCCTTGGGGTTCAGCCATCTGTGTCTCCAGCTCACTGAGGGACAAGGGAGCTTGCAGCAGATAACCTAAATAAGAGGAGGTAGAAGCTGGTTGTTTTGTAGGGAAAAAAACAAGGAGAATAAAAAGAGGTTTAGGCTGAAAATGAGGAAAAAGTGTTACAGTGCTAAACTGTAGAATCGGTACCTACAATGGGTCACTGGTCTCTTACCTGTTTTTCATGCTTGTCTTTGGAAGAGGATTTATTCACTGCTTTTAAACCTGTGTCTTCTTCCTAAAGGTGCATAGCTTGATCTTTATTCTCTGAAGACAGTACAAAAGATTTTCCCACAAATTCATTTGGGGGCTTTAAAATAGCAGTTAATTGCATCACTTACGGCGTGGGAGGTGAGCATAACCCCTCATGCTGCAGCATGTGGGCAAAAGGAGCAGATCCCTTGTGTTCCTGTGGCACATGCACATGTGTCTATGAATCAAACAGGGCTCTATTCAGCTGTCACAGAGGTGAACAGACAGATCACACTGTCACAGAGAATGTCGCATAATTTGGGTTCTTAACTGAAATCAGTCCAATGTATTGTTCCCCTGGGATCAGTTTGCAGCTGAGATTGACTGCAGCAGTGAACAAAATGAAGTTATCCTCTTTTTGCCCCACTTCTATAAATAGAACCAACCTTTTTAGCTTCAGTTTTGTTTCTAGTCATGAAGACCGTGGTGTTCCCATTCCTGTAACTGAAATGGCTAAAAGGGCTCTTACATCTTCTTCCTATTCCTTTGTGATAACAGATCTGGAGGGAAGAAATTGTGGTTTCCTAGTATCTGCGAGATGCTTGCATGACAAGGCCAAATATACAAGAACTCTCTGGAGGCCTCTGGGAGAAGGAGTAGATATGCCAGCGACTGCATGCCAGTGACTCTGGGGTTGGGTGCTGCCCAGAGCTGTGCCCCACAGCTGGAGCTCACAGGGTCTGGGTAGGCTGGTGAGGCTCTGCACCTTGTGCTGCACCTTGGGATTTGCCAAGCTGGGTGCCACCAGCTGAGGTGGTGAGACTCCCATCAGCAGATCCCACAGCTGGGTGAGACCTATTTAGGATCTTCTCACAGCTGGCTGCATCTGCAGCAGGAGATGCAGCTTTCTTCCCTCTGCCAACAATGCTTCGAGGCCCTGCAGGACTCACTAACTTCTCAGAAGTTTGAGATGCTCGTAATTTTGCGACTGCTGTAAATTCAGTCTTATTTGAAGAAGTGTTAATATTTCTGTTCTCTTCTGCTTTTGTCAGCTTCTTCTTTTTCCTGCTGTCCTTCCTTCTTTCCTTCCTTCCTGAACTGGCTGTCATACTTCTGTTTCTGCCAAAAAGCAGTGTTTGTTTTGCAAAGTAATGGGTTGAAGCAACACAATGGGCATCTTTTAGTGGATGCAGCTATTGCTATTTCTAGCAAAGACACAATTGTGTGGTACTGGGATTGTATTTCTGCACTGCAATGTGTAACTGTACACATATTCTGGTGCAAACTGTCCCAAGGTGGGCAGACACTCCAGCTTTCAATCAAACAGCTTCAGGCTGCAAGCAAAGGAGTATTTTCATGTAGGGGTGAAGCTGCAAAATGTTTCCCTCTTGTCGGTGGAAGTTTTGATACTCTGTAGATTAAATAACAGCCTGCAAGATCTGCAGTGAGATTGGAGAGAATCTGCAAGAGACTGGGAACCAGATAATCGAAATACTGTGTTTGATTTTATGCAGATTGCTGAGTTATACATTATGGTCACTCTTCCAAATCCAGGTCCAAGGCAAACCAGCTGGAGGCTGAATGTTTACATGCAGCATTGTCTTAGCAAGTGCCTTGCAAATTGCAGAAAACAAAAGTGCTGCAGAAACAGGAGTACCTCTCCTAGCAAACTGCAGCTGGGACATTTGCTCAGCATCACGATTATAGATGTGATGATTGGAGACATGGTTTAATGGTGGACTTGGCAGTGTTAGGTTTATTGTAGGACTCAATGACCTTAAGGGTCTTTGCCTGCCTAAGTGGTTCCATGATTCCAAGAGGTTTTGAGCAGGCAAAACCTAAATCTTATTTCTAAATTTGCCATCTGTTTGTAAAACGTGTATCAGCAAATGCTATACTTTCATATTCACAACTTAACTTGGTTTCAAGTTGGCTGTGGTAACTCTGAGGCTTGACTAATGAATTTTGTAATAGCCACCTACACTACTTCAGGAAGTGTTGTCTGTCCTGACATTTCTCACATACCAAATGCAGGGGCCTAGAAATTCCTTTCGGATTTGAAATATGGTGCTATTAAGCAAGCTCATTTTCTAAATTCTAATCTCACCCTACGAAACACCATTCTGGTGAAGATGTGGCCATCAAATTCTAGTGAGGATGCAGCCATCAGAAAAGTGCATCCAGTTTCTTTCCTGTAAGTTCTGGGATGAGTTCATATCTCTCAGTGCTTGCTGGCACACAGGATACCTTCTTGTGGGAGTTTTGTGCAATGGCGGTAGATTGGGAGATGCTCAAAAATCTGAAGCTTGCAGAGACAGTGGCAGCAAATATTTTTGGAAGCTGTCATGGTCAGAGATAAAAGACCTAAAGTGTGTCCTTTTTGGATGAGTAACATTGATGCTATGCATGTAAATACTTCTAATTGTGATGCCCCAAATCTGCTTCTTGCAATATCTTGACAACTCTGTATGGGACAAACATTTCACTTTTTTTCCCCCCACTTGTTTGGGTGAGCATGTGAAGATAACCTGCTTCAATCCATATTCTAGAGGGGTTCACATCTCAGGTGAAAAAGGCTTCATTGCTCTTTTACAATAAGAGGCTGTGAATCTCACCTTGGAAATTTTAATGATCACTGTACCCATTCTAAGATTCGTTAGATTTTAATGTATAAGCCTACCATGAAAAGGCCTCCAGGAAACCCAAAATTTCATTCATCCACAGTTAAAAAGCAATTAGCTTAATTCTAGCACTTGGTACATCTGCTGTGGTTTTCCTAAAGCAGGGAGACTTTTCTTGGAAGGACTTTCTGTGTCACTGCTATACTGCTGCTTCAATGATTATTTCAGGCAAACTCCTAGTAATGGATAGAAGGTAACAATCCTTTTGCAGTAGAAATATGGCCCATTTTTAATGTACAGTTTTAGTTGATTGGTGGAATTATCTCCTTACTGCATGTTTTTAAGATGTGTTGTGGCAAGAAGTTTCAAGAGAGAAAGCTGGTAACCATGAAAATTCATTTGTGACACCTTGATATTTTTCCCTTCATACTTGTCTGAGACTGGTGGAACAACACTGCCTGCAGAAGTTGGTAGGGAACAGGCTCCAAAAGAGACATTGGGTAAGACTGGAAACATCCTCTTAACTTTTCCTTTAGATTCTTCTTTCTGTCCCTTCAAAAAAAAAACCCGAAACCCAAACACCAAAACCTCCTAAGGTTTTGTCTAAGTGCTATCATTTAGATGCATTAGGAACACATGTCAATGTCTTCATCTGTTAAGAGATTAAAATTCTCACTTCACTACACTTAAAAGTTTCAGCCTACTTTATCTGAGTATGATTTGAGTGGCAGATCCATCCATCTTGGAAAGGGACCGTGTCTAATTTTGCTCAGGAGAGCAGGCAATCTTGTAATGTTTTGACTTAATGTGCTGCTCGCAGCCTACTACAGCACCCAAACACTGGCAAGCCCTTTGTGCATTCAGCAGAATGCATCAGTGGTTGGATTTCTTCAAGGTTTGAAATGGTTTGTAGTCCATTTTGCTGTCATTTACCAAAGGGGTCCCTTTTGAGGTACAACAGTCTTATGTTTTTTTCTCTGCTATAAGTCTCTGATCTCCAGATCTAGGAACTGGCAGGTCTACTGTTTCTTGAGTACTGTAGAACTGTGAGTGGATAATTTCACAAGTTAATCTTGAAACAGTGCAAGTGTAAATGTCAGTAGCTTTTCACATAGATACATGGCACCTTTTATATTGCTTTACTTATTACAGTTTTATATTGCTTTTTTATTGCAAGAGAAATTATATTAAGCTTATTTATGATCTTTAAAAGGTACTGCAGGGAAATCAAAATGCTGTGTAAATACACCCTGCTTAGAGACCTAGACTCTTGCTCATTGAGAGAATATGTCTGAATTCTTCAAGGACTGGACTTGGGCGAGCAGGTCTGGCTGTACTTGACTGAGTTACCCTCACTGCCACCTTTGGCTTGTGCAGTGCTGGAATGCATAGTAGTGGGATTGGATCTTCTCAAGTTAACCTTCTTGCATAAGGCTGTGTGAGTAAAAAGAGACATGAATGGACTTGTTTTCCCCCTCAAGTCTGGGATGGTGTGTTGGGACTTAAACTGATGGGCTGAAACTTACTTATTTTACCACTGTTGGAAACTAATTTTAAGAACTGATGCAGTTGAGGCATATATAAAGAAAGTATGCATCCTTGAAGTGAACAGCATGTGATATGTGAAAGAAGAGGAGGGAACAAGCAGCTAAAAAAGGTAAAGTTAGCAGTGTAAGTATCATTGGGCACAGACAGATGGATACCAGCTGTCTTTTTGGTAGATACTAAGACATGCTGTATGAACTGAGAAAGAAGAATGTACTTTAACTGAACACCCTGTAGAATAAAAAAGATGAAAAGTAGATATTATTTTTTTCTAATAAATAGGGCCATATTCTGTGTAAAGTATGATTTTCTTCAATATTCAATATCAATTCAAAGATATTTTAACCTGTTTTAGTCTCCAGTGCTGCTGAAAAACCTCTGGATTCATGATAAAATTAATATTTATTATGTATCACAGATGAAGAAGAGAGCTGTTATTTTGGAGCCAGGAAAAAAAATTAGTTTGGAAGCATGCCACAATGTGGAGCAAATTCCTTGTCATATTTATTAAGAGAAAATTATGCAGGCAATGTTAGATGCAATAGATGTCCTGTAAATGTCATAATTAGTAATTTGAGCTAGGATTCCCAAACTCCTATATCCTAGGGACTGCAGAAAGAAATTGAAAATATGCATCAGCAGGCCACAGTAAGCTTTAAGACATGAGTGATTATAATGGCCATTTAGCTTGGTTTCTTCCAGGAAGGATTTCCAGGAGTGAATTCTAAGTGTTCTTGGGTGCTCTCCTCTTATCTCATTCCACAGCATTGCTGACTTGCTCTAGTTGAAAACTGGATCATTTCAGCCAGGGCGAGCTTTTAGTTGTCAAACAACCAGCAACCATATCAAAATCAAATTTGTTAAGAGGAAGCAAGTTGAAGCCTCTTGATGTGTGGCAATTCTTCCGGAACAGGGCAGGTGACACGCAATCTTGGACAGCCCTCAGGGACAGCAGATCAATGAATACTTGCAAGGAGATGTTGCCTAAGTAACCACAGTCATGGGGTCATATTTCACAAGTGTGTTTTCCTATTACTTGAGTAGCAATGGGATGCTCTTGGTACACTGAGCTCTGGGTACCTCACGGCTACCCCTCTCACCTAGAAAACCTGAGGCCTACAACTTCATAAGCCAGAGCGCAAATCATGACGTTTGGTGTGGGCTGAATTGGGGGTGCAAGGGCTGAACTGTTTTCAAACATGATGTTGCCATTTACACTTTCAGCTCCACCCTTGTGCTGGAGCAGAGTGAGGTTGTGTGAGTGGTGCATGTACAGTACATTTTGTTCTGCAATCGGTGTCCATAGATTCCGTTGCACTATCTCCCACACGAGCACAGATTGGTGGTAAGTGCTGTGTGTTCTCATCAGCTGTCAAGCGTTGCTCCCACAAGTTTTCAGGAAACTGCATGTTCCACACAGTGCCCTACAAAGCACAGGACATCCTGGGCCCACTGGTATTATTCCTGCAACTCCAGTCTTCCTGCAAACTGGTCCTGCGAGTCCTGACTGTTGGATGCCCTATGACAGATTATAGGGTCTTAAGAAGACATGGAAGTGCTTTCCACTACTTTGTTTATAAGGGAGTTTTTTCCCATGTGTATATGTGTTGCTTTCTCCTGATGTCCAAAAGGTTTTGTTCTTGTCTTACAAAGCCTCTCGCTAGCAAAAGTTAGCTATTTCCTGGGTTAGCTGCGGCGTGTACGTAGGTGTATCTATGCATGCATTTTCAGGACAGAAAAATAGAGATCCTTGTGATCCTTGCTGAACACTACTGAGAAACATCTTCATATCACAGGAGCTGCTGGCTGCAATGTGGATAGCCTTCATGGATAAACCAGGTTCATGGCTGAGAGGCTTCTCTACAGTGGTGCAAAGGTAGAGAGAGAATGATGCAGTAAAACTCTTCATGGGAACAACAGACACTCCTGCATTTGTACCACTCTCTGCCTTGTCTGTCTCCTGCATCCTGGCCTATTTCCTCGTGAGCTACCTTTTATTGTGGCTGTATCAGTAGGTAATTTACCTCTGTACAATATCTGCCACTGAAATATGTGATCTGGTTATAGCAGTGTAAGCATGACTGATACAGGCGTGGGGAGGACACAAGTCTGCAGAGAGGTGAAGGTTGTGGATTAGAGCAGTTTAAGAGATGGACAAGAACATGTATCAGAGGCACATGAGAAGGTGGCTCAGGATGTAGATAAATTTGCATCCACTTGCTGCAGGTGAACTTGTTTGTATCTAGAAAGTTTTGTTTCTGAAGGGGGCTTGATAATGCCCATCAATACTACAGGGTTTGCAAACTCTGCATTTTGTTTATTGAACATGGAACAGCTGAACACAAAACCACATGACCTTATCTGCGGCGTGTCAGAGTCCAGGGCATTCCTTTAATTGCCCTGGAAGGTCACAGACCTTGGCAGAGAGGTCTGAGACCCAAGAAAGAGGGTCTGGGGTCTGTCCAGGGTGGTTGCCTGGCACAGAGCCCAGGAAGACACAGGCTTTGATTTCAGTCCATGAGAAAAACTTCCAACACAGAGAAGAATTACAAGTCACAAAGGTGTAACAGACAGTAGTGTAGTTTTATTAAAAGAGTCAATTCGGCAGAGTGTTAATATTGCTGGCTGCATATGTTGTTAAGAAAACAATGAGAATCTCCCTTTGGCAGATTGCAGTGCCAGAAAGTTTCAGACCTTCCCTCTGTTACACAAAGCCTTCAGAAATAAGTGATTTCATGAGGATATACTAGAAAAATCATACTCTTCTTTTACAGTAGTTATTTGGAAAAATGAAGAAATAAATTGATCCTAAGACAAAGAGACAAGCGGTCTGAGCAAGGTCTGAAGGGTGCCATCCTAGTTCCGATGGTTCTGTGAATGCTAAGCTACAGGGGCCCTGCCAGACACTGTCAGCCCCTAATAGACATGGTATCATCAGCAAACTCACTAATGGATTTTGATCTAAAATGACTCAGCACTGCTGCTACTGAAATTTTTAATGATGCCCTGTTATATAAAGTAAATACTTCTTAGTATAGCCCTTGGCTTCTCCCTACACATGTAAACATCACTAAAATGCTATTAGTTTGTTAATAATAAATAAGCTTTTTCTGGCTGGAGTTTTGTTGTTAAATAGCTTTGAGTTATCACAAGCATTCATCAGTTTACATGGAGGAGTTTTGGCCAGATTAATGTGGTGTCCCTACAGAGCACAGCCAGCACCCTGTAGCTGTTCCACTTTGCATGGGGCAATGGAAAAACAGATTGCAGAGCAGGAACAGAAATCCTGCAGGCCTTTCTTGTCTACCCTTCTTTTGGAGACTTTTACAATTTGAAGAAAACTCTCTCAGCATGTGGCAGTCTCTAAATTTCTCTATGTATGGATATATAAATGTCTCTAATATATTTTTTCTTTCTCTTTGTCTCAATCTATGTATGGAGAGAGTTGCCAAGAAGTATGTGCCTTCTTGCTGATCTATTATCTCCAGTATTTCACTCTGATACTTAGAAGCATGTTTACTTAAAAGCAAAAGGTCCTGTGGCTTCTGCATGGGACATGTCATTTCAAGCCTCTCATCTCAGGCCAGTATCATAAACACATCATGAAACAGGCAGCAGCTCTGAACCACTGAGTGCCATGTCCTTGCTGTGCAGAGCTGCCATTAGCAATTTCAAGGGAGCCAGCAATGGTTAAGGTTGCAGACACTGCTGCCATATCATTATGATATGAAATGGTTAAATTTAGTTCCCTTTTTTTTTCTGTCTTTTGTTCCCATAGCTGTGGTATCAAGCCAAGAGCTATATCCATTATTCATATACCCTGCTGAAACCCTTCTCCCTGGGAAGTCTATTCACAAAACTTGTGCGTTAATCAAAGTAGTAACTTGTAAAGGTCCTGGGATTTTTCAGCTTTCTGCAGAGACAAGGAGAATGGCTCAGCACTTATGAATTGGCCTTAAAGTAAGTGCAGGGCTCTACTGGTCCCCAGTGAAATAAATGCCTCTGAGATAACACATCTTGGAAGCTACAGCCAGAAGGACCAGCAAGGATCTGAATTTTATTTAGAAGGATGGCTTCTATCCAGGAATATTTTGAAGGAAAAGCCACCCACCAGTTTCTTGCAAACTTTAATGAAAGTTACCCAAATTTTCCTGCAAATGGTAAAGCCTTCCAATCAACTTAATCTGAATGAAAACCCTTCCAGCTTGTAATTAAGGAAAATCTGCATAGCAAAACAATGCTATTGTTAAAATCTCTTATTTTTCTTTTCAAAATATGATTGATAGCAATGATTTACACAAATAACATTCAATATTGTTTTGTGTAAAATCCTCCCAAAGTCTTTAAAAACAGTTGCTGAAATGGTAAGTTCCTTTTCAAGCTGGTACAGAACCTTATGTGCTGGAGAAGGGCATAAGGGCCTTTTGAGGGCTGAAATCCTCCCAAGATCAGTTTTGCTACCCCATGTGTATTTGTACTCTTGTTTCATGGTCAGCTGTTATAACAGAACACTCCAAGCTGGGCTGATGGTAACTGTTTTTATTAAAACAAACACGTTCATTAACTTGAATAATGATACAATATCTGACTTTCTTCAGTGCTTCACAGTGTGTCCACCAACTGAACAGATAAAACGTAAAGAGATAGACTGAGCCTACCTGCTTTTTATTGCAAGCAAATACGGTCTTGCAGCATCACTTGGTTTCTTTTGTATTTATTTTTTTAAAACAAGGGTGTTGTTGGGATTGGTTCTATTTCTTCCAAACTGATCTGATTTCTCCTAATTCCTGCTGTCAAATACACTGCTTCTTCCCCTGCCTCTTCATTTAGAAGCAGTATATGTTGACTCTTTGTTTATTTGTAACCTGCTATTCCATTATATCACAGATCCAGAGAAAGCCTTGCTCAATATTTTCTGAAGCAACTCTTGATGCCCGTCAGAATTGCTGGTCATTGTGACACTACACACAGGACAAGCACAAAGAGAGAATGCCAAGTATGGCTGCAACTTTGTTGTCTCTGTTTCTATACCATATGCACTTCATGTGTTGTCTCCCACCCCGGCCTCCTCTAAATCCTGTGATAATCAATTACACATTAATGTAGTGGAGTAGAGAACAAATACCTTGGGTAATTGTATCTGCTACATGTATTTATTTCTTATGACTGCTTCTTAAAACAAGTATATGAAATATACTTGCGTGTTAGAAGGACAGTAAATCTAAGAAAAATGGAAGATTTACTGCCTGCATTACATAAACGACTTCATCTTCTTGGTGAAACAAATACTTGATTCAGGAACATGTAATAAAAAAGTAATGTTTAATATTATCCTCCCAGTACACCTACAATAATGTATGATCTGTACAAGCTCAATTTTTCTTTTATCACAGACCATATGTTTGTCATTGTTTTTCATAACTATGAAGTTACTTTTTACCTACTAAATTTAAGTTCAGCCAACAAAAAGGCAATTATGAACAAAAATCTTTGTCATCTGTTTTTCTCTTTGCCTCTGAAATCCTTGTTTGCTGGGTTGGCTGCTTAAGCCAAGCACCATAACTGGTTTAGAAATTTTCTTTTGTCCCTGTTGTTCTGGCTCATGTAACTCTATATGAATTCATGGTCCTCAACTGGACACAGTTCCTCCCATCTGCTGTTACTGTGGGCTTTTTGTAATGACTGCTGTGTTTTTAAATCCCTCAACACTTCTCACATGAAAGACCACAGAGCACATAATGTTTTTTCATACATAAAAAAGACTGATCATGATTGCAAGCAAAGACTATGATTTTGAAACTGGTGGGAAAAAAACAGCTAGTCAGCAGTCTCAGGTTTGGTTCTTTCCTAGCATGTCCCTAGTGCCCTACTGACTCACTGCCTATGGTCTGAGAGGATGCCAAAGCTGTGGGAAATGTCTGCTTGCTGTTTTCTGGGAATTGCTGGTTCCCAGGTAGCCCTACCTTCCAGCCCTGACATGGCAAGTGACTGTGTGGGTGCTGCAGCCCTACCTGGAGCCCTGCACTAAGGCATGGTAGGTGCTGTGTGCTCAAGTCTTGCTCCATCCGAGTAGGGGGGAAGGCTGGTAGCTTGGGAAAGAAGCAGGAACCTCAACGTGGTTGTACCAAGCTGGGGGTTGGTCTCTTCTCCCAGGTAACGAGGGCCAGCATGAGAGGAAATTACCTCAAGTTGCAGCAGAGAAGGTTTAGATTAGATATTAGGAAAAGAATTCCTCACTGAAAGGATGGACAGGCTTTGGAATATGCTGCCCAGGGAAGTGAGGAAATCACCATCCCTGGAAGTGTTTAAAAGGCACTTGGATATGGCACTTGGGGATGTGGTTTACTGATGAAAATGGTGGGGCTGCATTAATAGTTGGTCTTGATAACTTTAGAGGTTTTTTTCCCAAACTGAATGCTTCTGTGGATGGCCCAGATTAGAAAGATAGAAGGGCAGCAATGTTGGAGCCCTGCTACAGTCGTCTTGGCATGCCCTTTCCATCCCCAGTGTTTCTGGAGCCCCAGGCTCTTTTACTCTCTGATCCCTAACCTTAACCCTATCCCTGACCAAAATTCAGCATATCTATGCACCATTTTATCCATAAGAGAAAGAAGAGCAGTAAGAGATATGTTTTTACTTTTATTGTCATTTGAGATGCACTAGGATGCATTGATTTTTAAACTGTCACTATTTAGTAGTTTAGATTATTCTCTTCAGTTCAGTTTATAGGGAGAGCAATATCACTTTATTGCTTTCAACAAACTCAGGTTTGCAACAGTACTCCATGACTGCTTTTCCACACAGCATCATATATCAAGTAGGCAGTGCCCAAGGATGGTTTTCTACTTTTAATAAAATCCAGCAAACCCCACTTTTTCAGAAATAATTTCTTTACTTCACCCATCTATGGCTGTGCACAGACACTCTCAGCCTCTCTAGATGGAACTTTGTCCCTTATACCCTGTTGATTCTGACACTGAGGGTCTCCTCCTCCCTGACCTTTCCAGCGCTTGAAAGTATAATTATTTTTCAAGTCTGCCTGCTTTCTATTGCAGTGAAAGGGTCTTTGGAAATCCCAGGAACCTGTAGTGGTGAAACAATGTGTAACCCAGCCACGGCTGTTCTGGCCAAACTAGCACTCCCTCACGACAAAGTGGATCCCTTGGTGCGTCGCCTTCTGCTTCTCCCACTTAGTCATTTACAACTGGTGCATGTCAGCACTTATTCCTTTGGCTAAGCATGCAAATTCCTGTATTCTTGGAGTCTGTTGTGCATTGTGCTAACTCCTCTGCTTAGTCTTTCTCTTTCTGTCATGGTTATTTGGTGATTCTCAGAGTTGGAGAGTTCCTTTTCTGTGCTCCTGAAGATCCCATTTTGGAATAGTGCACAAAAGTATTATAAATTATTAAAACCAGGTTTGCTCATATCAATAAGCCCGAGAACATGTGTTGGTGCAATAGTTGTGGTTTACTGTGCATCTGCTTGCCAATCAGCTTTCAACATTCAGTATTTCTTAATGACTTGTCACCTAATTCTTATGTGAACCAGAGAAGTTTTCTTCGGTTTTTAATTGCATGAAATTCGCTTAGCCAAACTGGAAAACAGAATAAATAACAAAGTCCAAGGGATTGCAGTTATTGGGTGCCAAACATTATCAGCCACAGAGGCACTATAACAGGGTAAGTTCCTCCAGGAGAGACAGCAAAACCTGGGAGCTGCTATAAGAAGCTGGCTCATTAATTGCCCTTTGTAGAAATGGTGTAATCCCCATTCCATGATGCCTGAATTTCCATTTCCCCTTCCATTGACTAGGGATAATGAACAGACACACCTTGCTTGTGGAGGCCTTTTGAAAGTGCCTGTTGCAAGAAACTTCTAGAACACTACATATTTCTTGATATTTTGATTATTTTATTGGCATGTCCAAGGACAGCAAAATCCACCTAACTGTGGCAAGGCACTGCATGCAGCTCTGATGTGGGAAATATCTATCTAGTGAGATGAGCAATGAGTGAGACATATGGGGAATAGTCTGGTCTTCAAGTTAGGAATTTCACAGCTATGTTCCAGCATCTCGAGCTGTATAAATGAATCATCAGCAGAGCGAAACCACAGAATGACACCAGCTTCCCTAAGAGCGTCCCTCTATATATATAGCTGCTAGACTTGCACATTTCTGTTTATAAATACTCAGTGATAGCTAACCACAAAACGACGTGGTCTTCTCAGCAGACATCTACTAAAAAAAATAAAATTCTTGTTCTATCTTTCATTTCTTCCTGAGTTATTCTCAACCAGACTTTTGCACCTCCAGATAAACAGTTGAAACTTGAGGTCCTCATGCTGCTGTATGTGATCAAGATATTTTCTGGATAAAAAGACAGCCAGGGCAAAACTCTTCTGAAGAAAGCTGTTGAAAAGTGTTGATCCTTGTTAGATGTATCTGAGGATATTAGTCTACCTGGAAACTGCAGTCCCTCACTTGATGGCCCTCTTCTTAAAGGCCAAATTTGCCACAATTCATAATCCTTTTCTTACTCCTCCTCATGAGCCTGGAAACAATAATTTGTCCCTAGCTGTTATTTCTTTATACCCCATTGGAACAAAGCCTTAATGTGGGGTGTCACACTAAAATGGATGTTATGAGAGGAAAGGGGAATCAGAACACATTTGTGATTCACCAGTGATCTGGGGTGGGAGGGAAATCACAGATTTATGTTGCCTATGAAGAGCTTGCTAAACCACAAAATGTGAAGATTTCAATTATTTAGCTGCTGATTATGCTGCAGTGCACCTTTTGTTATCCATGAAAACATTTTACTTCAGGTAGCGTGTGAAATAGTCATGTGAAGACATGGGTGTATGCAAGCTACCATTCGTCAGAAAGGAGGAAAATTAGTCATATATTTAGCAGTCATTTCCCCTTTTTTTGGGAAATCCAAACACATATTTTCTCTCTGTATGTGTCTCTGTTTCTCTTATCCTCACTCTGCGGAAGGAAAGAAAGTTGGGTCTGAAATGTTATTTGGTTTTGACACAAATCTGATTGGGCAATAAGAGACAAATTTCCGCTGTGTGTTGAGCTCAACCCTATATAAGGTCCTCACTAGGAATTTTCAGTCTGGTAACTTCCTTTTGTGAGACTCTTATGGCTGAAAGACTACAGAAACACAGGTAAGTGAATCTGACTGAAATTTGGGAATGAAAATCTTCCCTAAACCCTCAAATGGCACAGGGCTTAAGGAGATTGTTAGTTACCAAACCAAATGGACTTGAAAGCTGTGAACAGAATAACCACGTATTTTTGTCAGGCAAAGGATCTGAAGAGAGAGAAACTCATCTGCTGCAGGATACTGATGTGAACCATGGGGCTGGTTAATGCCTCTAGCACCTTTTTCAGGTGTAGCTGAGAGAGACTAGAGCTCCATACCAATTCCCTGGAAACCCACACAGACCTAAGAGCAGGGGAGATGACCCATGCTTATGAAACAGTATTATTGAGCAAGAGGTTGGTTTTGTGGTGTTGTAGAGATGACAATAAGCTAGAAATAGTTTACTGTAGTCAAACTATCAGATGTCAGGTATGTATAGCTACTATAACAGAAATAAATTTGGATTAAAGCCATGATGGAAGCATGACCATGACGGGATACAAAAAGACACCCAAAGGTGTATACTTACGAATATAGCTTTGTTATATTGTTAGAAATATTTATTTTTGCTTTTGGTTTTGATTTGAAATAGTTGTACAGTCATTTAATATTCATCACAGTTTTAAGATAATGTTAAATGCATGCAATTTTCATTTCTGTATATTCAATGGAAATAGGGTAATGTATCATGTGGATATGTGTACAGTATTTCTTATAAATTCCTTACATAGAGTGTAAACTAGTGCCTCTATCCAACATGTTTTATATATTTTTGTCAAAGGCACACTGAGGTAAAGCATAATCAATCAACTGAGTAGCAGGAGCTGAGGCCTCATGGCAGAGCAGAAGCATTCAGTGATGTACACAGACACAGCCATGCCCATGCCGGGCCCATACAGATGACACTTGATGAATGACTGGCAGAGGAGAATTTTGTTTTCCCTTAGTAACCACCCTATCTGATTTTCAGGACAGATTGTTCAGGGTTTTCCTTATCTTTATTTTAGAACAGATGATAATAGTGTCCATGCTGAAAACTTACTTGTGCACCACCAGCCAGACAGGTATACATGCCATGGGAGTGAATGTTTTTTGTCCCAACAGAAACATTTGGTGGAGCCAAGAAAACTTTGCTCTGCTTGTAGCAGGAAGTTTTCCTGCAGCCTGATTCACACTAGCTGGCCTACCTTGCTCCTGTTCTCACCCAAGCTACTACATAGAGTTCCCTCGAAGCAGTTGACCTGTGCCTCAGTCACATCTTATTGCAAAATAAGCAGAGCTAATTTTTTACACCCATAGCTGTTGCTTGGAAGAGCAATGGGGACAGCAGCATCTTGTGGTGTGCTGTTTTCATCTTCTGGAGTGAAAGGGAAGGGCCAGAAGTGGTATGTGTGTGCCAAGCCGGGTGTTCTGGTTCCACAATTCAGCCCCCACAAACTCAGGATGGAGACACTTTTCTGCTCACTGAGGATGGACCAAAGCTCCTCAGGTCTGGAGTGAGAAAAATAGCAGTTAATTATTTAGATAATGTTGAGTATTTTGATTATATGATATGCCTTGTAATAAACTTCCTTGTAGATTTCAAAACACTTTCCTTCGACCCTCTCCTGATCTCCTGTGGAAAAAAATGCATGGGCTCTTTGTCCTGGTGATGTGCACAGTAGGTGCCTCTGCTTTCAGACTCCAGCAAGTCAAAAACACAGGTATGTTTGTCTTTTATCCTTCTGTTTCCCTCACCATTCTTTTTAATGTTCCTATCTGATAGTAATGTAAAAATATCTCTGATTTATATAGAAAACTGCTCAGATCACACTGTGTTTTTCAAACACTACTACGAACTGCATGGAGAACCTGTGGTTCTGAAATGCCCTTCACCCAGATACAAACATCTGGATTTGTCTGCCTTGACCCCTAATACCACATGGCATAAAAATGGTTCAAGCACCATGATATCAGGAAGAGATGAAGATTCAAGAATCTGGGCAAAAGGAAATGCACTCTGGTTTTTACCAGTGAGGCTAGAAGACTCGGGAGTATATATCTGCACAAAAAGGTAGGTATTTAAAAGAAAATCTAGTTTAGATTCTAGTTCAACAAAATGACTATGTCTAAAATGCATTACCTTGATTTTAGACTCCAGTTATATTCATTCAGAGCATTTCTGCATAAGATAATTTCCTTGCTGACCTTATTAGCGAGAACAAATGTGGGAAGTCAGGAACCTTAGAGTGTGTTGTGTGTCTCCTATAGTTACCAGTACTGGAATCTGGATAAATTGTGACACAGGGTTGCCACTTTGGCTACAATCTCATAGGAGAATAGTGTATAGAAAGTTTTTTGTTACCTCTGAGCCAGTCAGTGTTATGGCAAGTGGGGCATGCTGCAGGCAGTGGGTTTGCTGAGCACAAATACCCTTGTTACACCTCAGATTGCTTTATCAAGCATATATAAGGCATTGTGGCTCTGCACTGGCTTTCCTCTTCCCTCTTCCATATCCCTGGTCTTCTCTTCTGAGTCATGTTTTAAACCAGAATTTGACTGACTTGGTACTGTTGGAAGACTTTTCATGAGACCCAGTGTGTATTTACTAGACTAGTACCAGACTTGTGGTGGTGTTGAGGTGAGTTGAGACTTTAGCCATGGCTCTTTTCAGCCCTACTGGTCATTTTTTAATGAGTGTTTTCAATCTGACAGCGCACTGTACCACATCAAAAGAAGTGCCAGGGTCTGGATTTGTTGAGAACTAAGGAAGGCAAAAAATCCCATCACCCTTAGAGCCTGAACTTTTGAAGAAGTTCCATGTCCCTGTCCCCTGCCATCTCTTGCAGTCAGCCAGCCTCTCAGTATACCTCTGGCACTCAGCTCTGGGGCTTTTACTGGAGAACTTATCTCTACATCCCTGGAGCTGCTTGTGGAGATCATGGTCTCCTTGCTTGCAAGGTACACCATGTGAGGGATGTGTGTCAGCAGTAGAACAGACAAGGCAAGAAAATCATGCTCAGTATGTCGAGTTGACCTTTCCCCACATCTCAGCAGGAATTTTGGTTGTGGAGCAGAAGAGAAGACACTGACAGTGAAGCCCAAACAGCAAAAGGTTGCAAATACTGTTCTACAGCAGAGTAGTTGCCTGAGATGTTCAAGAGTGCTTTTTAATCCCCTTTTTGGACTATTCTGCCTCACTTTGTCAATATATAACACTACGGCAATGTTACCGAGAGATCTAGTAAAATGCTGTGAAATTTGTCTGAAAAGACATGCAAGAGCCAAGTAGGTAACTTCATTGCTAACATTATTACAGGATTAATAAAGTGCAAGCAAATTACATTTCCTTTGCAATTATCCCAGAGGGAAGCCAGCAGATCTTTTTATCAACTCTGTAAAATGAAGGTAGCAGCACACTATGACAGGTCTCTGCTTCTGTGTTCTGTTTAGCAAATATTTTCGATTTGGGCATGTGGCCTGTATGTGACAGATGGCCACAGTGCCCTGGCAGCAGTGTCAGTTTGTCTGCTTGCAGCCCACAGCTGCTCTCCTGGAGGTGGCAGCCTGGCCCCCCTGCCTTCTGTGGCCCCTTCAAGGATCATGCACTGCCCTGCGTAGAGACATCTCTGAAGCAGGCTTCCAGAGGTTGTAAAGGATGGAATTTAAAGCATCTATCTCTCCCAGCGCGGTCTTCCTTGGGACTGGAAGTGATTGTCACTTGGGGCCAGAAATAAAAGTTGAATACTGTAAACCTTTCAAAGCCAGAACCCCTTCTTTGCCACACAAAATTATATGTACTCGCAGAAATATCTATGGCTGTGCAAGAGTAACTGGAGATGTATTGTAATACATGCTTTAAGCTTTTTATTTAATCATTAGGGTTTTCACAGTCAAAAACTCTTCCAAGGAAATGGGGGAGGGTTCATGACACACCTGCTACTGTTCAGGTTAACACATTCCCCCTCTCACAAAGTTAAAATTGTGCTGCAGCCTAAAGGTGCACAGGAAACTTGTACTAAAAAGAAAAGACTAAAAGTCTGAGGTAGATGTGTCAGTAACATGTTTAGATTGTGCCAAAAGAACAGTATCAGTGATTTTCCAACATCCCTCCTGATATGATCTCAGTCTTGGCCTCTGTTAAGGAGGGAAATGGAGCCAGGAGGAAACTAAGGGTGTTATTTGAGTTCCCCTCATCATGCTTGGAGGCTCACCTCTCCCTGCTCTGTCAGCAGGAACTCCTCCTACTGCGCCACGGTCTCCATCCACCTCACAGTTGTGGAGAAAACAGCTGCTCGGGAGATTGCCTATCCCCAGATTCTCTTCACTTTCACCTCTGGAAAGATTGTTTGTCCTGACCTGTGGGATTTTACACCAAACAGGACAAGCCTGGAGCTCAAGTGGTACAAGGTAGAACATTTACTTCCTCTTTGTGCATAGACTCATCCCGATTTGGCACACAAATCTCCACTTTATGTTTCTCCTGAACATCATATGCTCACTAGCATAGTGTAATATACTGGGAATTTTGGGGAAGATGTATACATTTTCAGAAAAGTTCTCTGGGGCACACTCAGCACAGGGTTAAGTGTTCCATATGTTTTATGCTCTCACAGGCAGTGCAACTGTTTATAAGGCTAGATAACTTATCCAACTCCAGGGTTTGCCACCTGATATCAAACCCTTCTCTTTGGCACTGTGCTTCTTTTTATGTACCTCTAGTGGATCCCGTAAAGTAGCACCTCCCAGGGATACTGCCTCCATGTTCAAATGGGGCAGTTTTCATTAATCAACTGGAATATACCATTTGGAAATACTGGATTAATTACATAATGCCTAACTGGCCAGTTTGCTGCTTTTCAAGTAGGCAAACCTTGTTTTGCCTCTAAGATGAAATACAACATCCTTGGCTGTTCGATTTCACACTGGAGGGCAGGGGATTCTACTTCCATTTCCATAATACTTCAGTTTAGCTTTTATTTACACTCCCACTTTGATCACACGCTCCGCCTTGTGCAGCTGTAGCCTTACCATGGGATGCAATATGCAGGCTGGCATGCAGTGCCTAGGTTATGATCTGTACCATACCAGCAAAATGTTGCTGCTCAGGACTCCATTCAGAAGTGGGAACATAACCCACTTTATCTAATCAAAAGGCTGCCCCCCTTTAATATGGTTCTTGTTACAAATGTAAACAAAATCTTGCCTTCATTAGGAAGGAACAGAATTTCTCCTAGCAGGTCTCCAGACCATACATGAACAGAGCCTTAGGGATACAGAGCAGGAATTTCTAATAGTTTATAGGGTAAGTAGCAGTTATGTGAAATCCTGCATGATTACAAGTATTTGTCTTCAAAGAATGCCTTACAACATTACTCTTTTGAGGTCATGTATGGAAAGTGATAACATTGTGAAAACCTTCATGAGCACTAAAATATTATGTGATTGCTCTTAAGATGACTCAAAGAAGAGCCTATTATATGTTTTCGATTTTAAAACGTGCACTTTATGGAAGAGCTATGCACACACTTTATAGATTAAAATAGCAATTCTTCACACTTCATATGCTACAAGGCATTTTAGAGATGGACACACATTAAAAGAACTTGTGGTTTGGTGGGAAAGCAGAACTGCTCAGATTTCCCAGTGATAAATGAACTTCTAATAATAAAGAGACAGAGATAACTTGTCTGAGAATTACACAGGGTGTAACCGTAGCTATCTGAGTCATAACACCAGTTTCTGTCCTTCCTCCAGGATGCTTTGCCTTTGGAAGATGACAATGAAAGATTCATCATTCTGAAAGGTTCAGCATCTCTGATCATGACATCTGTGCTACCAACAGATGCAGGGTATTACACCTGCAAGATGTCATTTCTATTTGAAGGTGTGGTGTATGAAATCACCAGGACAATTCAACTGGAGACTGTTGGTAAATATAGTTTCAGATGATCAGGGGGATGGAGCACCTCTTCTACAAAGAAAGGCTGAGAGAATGGGGTTTATTCACCCTGGAAAAGGGAAGGCTTTGGTGTGATCAAATTGTGGCCTACCAGTACCTGAAGGGTGCTTACAAGAAAAATGGAGAGGGGCTTCTTACAAGAGCATGAAGTGACAGGGCAAGGGCAAATGGCTTCAAACTGAAAGAGGGCAAGTTGAGATTAGCTATTAGGAGGATGTTTTGTACTGTGAGAGTAGTAGGGCACTGGCACAGGTTGCCCAGTGTTGTGGATGCCCCACCTCCCGCTCCCTGGAAGTGTTCAGGGTTAGGTTGGATGGGGATTTGAGCGACCTGGTCTAGTGGAAAGTGTCCCTGCACATGGCAAGAGGGTTGGAACTAGTGGTCCTAGTTCCTACTAGGAAAGGTTTTAGGAACCTTTAAGGTTCATTCCAACCTAAACCATTCTGTAGTTCTATGATTCGATGATGGAGACATTAAAACATTACAGTGCATAAGAAAACCTCTTCTTTGCTAATGAAACTCTTGAGAAGAGCTCATGCTCAGCCTTTCAGCCGTGCCAAGGGAGTGCTTGTCCTGGCCCTGATGGGGCTCCCACAGCCCACAGCAGTACCCGTGTTTGTTAAACGGAATAATTGACGTCTGGGGGGCAGGAGGGGGTGTGTCACTGCACAGGCCTCCAGGGAAGCTCGGAGATGAGACCTGCGGCGGCGGCCCAGGGCGGGAAGAGGCCGCTGTCCCACAGAGCGGGTGGGACAGGCCGCTGTGTCACGGCGGGGACAGCGGCGGGGCCCGGGGCGCTGCTGCGCAGAGCGGCCGGCAGGGGGCGCCCATGGCGCACGTTCCTCAGCGCGGCCCTGAGGCTCCGGCCGGGAGCGCGGCCCGGCCCGTCCCCACAGCCGCGGGGTCCGGTCTGCTTGTCTGCGGCTCTAGCAATCCGATCCTTTCCTGGGAGACCACAGATGTTAGCTGAAACAACTAACATCTAACTGACATATTTTTGATTCTGGGGCCATGCTCACATTTTCTCTTGTCTTAGCACTGACTCTGTTCTCTTTTTCTGCCAAGAACAAGAGAAGAGAATTACCCCGATAATTGTGTATCCAGCCCAAAAGACAACATCAGCTGCTCTTGGTAAGGCCCTACATCGTATTTGGAAATGTTTAGTCAGAGAAAAAATAGAGCAGGAGAACATGTCGTCTTTCATTTTAATTTGTTGGCAAAAATTCTAGGTTTTTGATGTCAGTTATATTAGTTGAGGGTCAGTGCTGGAGTATTCTTTGCTTTTTGATGTTTACAACCAGGTGCTGTCTTCTGGGTATATAGATAAACTTCCGTGTAATGTAGATACACATGAGTCTGGAATCTCCTTATCCCTGAGTTACAGTAATTATAGCGATTAAAAAGTTTCAGAAATTTTGCAAAATCACTTTATCCCTGGAGGTCCCACCTTCACCCACAGCATCTCTGAGCGAAGCTGTGCTGCTGGTTGATGCAGTTGCTCCAGAGGGGTAAATCACACAGTGCCCTTTGGGCTGCACTGTGTCTGAAAGGGCAAAGCCACGGGGACACTGTCTTGCCTCTAGGGAATGTATTTAGTGCAAGAGTTGCCAAGTGTTGTGATAGGGAAATTATTTAGTTAGCAGCAGGAAGGACTGCCACACTGAAGGGTCTTGCTGCCAAGGAGCAGGGGAGTAAAAACAATCTGGAGATTAACTTCAGTTTTGAAAGTAGTGGTTCTTGACGTGTGTGGGATCTCCCACTGGAGTTGTTGGTTTTCACCAAAAGAAAGAGTAGTTCTTCGTATGTATCCAAATTGTTTTTCAATTTTTCTTTTTTTGACAGGCTCCAAGATGACTCTCCCGTGCAAAGTGTTTGTTGGGCTGAGCAGCCATTTCCAAACGGATGTGGAATGGCTGGCAAATGACACCAGCATTGACGTGGTTTATAAACAAAGCAGAGTTACAGAGGGAGAACGACGGTAAGTCTGACTGAAAGTGCTTCCTTGTGCTTATTGTTCTAACCTGCAGTGCTACAGGGGCCCTTGGTGCAGCTGAATGCCAGGTAATGAAATGGGAAATGGACAGATCTGAAGTGAAGGTGAGAACTGAGGAAGAAAAAGGGCAGGCAAGCAAAAAAATCCCTAAGTCCAACCCAGTCAGTGAAATAAATTCTTTATCTCTGTTTTTTGTGGCATGGTGTTTTGCAAATGAGCCAACTTTGAGACAAACTTTAAGCACATTTTCATGAGCAACTGAGCTGTTGTAAGGGCTGTCTGCAGTGGAAAGCAAGGAGATACGTTCCTTCCCAGTGCTTCTCTTATCTCTCTCCTTACCCCATTCCAGCAAAGTGGCAACATTCTCTCCCTGACATTCAGGAGATTCTCTGAATACACTAAGACAACAGAAAATTATCTAGTAGTTTGATGGGTTTGGTTTTATTTTCTAAATAACATTGTTTTTCCCCTTAAGCTTGTTCTTTTCCATATTAGCGAGTTAAACTGACTCACACAGGCAGCCTCTGAGTGCTAGAACAGATGCTAGGTAGCACTGAAGGGAATGCTGGTGGGAGGGAGAAACAGGATGTTCCACATCCTCTTGTCCTGATTCATTGTGTCTCCCAGTCTTGAGGAACCTTCTTTCAGCTGCCTCATAGCTGCATGCCTCAAGGTTTTTCCAGCTGCCTCCTAGCTGCATCTCTCAAGGCTTTTCCACTGGGAAAGGGAAAGATACCTGCTTTCTGTACCTGTAATGTGCTACCTGAGTAACTCACTACGTCCAGGCTCACCTCCAGTGTTTTTGTAAATGTGAGCTAAACTTTCTGACTGAACTCTCTTCATTGAGGACCAAGTGAGCTTGTTTTATTTCTTGTTTCATGAAGCTCAGAGTGTCCAGAAAGATCATTACCCTTGCCTGGTGGCTCTGCCTGTAGTGGCGGACAGAGCCCAGAAGGTTCCTTGGCTCTGGGGTGCCATTGCCTCAGCTGTTACTTGCTAAACTGGTCACACACCAGCTAGCACCTTCCCAAAGGGTTTCTGGCTACTGATTATGGTTTAGGATGGGCTAGGGGCCATTTCCAACAGAGTTTGGGCAGCTGGCATCCGTATTTTGAGGGACAAGAATGTTTAACTGTTATGGATTTGAGATGGTTTTGGCAATTTGTGGGCACCAGTCCCAGGTAACAGCCTGGCCATGCTGCAGCCAGAGGTAACATAGGAACTCAGCTGTATGCCCAAGCCTTTAGCTGAGTTCCCATTCCCCACAGCATGACCGGGAAAATTAATTTATAATCTTGTTTATATGGATAAGTGAAAGTGCATTGAACCTGTGGGCATGAACTATAAAAATGTGCTGCAGCTATAAATAGAACAGCACTTTCTTAATTGGACTTTAAAAATTATTTTTGTTATGCCTATCACTATCATTATTGCTGTTATATATTGTGCAATTGCACAAAGACAGTGACAGTGACAGCTGAGGTTCCTGCAGGACACAGAGTGTGTGAGACACTCCAGTTCTGCTGCAAGCCCTCCTTTTGGCAGCATTACAAAACAGCTCAAATGCCACTGGGAAAAGAAATTCCCTGCAGAAATCTCTGGCAAAGAGTTCCTGGGAGGAGCACCCAGGAAATTCCATTGCTGCCATGCCATGCAAGCTCATGAAGGACAACTGCTCTGGTAATGACTAAAAGATATTAAGGGATGATGCTTGAATCCAGCTAAAAAAACACTTTCAAATAGTGGGATTCCTAAAATAATCATGTTGAAATTAGCTGGAAACTTTTTGGACAGTTTCTTGTATTGAGCTATTGACTTTGGGCATGTGATGGACAGGAGTGGTGCTTCAGTTTTCTCAGAGAACATCTGAAGGGTTATGTTCTCCATATGTCCTCTTCCAGCTGATCATAAGAATTAACCTCAGGTGGTCAGAGAGAAGGAATTAAGTCCTTGCACAATGCTGTGAAGTGAGCTCAAAGATACACAGAATTCCACTTGCCCTTTTCTCCTCCCTTTTCTTTATTTTTGCAAGACAAATCCAGGTATTTTTTTCCTTGAAGACTCCAAAAAGTGCAGGATAGGTACTGCCTATTGAGACTCAAGTAGTTAGCACAACTGGGCTGAAGGCAACAGGCATCCTTGAATGCTGAGGGGCTGGTTCAGAAATGAACAAATATCCAATGCATTTTCTTGCAATGTGCTATTAGAATGAACGTATCAAATAGAGAAAAAAATCTTACTAAAATATTTAACATTAAATCTTTCTTTTTCTTCCAGAGAAATTGTAGAAAATGGTGAAAACTTCATTGAAGTACCACTGATTTTTGATTCTGTTGAGGAAGTGGATTTTTACACAGACTTCACCTGTGTGGCCCAGAACACATATGGATACCAAGTACTACCAACAAGAGTCAAGCAGGAAGGTATTTTAGTGCTTATTTTTGATAATTTTTATTATTATTCTAATGCTAAATTATCATCTGATCTGTTTATACTGTAAGAGCTGATGTTGGGATGAGTTACTGCCTGGGAAAATTCTGGTTGCCTGTTTCACCTGTAGTCTTTGATGCAGCTTGTTTACAAAAATGCACCTTCTATAGGTCATTTACTGATGTTTTATGCAGGGATAAGGATCCGTCTGTGCTGGTAAATCTGTTTATTGGATAAGACTCCAATTTAGATACACTTTGTGAAATAAGTGTTCCAGAGAGACTACTGGCAAACTCTCTTTGCAGCAGGGCCAAATCTCCTCCAGTTCCTCAACAAGCAGGGAAAAAAAAAAGACAATAACAGAATAAATGAT
The DNA here is from genome assembly GCA_008694505.1 of Cyanoderma ruficeps. Taxonomy (NCBI): domain Eukaryota; kingdom Metazoa; phylum Chordata; class Aves; order Passeriformes; family Timaliidae; genus Cyanoderma; species Cyanoderma ruficeps. Next base: position 22,133,169 of record VZDJ01007754.1, read on the forward strand.
CAGAGTATTTCTTTTCCTCTTGCACAGACTGTTGCCAAAATAACAAGAAGTGTAAATTATGATGGGTGTTGTAATTTTGGCTCCTAGTGATGGGAAGAGAAGACCTAAACTCAGCGCAATTAATGTTGCAGTGTGATAAACCATTGGCCAAGAACCAGCTGTATAAGCAATGTGAAGCTAATTGTTTCTTTGCATGACGTTGGTGAATCACCAAAGCTTGCTCACACTGTCTTAGAAAGGCACATGAACACTTTCAGACTTCTTTATCAGTTATGACTCACTCCGGCACCCTATGATGAGGGATTGTAGTCATTTTGCTGGATCATGCGCTGCCCTTGTCTTTCATGAGCTACACAGGAAAAACTACAGAGGCAATATACATTGGACTAATCCAGAATGGTCTGGACAGACACTGGTGTTGGAAATTAGCAGGATTTGGGAAGAAGTTCTGCATCTTGGGTTGATCGTAACTAATTTATAAGCTGCTCTGTAGGAAAATTTTTTTCATACAACTTGAGGGTGGACTAATTGTTAAGTATTCTTGGTCCACACGGTGCTTGGATTTCCTGCTTGGAATGTCTCTGCTTTTAACAAACTGAGATAGAAAGCACACAGTTGCTCTGATCAGGGGTTCAGAAAGTTGGGAGTATGCAAAAAATTGAACTGTAAATTCTCACTCTCTGTTGCTTTCCAGTCCTTCCTCCTGTCTTCATGAACACATTTCCCAGAGTGCTCAATCTCTTCCTTTCAAAAGTGATAAGCCCTTTGAAAGGGCGTCCAACCTTTTGGAAGGTTAACTTGCAGACATCCTTTTTATTGTCATTTCTCCTCTTCCCACTTGAGCTTAGAGAGCTATGTTCCTGGGAGTTTGTTGGTTTTTTCTGTTCTTCTAATATTTAATTTGTTTACTTTTCCAGCTGTTGGTCTTTCCTGGTACATTGCAATGATTCCTGTTGCACTGGCCAGTGTGATCCTGGGAGGGATATGCATGCACAAGTGCTGGAAGCGGAGAGCTGATAAAGGATATGCAATACCAAAGGCTTAAAACCCACTTGGTTCTCCAGCTGCCAACAGAACAAAAAATGACCCTGACTATCTTTCACTTCAGACACAGAGAGCATTTCAGGCTGGATATACTGCATTCCCAACAGACCAATAATAACAGCTCTTTCCTGCTTTTCCCAGTCTTCTGTGATCTGATGAAGTTAAGAATATAAGTTTGCATTTTTATGCTGCTTAGATGAAGGAAATCTATTTCTATTATTTGGCAACGAGGGTGCAAGCTGTAGAATTTTGGAACACAAAATCGTGCTCTGGATATGGGAAGAGTACGGAAAGGGAGGTGCTCTCACTCTTTGTAATTCCAATAGATGTACTGTTTTTTTAAAAAAAAGGAAAAGAAACCCCCTAAAATCTAAAAAGGGAAGCTAAGGAAGCTTGCTACAGAAGGACTATTTGACACTAGAGTAGAGTGAAAAAGCAATCTTTTTTTGCAAACAGACTAAATTTATTTTACTTCAGTCTAAAAAGAGCCATTTGTTTTCCATTTTCCAGAGCCAAATGCAGTTGTCATGGCAACTGTATATCTACGAACTTCTCCACAGAAAAACTAATTTTGTCCACCATTTGGATTACACTTTGCTTAAATAGACTGTCTCAGAATATCTCCAACCCCCCTAGAGATAACTCCATCTGTATAACAGATAACTGTACACAGAAGAATTCAGTTCTGTTTTATCTACCAATATGTTGTAGCTAGAGATTCATAGGCAGCTGTAACATGTTGTCATCTTTGCCAAAGAAAGAATTGGAGGGATATTTAAGTGGTTTGAGAGTAATTTGGCTGATAAAAAGTTTTATTCCTAGAAGTGATTGGACAGATTGCCAGTAATAATGAACGGTCTCACACTTTTGTGCCTCCAGTCCTTTTGTGACCAGTCTGGTGTAGCTTCAGGTTGTGTCCTTTAAATTGCAGTATGCAAACTGGTTACACAGGATGCAAAACACTCCCTCTTAGGTTAACATAGCTGGATTCTAGTCTTCACATAGGTCATAAGGGAGCAATAATTAATCAGTGACCATGTTGTACTTTGAGGGTCAGGATGAGTAAAATTATTTGTTTACTTCCTCTCTTCCTCCTCAAAGAGATACCACTTATGACAGCTGAGAAATCCTTACGTGATATAAAAAGTGTATTATCTTCATCTGTGTGGGAGGGAAGAGAACCTGCATTAAGACCAAATTAGTATAGATCCTGACACTTCTCACAGACATCAAAGATAAAGCATTTCGTTCACGTAAATCACCCCAGAAGATTTTCAAACTGTAGGAAAAAAGTTCAAAAAAACTTTGGCTCCAAAAGACCAAGTCGTAACACACTAGAGAAGTGAATGGCTCACATCCATCTGGGAGAGACCATGACCTTTCCACCACCACTTCTAGTTGGCTCTGAGTTTGGCCCAGTAAATATCTGGAAGGATTTTGAAGAGTAGGATGTGGCTTGAGTTAAGAAATCTTCACTCTATTAGCAAGAACATTCATATGTAATGAGATTTAAACCAAAGCCTCCCTTTAAATACTCTAAATGTTTGCTATGAAGATACAGGCACACAGATTAGAGTTCTGACGCAGTTTAGGTCAAGGGCATCCAGAGAACACCACAGGACTCACTGTTTCCAAGTGCAGAATATTAAAGATGATAAGGACTGCAAGTATTTTATGGGCAGATGGGAAAAAGGTGGATGCAAGTGTGGAGAACAGTCAGTCCACTTGGGTATTTGTTCTTTGAAGGGAGAAAGCTGAACTGAACAGTGTTGGAGGAAAATTTGAAAATGTTTTAGGAGCATCAGGAATGCTCATTATTTTCAAGCAATTGTTAGTCTGTACCTAGAGAGCAAATTAGGTTTGTCAATAGGTGTAATGTTTGAAAATGTGATTTGATCTTCCTTTCCATCTGTACTCTCCAAGAGTAGTGTGATCACACACCTGGCTGTAGGTGCAGGGTTGGATTTCACTAAGTACTGGAAAAGAAGAACAACTTTTGATATACAGAGTACTGGTGCCATAATAAAGTTAAATACGTCAGATCCTTCTCCAAAACCAGAGATGGAGGAAAAACTATGAATGTAAGATAAAAATTAGGTATTTAGAGAACTGCTGTTACATACTCAGTGACATCTTGAATACAAAAGGAAAGTAAAGAAACAAAGGCATATCTTTTATGAAGTGATAGTTGATTCTCTGACTACTAGTATAATAATATTTTGAAGGCTTTCCTCTTAAGTAGATGTCTTCAGGTGAACTGCACAGTGTAAATATTTTATAGGTAGACTTGAACAAGTGACCTACATAATGTAAATGCTTTATACTAATTTGTATCATACACAAGGGCAACATGGTTTATCCAGGTTTTGAAAATGTTATGTCAAAAAATGGAAAACAAATAAAACATAAACCAAAATGCTGGTGTGTGGGTTGAGTGGGAAGAAAGATGTGAGATATGAAATGGCTCTTTGAAGATGACAGCTCTTTCCCAGGTCTGAAAAAAAGTACAGTATTAGGGAACATGACATCAGGGATTCAGGGCTCTGCACCACAATGTTTCTCTTCAGAAAAATTACGAATGTAATGAGGACAAGGTCACCTCATTCCTGGGACTGTGTGGGTTTATAGCATTTTCCAGAGAGGTAGTCTATCTGCAACAACTTCAGAGGCACACCTACAGAGTGAAAAAGAATGCTGTACCATGGTCTTGGCATGAGTTCGCATCCAGGACAGAGGCTTCTCATGCAGAAGGTATTTTCAGGAAACACAAATTGAGCTAACAACTGTTTTCTAGTTTTCAGTGTATGTGATCTTGATGCCATTTATCCATCTGAATAGGCAGCATAACTAATGTTTGACCAGAGTAGCACTCAAACCAAACCTAAATATAATGTGAAGAGCACCAAATAGTTTGATCTGCTGGTTCCCAAACAAAACCCTTAAATAAATGTGGGAGCAAGTGAAAACAAGGGCTGACTGCACATAGAGTTGATCTTGGCTGATCAGGACAAGAAAGTTACATTTTTTTATTCAAGTAGTTGAGGAGGGAAGGCATGCATGCAGGAGGACAAGGATCTCCTTGTTGAAATACCATTGCCAGGAATAGTGTTTTAGGTATGAACAGCTAATTAAAGTGTTTATGATTATTCTGTCTCAAGTCTGTAAAGCAACAGGTCCAGCAGGGTAAAACAAAGTCAAAAATAGTTCTTATGTTTTGGAGTTGAGAACTCCCTGTCCACTCATAACCTTGCAGCTGCTAAAGATAGCCTAGGGTGGGGACCTCTCATCTTAGCCTTCACACAGCCTAAAGGAATAAGGCAATCCAAGATAGCCACTGATGTTTCCTCTCCACTCAGAGGAGAGGGACTTCTCTCTGGTGCTTAAAATAAATGGAGTGAATTGCATCTCAGAGGCATCTTCATCTATTTCTGAATCTTTAACTGCAAAGTGTAGTTTGGCTCTTATAATTGTGTGTCACTTCTACTCCCTTCTACATTTGAAGTTTTTGCCCCAGTCCAAATTGTCGCAGAACTGACAATGACTTCAGGTGTAAACAGCTAACTCCTTTGTAACATGTTGAAATGGTCAGTATCTCAGTCCTGATAAAAAGTGAAGGTCCTCTCTTTCTCACTGCTTTTACTAGTTTGTCATATTTTGAGTCATGCCCCAGGAACTTCACTTATATGTACGTAAATTTCATAGAAATAAAACGCACATCTTGAGTACTTTGTGGATAATGAGGCATTGTCAGTGTTTCTGTCTCATGAGGCTTGAATGCTACTATTCATTTAAAGCTTTAGAGGTCCAGTTCTGCCTTGGCTATAAAGGTTTCATTTATCCATCTGCTAAGCTGTGGGATAAATGAATCATAATGTTTGCTTGCTTTGGCTCCCAAATGTGTTTCACCATAAGTGCTAAGGAGGCCAGGCTATGACTGGAAGTAGTTGGTTGATACTGTTTACTTGCAAAAAAGACTCTCAAGTGACTTGTGGCTTTCAAGTTGGAGACATTGCTGAGCAAAGTAATTAAAGAGTGTGATTACATGTACGCTCAGTATGTTACTACCACTCCTTTTGCTTTGACTTCACCTTACCATGGCTGATCTTTCAGCTGGTTTGAGAATACTCCAGAGGATAGTGTGGGCAAGTTTCACTTGGTCTCATCATCATTGCTCTGCTAGCCTGTGAATGCTGGAGACTCGGGCCTCCTTATCATTAAATCATAGAATGATTTAGGTTGGAAGGGACCTCAAAGATCATCTAGTTCTAGTCCTCCTGCCATGGGCAGGGACACTTTCCACTAGAAGATATGAGTGCCCCATTCCTGAAAGTTTTCAAAGCCTCATCCAACCTGGCTTTGAACACTTTCAGGAACGGGGCACCCACAGTTTCTCTGGGCAACTTGTTACAGTGCCTCACCACCCTCACAGTGACAAATTTCCTCCAACTACCTAATCTAGCCCTACACTCTGTTTATAGCCATTCTCTCTTGTCCTATCGCTACATGGTCTTGGCAACTGTCCCTCTCCAGATTTCTTACAGGTCCCCTTCTTGTGAGTACAGCTGTCAGCTCAGGGAACAAACAAGTGCCCTGCCTTTGATCACAGTTGATAGGTAGTTTTGCAAATGAATCTAAGCCAGTACAATGCAGAAAGAAGCATGGTAAAGAAAGAACTGGGATTCACGTCTCCCCCTAAGAGTGGCAGAACTCTATGACTGATTGATTTTTAATAGGAAAGAACATATAATGTGATGATGATGATGATTACTACTGTCTCATTGATGATGATTATTACTGCTACCACATTGAGTGGTGCCATTTAGGAATTACAGATTTCATAGGAGAACATAAACACGGGTGGAAGTGTGAGGTAATGAAGAACTTGTGAGAATAAGCAATATGAGTTTATCTTCTGCCTGGAAAGGCAATGACAGGCCATAAGTTCATCCAAACGGAGAGTAAAATATAAGGGCATGTAATTATTTCCACTAATTAATAAAACTACATAATGAGACTGGGGTAAGAAATGCATAACCAAAATTAAGATGCCTCTAATCACTGCAGCAGTGATATTTTGAAAGAGCATCTCAGCAGGAGTAATGGTAGGAAAAGAAATTACTTCAAAGCTAGAGCTGGGTACAGCTATGAATAGGATTTGATGTTTGAGACAGCAGGGGGTCTTCCTGCAAGGCTGAATCATGTCCTCTGGCTTTGTGTTCTTTACCTCCATTGGAAAAGGCTGGACAGCTGAAGATAAAAAATGCTGTCTAAGAGTTTAATTACTGTGTTATTAGTATTTCCTTAGCTAAATCTGCCTTGCTCATTTTTAGAGGCCTTACAAGCTTGTAAGGTCTGGAAGATCAAAAGAATTAAACACTAAACACACTTGCTGCGTATGTCTTTGCAGACATGTCCAAAGTTCTAGTCTTTTAAAATCTGCAAGGAGATGCCAGTTGTCCCTGGAAATGGCCATTAATGAGAGGTGGCTTTAATGGTGGAGTGATCCAGTCTCTACACAAAACAGAGATAATTTAGGTTTTCATATGGCCCAAGTGCCTCTGTTATGCAAAAAGGAGAAGGAAGTCCTTAAATGCTACTATGTTTTTTTCCACTCATTCTCTGAAATGCTGCTGTTTGTTTATTTTATTTCACTGTTTAATGGCTGCTTCTGTGGCATTCACTTTTGGCCATGCACTGGGAACCAAGATGAAGCAATGTCTCCCCAGCAAGGGTCCCAGGAGCTTCCTGGCTCAGGCCAGCAGATCTCACAGACTGCAAGCAAGCAGCAGGAGTGATGTCTCTGCTGTGAATGTCAGGTCACTGGAGCCAAGGAGCAAAGAGTGCAGTAATGATATGTGGCAGTGGCATCCAACTTCCATCCCTGGAAAAATGCTTTAGAACATAGAGACCAGCTGCCAAACCGTGACTGCTGGAGGCTTGACAGAAGTATGTTCTAGTTTATGGGATTACATTTTAGGATTTTTGCCTGTTCTGCACGATGGTTTCTTAAAACTTTCATTACAAAAGCAGAATATTGACTTACCCAAATGCAATTCCCTAATCTCTCTAAAATCAGTAACTAAAGTTTTTCATTGTCTACCCTGTCAGTATGGGACACACTGATAGTGCAGAGGCAGTCCGAGACTGTATATGCCAGTCGCCAACTTTGTATTTTAAATTTAGTGATATTTAGCATTTGTTTTCATTCTGCTACTTTTTGATTAAGAAAACTAATTAAATCCTCCTTTTACAATGCCACAGCTTGTTTGCACAAGAAGTTAGTTTTCAGAGAATATCCTTTTTCCTAGATTTCTCTAGGTTCAGTTTCAGCATTTCCTTTTTTTCCCATCTCTCTTTCATTTATCATGTTTGTAGCATATATTTGAGCAAACTAGATGCAAGAGGGTCAACTGTACAATGAGCCTCCTCAGGGAGGTGGAGTGGGAGTGAGACGAAAGAGATGAGTCTCAGTGCAGCTCACCTGTAAGCAGCAGTCCTTCTGCTTCCTCTCTTCCTCAGGGCACCCTGCCTGCCCTCCAGAGCCTGTCTCAGTTATAGCAGTGGCAGATCTCTACCTCCGTGGCATTGTACTCAATTTCAGGCTGTTTTCTTTAGCCAGTGAAGTCCCAGGTGATGTCCAGCCAACTGAGTTGTCCTGGGTTGTAGTGTAGGATGTGCACAAAGTATTTATTCTATCACCATCTTAATGAACTGTTGAAACCAGGTGGGGCAGTGTTTTCCCAGGCCCCCTCCCTCTGGGCTATCTTCTGCTAATGGCTCATCAATGCCTTGCCACATGGCTCACAGGTAACTCCCTCCGGAAGCTATCTCTGTTTAATGGGCCATCAAGCACCCACTTCATGACTCATCATCCCATTGTGAGACGCTCTGCCCAGGGGGAGGGACCAAACATTCCCACCTGGATATAATCTGGGATTTGGGACAGTACAAGCAGCTCTTACCCACTGGATTCCCAGAGGACAAGAGCTACCAGACCTTTTTACGGGATCACTGCTTCAGGAAGACCACCTCATCTGGACTGCTTCCATCACCCTGCTCAGGTTGTATTCTGACTCTGGTAGTGGTCTTTTGTATTATTTGGTTTATTTTATTTTACCTTTTTTTCTTTCTTCCTATTAAATTGTATTTCTGACTTGGAGTCTCTCACTTGTTTTGCTTTCAAACCACTACACGAGTGCTCTAGGCCTGGTTGTTCTTCTTCCTGTATGAGTGTTTAGGTGCAGGTGCTTTGAGTTTAGTTCCTGGGATGTTCTCCTTGGAGGTGGACCAGTTCAGATTAGCTCACGAGGCCTTTTAGTCCTTGCTATATATCTAACTTAAATCCGGACATATATTTTTTTTTTTTTGACAGCAGCAGAAATATGTGACCAGCTCATGGATGCTTGTGGTCTTATGCTGTCATTTGGCCTTTCCATGTGAGCTGAGTAAAGCTATAATGTATGAGATCAGAGTTCAAAAAGTATTTGTGTATTACAATAAAATAATGTGAGCCAAGACATTTGTAATGGATTACTTTTAAATGCAGATGTTGATAATAACATATTTTCAATCTCCTGCCTTTCTCATGTCATTAAAAAACTGTAAGAGTGATGACTACAGATTCATGTAAGACAGCTAATTTTAGATCATGAAAATAAATGCCAGACTCGTAATGACACACAGCAAGTTAGCAAGTAGTGACATGGTTGCAGCTTTTTTCACTTAGTTTGAGCATGTCCTTGTAGGACAACTAGTTAGCGTGTGCATGTTTTGTTTGAAGAAAGAGGAATTTTTAAATTTAGCACAATAATTTTTTGCTGCATGTGATTTGTTTGCTCACATGTTGACCTCTTGCATTCAAAACTCGTTGACTTTGCCTACATTTTTTTATTTGTGGACACGGCAAAATTAGACTAAACCAACAGAAGAGCTTGGATATTTTAGCTTGGCATGCAGTTAGCCTGAGGGACATATGCATCACTTTGAAGTATTATAGACTTCTGCAACTTATTATTAAATAGCTTAACACATTCTTTAAAATAAAATTATAATGAACTTGAGCTATTTGTGGCACTCTCACAAGCCCCAGAGATCATTTCAGAACATCACAAAAACTTGGGTCTCCTGTACCCACTGCCTGGAACTTGTGGCTCTCCACAGTTTAAAGGCAGGGTCTCAAACGCTGTTTTTCGAGGCTATTTTTATTCTATTGGCTCTGTGCTCCTCTACCTCACAGTGAATACACCCACAAGCAGGATGGAAGGAAAGAATCAAGGTGTCCAACAGTTCTCTTTATTTTGATGGAACCTGAAATGATGAAATTCATGATTTTTTTTGGTGTGTTTTGAGTTCTTTTGTCGACAGGATGACTGATTAATACTACTGCAGAAGAAGAAAGAAAAGCCCCTTAAGAAAGCTTTCTTAAGGTATTCTAAGCTATTGGTTATCTGCAATGTCTTTGAGTTTATCAGGGACATTAACAACCATTAATAACTCAGTAGTACATGCAGCTAATCTTGTTTGACCAGTAAATTCAAAGATTTGTTGCTGCAACATTTGTAATAAATAATTTAATGATCCATCTGGTTGTCAAAGGCTGGACTAATCACCCATGTGTGGTTGAAGTGACTTCTTGTCATTCCACAGGAGCTTTGTGGCAGGGATAAGGATGAAATCTTATTCTCAAAGGACATGTTCACATCCTTAAAAAAAACCAACCTTCCCTTTTACTCCAAACGCTGCTTAACTCCTTACTAGCTTCCAGCTTTTGCAGTGAATAAGAAAGGGATCCTCCCATGAACAACCTCCAATATGGAGCAGGCCTGATTATTTTTCATGGTTTGGGGCGTCCTCTGCTCTCCAAGGTGGAGAAAAAATAAAGCGTCTTGTATTTAAAGTCAAAGGGATGGAGGATGTCATTTAGAGAAATAGTACTACAGTGTATAACATGTTTGTTGTGAGAGGACTCAGAAAAATACTGCCATTGAAAACCAGGGATTATGATGTTATTTCTACTGTTTGCCTCTTGAGTGACTACTTCCTCTGATCCTGTCCTTTTGACCACTTGCCTTGGTGCACTTCTGACTGCATCCAGTCTCAACCTCCACCCTGATATTGTTTGCATCTCTCCTTCCTGTTTTTGGGCACACTGTCTTTTGCAATTTGGCTATGACAAGATAAAATGTGAAATCATGTCATATGTTCTTACTCAGTATCTCTGTACTGCTTTCCTGGCTCCAGTTGTGAAGGAAAGCTTTTCCATAAGCAGCTGCCAGCTGATGACTGCTTAAACTGGAAATTAGCTCCTTGGTTCCCATAGAGCAGTACTTTTCCTTCCATGTCTGGGAACACACCTACACTTTTTCTGGAAAGACATAAGCTAATGCTGAAGGCCATTGACTCTTGAGGTGTTTTTTTTTCAGAAATTATTAAGCACTTTGCATCTTAACTTACGTCCTTTTACACAGCACATTCAGCATGTCCCTGCACATACAAAAGTGCAGAAATTGTGTTTTGCTCTGAAATATATTTTCTCATGTACCTCTCAAGACACAGATCATCTGCCTTTCTCCATTCTGACTTCAGCTAGGCCAACCAGACCTACAGACTGAAACACTGTATTTTTCTTTAAATGTGAACATTGTCTCCCTGATCTTGCAGTGTGTCTAAATTCTGCACATCCTGCACCTTGGTCTGTAGATCCAAGACAACAAAAATAACTCCACCTCCTAATTTCTAGCATGTCTAACCCTCCAGGTCTAATTCAATATGGCCTTAAAATTTCCTACGTATCTACAGTTGGATGCTGATATGTGCACAGAAGCACCTGTTAAAGAATGATGTGCTGTTAGAGCTGTGCCAGTTGTCTTCTGATTTCTGCAGAGACACATCTGGCAGTGAGGGCAGCCTGAAAATCTGGGCTTTGACACAGCCATAGGTCCCCTGGGAAAGGCCAGATCTAAGGTATTATTTTAGAGTGAGAAAGCTAATGTTCTGTCCCAAAAAAGTGGTGCAGTGTGCCAGGCTGCTCCTGCCTGAAACATCCAGGGAAAAGGACAGGGTGCAAGTGTCTGCTCCAGTGGCTGGCACGGTTTGCTGCTTCTGATGAGTGGCTATTGCAGGAGACAGGTTCATCCCAGCAAGCAGGGAGCAGCTCCCCAGGCTTGCCTGTCTCCATTTCCCCTGGCCTGTTTTTGTCTGTTTCCTGGAGTGCATTGTGGCTCTGCCTCTCTGGAACTGGGAGGACTTGGGAAGGGTGAAGACAGGTTAGTCCTTCTCAGGTCTCCTTCTGTAGTCCTTCACATGAAGAAATAAACTAGTTGTGCCTAGTTCTGTCTGCTAGTGTTTTGTGTTTTATGAATTCAGAGACCTATTCATTTATAGCCATTGCTGTTGATCCACTTGTACAATTCCTTCTGTATTTTAAACTCTTTAAAGAGCACCTTATGCAAAATTTTTGGTCCTTGCTTACTGTAAGAACTTCATTTGCACTGAGACTGATGGTTTTGGCAGTTCTGACAGCAGCTGCTGGCTCTTCCCTATTCCTTTTTATTCCATAGCAAAGCCTCAGATTTCCTTCCATATGGGTGGTAGGCTAATCGTATTCTTTTGGATCAAAATTTTTTCCAGTCTCATGCAACTTGTGGCACAGATTTACTTATGTTATTCTGTTATTATGATACATTATAACACCATTAGAGAAAATGGAAGAGAAAATGTGAGAAATACTTGATGTTAGTTAATTTCCTGCTCACAGGTTGTGTGAGAGAGATAGATATGTTCCACACAAGAAAAGCCATTCAAGATAAATATTTTAAAAGTCTGTAGTAGTTAATATTATCTTTAAAACAAAGATTTGATGTTCCATTACTTCAAGTAAAATATATTTCCTCTGATTTTATTATAATATGTATATATATGCGTGCTATAAACCCACAACAAATATTCTGAAGTTTCTTATAATCCCTTATGTTATTTTTTTCCCACAATATAGTGTGAGACATTTTATTGCAATCTGGCCAGTTAATGTCATAGCTAGATTATATTAGCATGCTGATTTACAAGGGTATGGGAGAGGATAAAAAAAAGGCACATGAGAGGTTTTTGGCTACACAGTTTGATTATATATGATTCTTCTGAAGTCCAGAAGAAGATGGAAGACAGACTATTTTGATTCTTTCAGGTAAAAAAAAATAAAAATTGCATATAATCAGTCCTGTGGTCGAGACAGAGTTAAGGATTTGCCAGAACTGGAAACCTGAACTATTCAAATATCTGTTGGGAAAGAAACAGAGGAGGACACTGGTGATTCAGCAAGTTCTGGGAATGTGTTAGTGGCAACTTCTTATTGCAGAGGCAGAGGAAGTTAATAGATAAGTGACAGTAATTATATCTCTTTGAAATTAAATTCAGACAGAAGTCACATTGTAATGTGAGTTACAGGAGACTACAATAGTGTAGTAAAAACAATAGTGTTCCAAATAAAGGAAGGAAGTGCTGAATCAAATTAAGGCAGAGAGTTAGGAGGATATCTTTGAAAGGAATTTCAAAGAGTATCTAAGGAACAAGAACACAAGTAGGAGACAAAAAGCTGATTAAAAACACGGTGCATTTGCCAAGAGCAAAACATGCCTTTTCAGTTCTGTTTCCTCTTTTGTAGGATAACAGCTTAAAGAGGGGGCAGTACTTTATTATCTCAGATTTAGTAAGGGTTTTGAAGAATGCCGTAAGTATGCTTGGAAAACATGATGGAGATGATGGGAATGTAAAGGCTGATGCTCAGACAGCAAATTCTGCTCGTGGAGGAGTCAACAATGGATTTCTCATTTCAGTGAAATGGGAGGTATTTCAAGGCAATGTTGCAAATTTAATTCCTGTAAATGGTTTGACTTTACCAAATCCAGTAATTTAGGTTAACAATGTACGTGATGGACTAAGGAAGACCTCAAATTTTACACCTCAAATTGTAGTAGGAAGTGGTGGAAGCACTGGAGACAAACCACAAAGGTCAGAGTGGGTTTGGCATGTTGGGGGGATGGTATGTGATTATAAATCCAAGAAAGAAAATAACAGGAAAAAAAAAATCAGTGCCGATTAGGGAACTGATTAGGCAATAGCAGCTCTGCCAGGCATATGGAAAACAAAATCACCCAGAAATGGAGTTGGTAAATAATGCAAAGCAGTTGGAACAAAGACAATTTGCATTGCATATTGTAACAGGGCTCTTGTTCACATAGCATGAGAAGTACTTATTCAACTATATCCTTATTGGGAAGACCTTGTCTGGCACTAAAAATTCATTGAGTTTCAAAATCACATTTTGAGAAAGATGCACATAAATTGGAGACAATCCAGAATAGTTATCTAGAAAGAAGATTTTTGGAAAATACGATTTATTTGGAACAAATTTAAACAACTGAGTTTGTTTATATAAGAAAAGACTACGAGAATATTGTTTTAATGATAGCAGACTTCCAAAATGGCAAGAAGGTAGCAAACAGTCATTTTCCATGTTGACTGGTTTAAGACAAGGAGTAATCTCTTCAGTTTTGCATGGGTAAATAAATATTTATGTACTGTATTAGGGAAAATCTACAGCAAGTTTTCTAGTTTAAGGGCAGAAGTAGACTATGATGGGGGGGGTTGTGCACTGTTCTGACTGGGATGGAGTTAATTTTCTTCACAGTCGGTAGCATGGGGATGTGCTTTGGATTTGTGAGCACAACAGTGCTGTGAATACAGGGATGCTTTAGCTATTGTTTACACAGCATCAGGGCCTTTTCTGCCCCTCATCACACCCCAAGAGGGGGGAGATGGGAGATACACAAGGACCTGGGAGGGGACACAGCCAGGACAGCTGAGCCCTGCTGACCAGAGAGATATCCCATACCACATGACATCACACTCAACATACAAAAACTGGTGAAAGAAGAAAGAAGTGGTGGACACGTTTTGGAGTGATGGCATTTGTCTTCCCAAGTCATCATTACCTGTGAAGTAGCCTGGTTGTCCTGCAGATTGCTGGACATGTCTCTGTGGTGGAAGTAGGGAATGAATTTCTTGTTCTGCTTTGTTGGCATGCTTTACCTGTTTTACTGTCTTTATCTCAGCCCACAAGTTTTCTCACTTTGACTCTTCCAATTTTCTTCTGCATCCCAGTGGGACTGGGGAAGGAATTGAATGGCTGTGTGGGCTGAGTTGCCAGGTGGTATTTAAACCATTTAAACCATGACAAGGGAACTAAGAAATCTCTATGAGCATGTTAAATATCCATCTGAATATTACAGATCTACCAGCCGTAGATCTACCTACATCATGACAAAAACACAGATTAGGTGCCCTTGTGACATCCTTTCAAGCTACATCCCAGTTTTTTGCCTTCAGGGTCCTGTGCAAGGGTTTATGGAGTCACTCCCTCTTCATGCAAGCAGAAATGTACACATGCATCAGTTTAACGTATCAGGTCAGGCTTTTTTCTGTAGTTCAAACAGCTTTGTCAGAGTTTTATGGACTACTTCAGAGTCAACCTTTTGTTTGTGTGCACTGAAGCAGAGAAAATTTTGTTTGTTTTCACTCCCCCAGTAATCCATCAGACCTTTTCCTGGAGCAGGCTGGAAACATTCCTTAATCAGAAAAATTTAAGTGAGCAAAAACCAGACTCAATCTGCAGGTGAGAGCTGAGTCCCTTCCAGTAGTACAAATTTTCCCTTTGCTTCTGTTGAGGGAGAGATGTAGTTTAACCTCTTGACAGAAATACCAGGTCTGCTTTTTATTCTCTGAGGCCGAGCTTCATTGTTGAATGTTTGAGCTCAGTATGCCATAAAAATCTGAGAGGTTTTCTCTGGAAGCCTTCAGTGACGTTTATGAAAGGCAGGATGCAAAATTCACCTTAACCCCTCTTCCTCATGCTGCCTTTCTAAGTCTGTGGGCACAAATACACATTTTGCATAAACATACAGTTCAATTTTATTTCAGATTCAGAGATTAAATGACAGTATAGTTCTATAACTAACTTTGTGATTTTGCATTTCCAAAAGAACCTAAGGACCTTTGTTCAGCATTTTGTTTCTTTCTAAGCTTCTGACCTATGTTATTTGTTTTAACCAGGGAAACACTGCAGTTTCTTTACTTCACTGTTTGATTTCTGGGTGATTAACTGCTATTTTGGCTGCAGGAATTTGGACGTCAGCAGCTAGTTAACAAACAGGTCATGTTATTCACATTGACACTCATATTGATCACACAGTATGTGAAAGTTGCTCAAGGTTTTTCTATGGAATTAGGGTTCTGATTGTCCTCTAGTAGTTTTGTAACCAGTCTCAAATAAGTACATTTGCATTCTCAGTAGCAGGTACTGTAAAACACTGATACACCTTGGAAGAAATTAAAAAGGAAATAAAAATGGCTTCCAAAAAGTAGATCTGAAATTTATAGTTCAGAACTACAAGGTCAAAGGCAATGTGCAGTTTTCTAATAGTTATTTGCCATAAAAAATATAATTGCTAGTCGGATTGTTGCATAATAAAATTAGTTGTAAAGCAAGTTCCTTTAACAAAATTATTCCACTCACTTTTTTTTCCCCACATTTGTTTGGTTTATGGGATTTTTACATGCCAAAGTTGAAGATCAGCTGGAAGCAACTCAAGTTATATTCTAGGGATAAAAACAATTATAATATGATAAGGAAGAAGAGGTTTTCCTTGCCTTGCCTCCACACTGCCAAGTGGATCAAGTGATGGAGGTTGGTCTGTGATTTTAAAGCTGCAGATGGTACAAACCATGAGCTCCTGCCTGCATGTGGCAACTGGCTCATGGGACTGAGAGGCTGTAAGAAGCCTCTGCAAGGCTGCAAGGAGATGGACCCTCCAGGAAGAGCAAAACCCGCTCCCATTCCACACACATTTTACCTGCACATCCTTGCCACACGTACCATAAATGTGCCAGCTGAGAGTACGTGGCTTGGCACCCAGCCAAAGTTGGCAACCATCCATGTTGTGTTACACTGGGCTGAAATTCCTGTAAGGATTAGTCAAAGGCTGGGTGAAATTTGTAGTTATTGGGAACTGTGTTGTGATGCTGTCCTCACCAGCAGCCATGGAACAAACAAGGTCTGAGAGCAGAGAGCAGCTTTTCATTCAGCAATGCGGATGGCAGTGCAGTGTGCTGGGGAAGATCCTAAAGTTTTCATCAAGCTTTCTCTTCAAAAAATAGAACTGTGACATAAGATATCACTCAGAGAGATGGTTCAGTAATATTTTGGCTGAAAGCTATGTGTTCAGGCCTGAGATTAACTGGCTTTCTTCATTTTGTACAGCTTGCCTATATTCCTAATTACACACAGCTGTCCTTTCAGTTCATACCTAGTCTGCCAGTTGCTGGTGACAAAATGTGCCTTAAAAAAAATATCATTACAAGCACATATCCCGTCCCAGCACAGCTCAGAAGGCTCTTGAGATGCTGCTTTGAAGAAGTCGCATGATTTTTGAAGGTGCTGAGACAGAGACATACCATCCTGACAGCTTTGGTAGTACTGCCTGATTAAGTACCTGTGAGAACAAACTGCGCTAGATGTGCTCAGGCAGGCAGAACAAAACCAGTCCTGTCCAAAAGCAAAACAGAATTTAGTGTCCATATGCTTAGTTCTATGATTTAGCTTTAGATAGTCATGGAAGGAGCAAGGAGCTGTACTCAGTTATCCTTATGGTTTCCAGCTAACTTGAGACAGTCTATGATTCTGAAAGTTTAGAAACTTATGCCCAAAGCTGTGATTCTAGAAAGAGGCAATGACTGGAGAAAAGGCAGACAGGTTGGCAGCAGCATGATCAGAATATAGAAATCTGCATTTGTTTGATTAGCCCTTAGCATTTATTTTTCTTAATATTGTCCTAGCTTCAATGCCACTCCACTTCAGATTAAGGATAACTTCAACCCAGAAGTGAAAGGGCCTTATAAGATTTAGGTCAGGAAAAACATTCAGTGTAAGGAGTGAGAGCTGTAGCTTCCTGAAAACAGGTGGAAACATTTACAGCAGAACCTCCACGTTCTGCACGTTTCCAGCTGAGACTGAGATTCCCAAAGGCATTTGGATTGTTATTGTGGGCTGTGGTTTGAACAAAATATAATACATTAGTAATTGCAGTCAAGCAGACTAGTCTGGCAGTTACTCATTATTTCTGCTATATTAGTATCCCAAGCAGGATCAGGGCTGTCTTCTGTACTTCACAGAATATGAAGCAAAAGAGAAAATGATTTTCCTTTATACAGATATGCATATATCTGTGTCTCTTCAAACTTACTTAAAGCTCCATTTTTTCCCCAGTTTTCCATCAACAGCACCCTGTAAGTAATGAATCCTTTCCAATAAGTTTAGTCAGAAGCACATCAGGTCTGTAAGCAGAAGAAGCTTCATGAAAGACATGCATGCTTCACTGGGATACATAGCACTTTCCTGTGCAAAGTGAAGCTGTGCAATGAGCCTGGCCTTCAAAAGTGAAGTAAAAAAGCAAGTAAAACTTTGGGGGACAGGGTGGGAGATTTGCCTTAAGAGCATTTGGTTGTGACATGTCACAGCTCTTCCTTTAAATGCCTGTTTCTGAGAGAGATAAGGGAGCCTTGCAGATGCCTTTTCCAGTAAATCCAATTGCCCGAAACTCTTGCACAAAGGGCTCAGAACAAACAGGACTCATGCTGGAAACAGCATGCTGATGCAGCTCTTGCATAGTAGGGGTTTAAAGGTTTGTTTCAATAATTAGCACACACAGTTGGCTACCAGAGAGCACAGCTTGCTCCCAGTCACTGGCATGACACAGGAGTAGATGCTGCAATGAACCTGAACGGAGCATATGGTTTTTAGGGATGAGTGATGCTTGAGGCATACAATGGGATACAATCCTCTTCTCACTCAGCTTAAGGGCAGTGCTTCCACTAACATCAAAGCTCCTATCCTGCACAGTGAGAATTGCCCTGTCGGCACATTTTGAGTATGAGCGAGATATGTGACAATACGACTGCAGAAAAGCAAGATTTCACTTGACTCCTATAAATGTGGGCTTGGCAGCTTCCCACTTTTCCTTACCAACTCTTGAAATATTTAACTGTTAAGTTCCTACTATATGAAGGCTGAACCTAAGTAAGAGAATAAAAGCTTTCTTTCTTGAGGACAGGTGATTTCTGCTCCAGGTAGGCTTTACTTGCTATAACATGGGCTTTTGTACTGCCAGCCAGAGCTTTGGTTTTGCTGTGGCTCATTTAAGCTCCCAGTAATCCAAATAATATTGGAAGAAGTGTTTTTCTCTTTTGTATGTCACTGTCAAATGAAATAAATTATAAAAACACAGAGAGGGCTTTTTGGTTTTAATATGCTCTGCAAAAGACAGAAGCAGCTGGTCTCAGTGCTTAAGCAGTTAGGATACTTTTTGGCTATGTGTGTAGTGCAATGAGGAAGCTGGTATAGTTTGGCTCAAATTAAAGTTGTTTTGACTGCAAGTGCTTCAAAAATAAAAAAGAAGAGACTTACTTAATGAGACAACCTCATAAAACAAGATAGAAAGTTTTCCTTCACTGAGGTCAGAGTTTTCTTGATTAAAACTTTAGTTACTGGAAAATACGGATTTATTAAAACCTAAACTTATCTTAAAAGTTAATTAATTTTGGCAAAATTAATTTCCATGAAGAATCTTTTTTTTTTTTTCTGGGACATGAGAGAGCCAGGCTGAAATCTTTGTCCCAAAGCAAGTGAAGCATGAGATTGAATCTTTCTCACCCTTGCAATTTTGGCTTTCCTTCAGGAACTAGGATGTTATTTAGGTTTCTGGTAAAAATCTTAGAAAGACTTGTTCTTCAAACCAATGTGCTAAGAAAAGAAATATCTGTTGCTTTGATCTCTTCACCAAAAGGATTTTTTTTTGTTTCCTCATAAATCCTTTAGATTTTGGAGTGAGATTCCACAGGCTTTTTGAACTTATTTAGATAATACTCTTGTAGTTGCACTTTCCTTTCACATCCAAATTCAAGATACTATTGAAGCTTGTGGCTTGCCACAGATCTTTTTGGATTTCCTCTCAGTCTGTACTGATAAGATAAGAAAGAACAATATTTTCACAACTCACTTGGCCTCTTCATTCATAGACTGCAATATCTTGATCATCACTGGCACAGACCAGGAACAGCTTCAGAGTGGCACAGTGTGAGAAACAGGAGCTTTTTGCAACATCAAACCCAGCTCGTTTATGAGTCAGCTGCAGGATGAATGCAATTCACATGAGAAAGCATCAATCCTTCTCCTCCTTCTCCTCTCCTTCTCTTCTTCTCCTCTCCTTCCC
>VZDJ01007754.1:22152625-22198216 GCA_008694505.1 Cyanoderma ruficeps
TTGAGTACTATTAAGTAAAAAATGATGATGTTTCATAATGCCTTATGCAGATTCAGGTCACTGATGCTGCTGACCTATGAGGAGAGATCTCAGAGGGATCCTACTGACCTCTGTGCTGGTACTTAAAGTTTGTTTTTCTCAAAAAGGCAAGGTGACAGACTTTGAATGTACTTCAGAATTACTTTGGCTACTCAAATACATTTAAACATACTGTAAGGGCTGTGAAAGGGTCTTATTAAATCTTCTCACAGAACTGTCTGATAAAATGAGAGGTTTAAATTTAGTGTAGAAGAATAGAAATCCTGTGGAAAATCAGTATTAGCTGTACCTGGAAAGAGAGTAATCACTGTCAGAACAGCTGGCTCTCCACTAGCTATGTTCTCACATGGAAATCACTGTGACTAGTTCTCTGAAAGCAACAGTGATGAGCAGCAGTCTGTCATGTGGGCTCTCTGGTGTTGTTAGGAAAGGAATGGAGAATGGCACTGAAAGGGTCCAGACTCAGTGTAGGTTTAGGTACAAAGAATAAGTGGCTGCACTAAAGTAAGCACAGCAGTGCCTTGGAAAGAGCACATAATCCTGGCCCTCCAACCACTAACAAAATACAGCACAGAGGAGGGTGTCACAGATGACTGGTGGTGTGGGATGGCTTTGCCAGAAGGCTCTTCAGCTTGGAAATGCAAAGAGAATCACCTCTGAATCACAAATGGTGATGGAGAAAGTGAGCAAGAAAAGAGGTTGTTCATGCTTTCTCACATAATCAGAGTGAAGTCTGCCCAGCTGTTACTGAGTGGCAGGTTAAGAACAAGCAGCAGTGTAGCTTTTTTAATCATAGTGTGTGGCTAGTGTTGAATGATTAATGTGCAAGTCATTTCCATGGGATGTGAAGGCATGAAAGATAAGTTTAAATAGAGACTAGAGAGAGCTATGAAGGGAAAGTTAATTATTAACCACTGAATATGGACATGACCTTTTGCTGACGGGACGTCTGAAATGTTATTACTGGAAAATAGGAGAGTATAATAAACACAGACAAAACCCTCATTAGCCTTTTTCAGCTGCTGTTTTTACAAGTACCTGCAGCTGGACATAGTGTGAGACAAGAGATTGTCTCAAGGGTTGTATGGCCTCTAAATTTGGGCTTATATGTCTCTTCTTCTGCCACATTGTCTCTAACAAGTGACAAATTTTATATGATTTTATTTTGTGAACCCATAAGTTACTATGCAGACCAAATATAGGGAATGTATTTTTTTTTCCAGTGGCTTGTTGAAAAAATAAATTATTTTTAATATATACCAATACAGAATCAGCATGAGATCTGATAATTCCCTATTTGTATATATGAACAAGAAAAGTGGGAAGGCAGTGCAGTGGAGGTGGGTATGAAAATGCATGTTATTTATTAATGACATAAATCTGTGCCTAAACCAGGCTCTCACTCAGTTATTTAGTAGAAAAATAAGAGAAAGGGGTTTAGACAATACAATGTGCTGCTTCCTGGTCATCAAAACATAAACAAATTCTTATGTTCTGACACCTTCTGGGGCTCTAAGGGACACTGCTTACTTAGTTTCCTGTTTGGACTTCCTAAAGGATACAAGTAGTAAATGATGAAGCATAATGAAGGGATTATCATCCAGACAGTGCTTTCTCTTCTTTTTTGGCTCCTCCCCAAACACAGCAATAATTTTTTATGAGCCACAAAAGTGGGACATCATGCTGTCCATGTGCTTCAATATTTGGATTGCACAAGTTTGTGCACAGGATGTTTTAATGAAAGGACTTTTGTCATGAATTTGGTCATTAATTTATTTTAAAGGACCTGCCACAAATCAGTATTATTTGCTAGAAGTTTTGCCTTTCATGCAAAAAACAAACAATGAAGCAAAGATGTCGATCCTGCTCTGCTTATGACACAACGATCTTTGGATTAGGTAATGTTAGTCAGACATTTGACATTTTTGTGAGTGTTTTTAAGCTGACAGATGTCCTCTGGATCTTGGCTAAACCAGAGCTGGTGGAAGACAATAGAGTTCCCTTCCATGCCACAAATTTAGGATGAGATCTGCAAGGTGCAAATATAGATATACAATTGAATTTATATTCTCCAGTGATTTCTCATCACTGAAGGCATTATAACAGGAATATCCAGCTAATTGGATTAAATTAATTTTGTTAACTGTGAATGGGGTAAGGCAGATCAACAATAGTTCACCATTCTGAGGTATGAAAAACAGATAAATACAAGAACAGTGAGAATTATATCAGATACACCCACGATATCTTCTTGAGTAGAACTGTCTCCTCCAAGTAATGACAGCTGCTGACCAGGTTCTTTGCTTAGATTGTTACTCCAAACACATGGAAGCTGTTAATGAGGTTTTTGTACATCCGGCACGGAAAACCAAATTACATGACTCAACTCATCCTTCTAAAATTAGAAGCAGCACCCTAGTGAGTAAAGGATGCAGGAGACTTAAGGTTTTTCAGAGATGCTG
Source organism: Cyanoderma ruficeps (assembly GCA_008694505.1). NCBI lineage: Eukaryota > Metazoa > Chordata > Aves > Passeriformes > Timaliidae > Cyanoderma > Cyanoderma ruficeps. Next base: position 22,155,127 of record VZDJ01007754.1, read on the forward strand.
GATAGGCCCGTGGGTGTTGCACAAACCATGTCATTGGAAAAATCTAACATTAACTGCACCGTTTTAAATCCCAAGTTGTGTACCAGATAGTCCAGACCTGCAGATCAGCCTAGCTCACACATAGGTCACCTCCTGCTAGTGCAGATTTACTCTCTGTTTTCCTTTTATTATATACTCCTTACTATGTTTAAATTGTCAATATAACATAACCTTGGAGCTGTGTTATTAAAATTCACAGAACAACCCCTGATATTGTCAACATGAGTTCAATCTCACAAGCAATTAAAACTTTTTATCCTGGTGCTCAGTCTCCATCAAGTTATTCAGTCTAAGGGTGAAAGTGTGAACTACTTCATAAAGTACAATAATCACAGTTTGGCCAACTACTTGAACTGTTAAATAACTAACATTTTCAGCCTCTAGACTCAAAGGAGGCTTGTGCAGTGTCACCCCCTTTAATTCTGAATTTCTATATTTTTATACAGTGAATTTGAATAAAGGAAGAGTATCACTTTAGCCCTCTAAATGAGGTTTATTTTTCATAGAAAACAAGGGGTGAGGAGTCCTTACCTTGTCTTGACGTGCCTCCCCGAAGAGGTTGTCAGCATGGCCTGTAGCTGGAGCTAGTTCTAGGGTACAGAGACCTCAGCACTAGAGGCAAGTTAAGTTATAGGTGTCTTCATAAAATCAATGCAAAATTATAATGGGAAGCAGGGGGAAGAGGAACATGGTTAGAAGGTAGGTTTAAAATGACTTTCAGAAATTATGGTTTTCCCCAAGAGTCAGCCCACATTGCTCAGAAAACTTCAAATGCTTAGGGCTATAATGTGTTTTCAGTTGCCATGTTACACTAAATAATTTCTGTTTCAATGAAACTTTTTTTTTCTGTGGCTTATATGGTCTCATTTCTGCAATATGATTACCTTACAGAATGATGCATTACAAAAGCTATTTGCAGGAGGAAAAGCATCCCATCTCCTTGGGAATAGATGGCACAGAATGATGGTAGTACCTGAGCCACCTCATAGGGTTACTGTTTTCATTTCCCTTTTCAGTTTGAAGGGACATAAGTTCTCTTTATCTCTTGAAAGTCAAAATGTTCTGTAAAATCTCCTACTTTTGTTGCTTTTTTGACCTACTTGGTTAACCAAAGTTCAGCATGCTGTGGGTTGTCTCTATCTCAAGGAGAGATTGATGATGAACCCAGATACCTTTGATGCACTTCTTGTTTTGCAAATAAAGTCTTACTTCCTCACCACAGAACAGTTTGCATAGGAAACTGCTTTTACTCACAGCTCCAAATCCTCTTTATGTGAGTTTTATTTGATAGTTTATGAGATTTATTCTTGAACTATAGATTAATCGTGGCTGTGCATTCCAGTTTTTGTTTAATTATATGGTGCACATCTGCTGTATAACTTCTTAACAAGCTTAAGTTTGAGTGTTTGAACAGTTTGCAGAAAAGCAGAGCTATAGACTGGTCACTACTGGTCATCATTTTGACCCAGTTGGCTCATGGAAAATTATTTCAAAAGAGGAAAACATATTTTGCAAGGCTGTGGAATGAAACTTCTATACAATGCTGTGTTGTGGAACAACAGGAACAAAAGCACAAGTGGTCATCTAGTAGTATTTTGTTTAGCAAAAAGTAGAAAAGTAGAATGCCTGCAGCACTGAAACTGTTGCTGGAGTCACCAGCAATTTGCTACAAAACAAAGAAAAGGCAGAACAAACAGTCTTGCTTTACCCAGTAGGTTTTGACATCCCAAGAACTATAGGTGTTTCCTGCAAGTGACGGAGATGGTATCAGTTGCAGGAACTGATGGTTTCAGGCAGCAGTGTTGACCCGATTTACTATTTTCTGTTTTTATAGAGCTGACGCTGGCAGGAAGATAGAGAAGGGATACTTACTATATCTGCTTGTCTAAGAAAATCTGTACAGTGACCTGTAGACGTAAATTCTTCCTAAGGGTGACGACTAACCTTTCCACGCAGGCATTGTCTCTACCTTGTTACTTGCAGAGCTTTTGTGATTACTTCTGGATAGTTTGAGCTCCACTTATTCCATGCCTTTTGCTTATGTGACAGTTTCTACATAGTGTGTGGCATATAACCATAGAACTGAAAGTCCTCATTGTCCTGCAAAGCTCTGCTAAGGGTCCCAGCTCTCTGCTCCAACTCTCTCCTCTGATGAAGGAACTGTGGGACAGCAGAAAGCAGTGTTTCAATACGTGAGTAAAATACAACAGCTACAAAAAGGGACAAGGTTGAGTTCCAGAGTGCTCTTTTCAGTAGGGCTTCCAGGTGGACAGCTGGCAGGGATCAGAGACATTCTGACTTTGGGGACATTCAGCAGTCATGGATTTGAGAGCATGGGGTGTTGACAGAACATGGCATGATCTTGCAGGTATATCCCAATGGAACTGGAGGCAGAATGGATGAGAGCTCTTATGGACGCCTATGCACCAAATCCTCCTCACCAGATGGACTGGGAATGTGTTTTCCTGTGTGGTTCACAAACAGCAGAACCATGATTGGGAAAGAGGATGGAAGAGCTCCAAGGATGAATAATCAGAGAAACTGAAGCACATGCTATCCAACAGGAAATATCCAGTCTGAATCCTGCACAAGGTCTGGGGAAGAGAGAGACTAAAATCATGAGTTTTGAGCTAGAAGAATAGAAAAGTGTGTTCAAAGGTCAACTATAAAAGGGGGGGAAAAGCTGAATATAGCATTTAAGCAGTTGTCCTTCACCCTCTTCTTCAGTGGGGGCTTCTGTGAGCAAAACCCACATGTACAGGCTCTAGGGAATCAATGGCAAGCCAGAGCAGCCAGGGCTTCTTTTTGCTCAATGATGTTTTCAGAAGGAAAACCCTGAAGTTTGGATAAAATCAGAAGACATCAGATGAAGCACTAAATGCACTTAAGATAGGAGAGACAAGAAATTATATGGAATGTTGCAAAATGAAAAGTGAAGTGTCCCATGGAATTCTCTCCTAATTTTCAATGGTGTTTCAATGGAGTTTTATGAGTTCTTCAGTTCACATGGATTCACAGGAGTGGGGGTGAAGATACAAGGCTTACAAATCCTGAAGTGACTACATGCTTTGTACTTCCACTTCTTGAGGTTACTCTTTTAGATAACTGAGTGTCAGAATGATGCCTGCTTGCCCATACTCTCTCCCTCTCTCCCCTGTATAAGCAAAGGAAGTCTAATCATCACTTTGATTTATTTTTAACATTCAGCAAGAAAAATCCAAAATAAGTTGAAACATGGTGTCACAGGAAACGGAATAAATGGGTGTTGTGGTGTAACCCCAGTCAGCAACTGAATGCCAAGCAGCCAATCGCTCACTCCTCCACTCCACCCCCAGTGAGATGTGGAGGAGAATTGGAAAAAAACTTGTGAACTGACATAACTACAGTTTAATAATTAAAACAAATAATAGTAATGATGATAATAATACTGAAAAGGAGAGATATACCACTACTACTACTGATATAATAATACTATTTGATACTAATAGATATGATACTAATACTTTCAATGATAATGGTAAAAATAACAGCACTGAAAAAGAGAGAGGAATAAAGCCCAAGATGCACAGGTCATGCACAATTGAATTGCTCACCACTCTCTAAGCAATGTCCAGCCCATCCCTGAGCAGCCATCAGCCCCTCCAAACCAACTCCCCCCAGTTTATGTACTGGACATGATGTTCCGTGGAAAGGAAATCCCTTTGGCCAGTTTGGGGCATGTCCTGGCCACGGCCCCCCCAGCTTTTGGTGTTGGTGGAGCAGGAGACTCTGAAAAGTCCTTGACTCAGGGTAAGCTCAGCAACAACTGAGACATCAGGGAGTTATCAACACTGATTCTCACACTGAATCAAGCCACAGCACTGTACCAGCTAGTAAGTGGGAGATTAACTCTATCCCAGCCAAAACCAGAACAATGAAGCAGATTTTTTTCAAAAAAGTGCTTAAAATTTAACTAAAGGTTCATGGGTTGAGATAAAGACTGGGAGAGATCGCTCATTGAATGCCATCACTGGCAAAATAGGTTTAACTTAGAGATGTGAAGTGAATTTATTACTAACTAAATCCGAGCAGAATAATGAGAAGTGAAGTAAGCCCTTAGAACACCTTTCCCCCCTGCTCCCTCCTTCCAGCTCCACCTCCTATCCCAGCAGCACGAGGAGACAGCAAATGGGCATTATAGTCAGCTCATCACCCGAGGCTTCTCCTGCTGTTCAGGAGAGAAGTTGTTCTCCTGCTGCATGGTAGGGTCCCTCCCATAGGAGACAGTTCTCCATAAACTTCTCAGATGTGGCTCCATCTCACAAGCAACAGTTGTCTGCAAACTGCTGCAATGTGAGTCCATCCCATGGGCAGCAGTCCTCCCAAAACTGCTGTGGCATGGCCACTCTTCCAAAGGGTGCAGTCCTCCAAGGAGCGGCTGCTCCAGCCTGGGAGCAGAGCCCCTTTCTCCACTGGGACTCCCATTGGATCACAGCCTCTTCCAGGCATCCACCTGCACCTATGTGGGCACCTGCCCCACAGGCTGTGGGAGGATCTCTGCATCCCCCGTCGATCCCCACGGGCTGCAAGGGCACAGCTGTTTCACCATGGTCCTCACCCCACCTGCAGAGGCACCTGGGCTCCAGCGCCTGGAGCACCTCCTCCCGCCTCTTCACTGACCTTGGTGTCTGCAGGGTTGTTCTGCTCACATGTTCTCACTTCAGCCTTCTCTCCAGTTAAAACCACGCCACAATGTTTGTTTTGTTTTTTTATTAAATATGTTATCACAGAGGCATTACCACCATTTCTAACTGGCCCAGTCTTGGCCAGCAGCATGTCCATCTTTGCCAGGGACTGCCTCTGCTGGACATGGTGGAAGTTCCCAGCAGCTTCTCACAGAAGCCACCTCTGTGGCCCCCCAGCTACCAAAACCATGTAAAGCCATGTAAAGGCCATGTAAAGCCAATACATTCCACCCCTAGCCAGTCTAGGTATGGTCAATTCTGTCAGGATTGATCTATCATGGCACAGCAGAGTTTTTTGCTCAGTTTTGTGGTCTATACATATAGCTGCTAGGAGGTGTGACTATTCTCCCTAGTTGGAGGCAGAATTTCTCAGGAAGCCCCTGTTTCCCTCACAGGACTGAAGCAGGTTATAGGAAAGAGTAAACTGATGCCCACTGTGAAGAAGCATCAGGCTGGGAGTGCCAACTACTTGGCAACTTGGGGACACCTCCAGGTCCCTGCATTAGGGCAGAGATGCACAGCCTGAGAAGACAAAGAGCACTGAGTCACTTTCCCAATTCTGAGGCTGTAAGAGAACTAAAAAATTACCTGAAATTGATGTAAATATTGTGAGAATTAGGGAAATATTTAGGCACACTGACAATTTTTTAGGCAGCTAGAGAATTGCTCTCAAGTTGAATGCAATTGTTCTAGTCTAAAAATATGTAGAACTTGACAACAGAGGAAGATGGTTTGGCAGCATCTTCTCCTCTTCCCAGCCACACACGGAAGAAGAGGATAAAACAGGAACCTTCAGCACATCCCTTCATTGTTATATATTTTTCCAATTGCCTGTAAATGAGGGAGAGAAATGTGAAGAGGTAAGGCAACCCTATCTCCAGAAATGTCAAAACAACATTAGCAGCTCATAATTTTATAGACTAATAGAGTACAAATGACAATTCCCAACTTCTAATGGACTTACAAGTATTTCTAATTTATGCATAGGTTTATAAACTGTGAGGCATGAAAGAGAGAGGAAAAGGATTAGGTGGGAAAGCAAAAGGATGTATAAGGGTTGGGATGATGACAATCATTTCAAACACAAATTTCAAGCTTTAGCCAAAACTAGTGGAATACTGGCAATGTTACTGCATGATTTAAGTGGTGCCTATAATGGCCCGGACAAAATCCCTCTCTGTTGAACAGCTGCATTTTATATTGTATAAAAATGATCTCATTTCATTGCCAAAAACTATTGTCTAATGTGATTTTATGTAATTCTGAAAAGAAATTCTAGATTAAAATGACTGCCTAGTTTATGTTTTAGTCATGGAACTTTGACTTTATGCTCACTGTAAGGCAAAGGAAGAACTTTTGAATCCTTTTGAACAGACCTTTGCTGTCCTCCTGAGTTCAGACTAAATGATGCCACACTCCACTGCATTTTCTTGTAAAATTAAGGAAAGAAACCACTTGTATTTGAAGATGGCTCAGCTGTTTATTCAATACTGACCTACTGAAAATGAACAATGAATCTATCTGTAAGACTTCACAAAGAACTTCACGTAGTGAAAACTGTCTGTTATTTTTAGTAAAGACATTGTAAAGTGAGCACTTATACAAAAATACTAGCTTGCTTAGCACTGTGTATGAGTAAAATGGCCAAACAAGCTGTCTTCAACAGAAAGTACAACCAAGCATCACAGAATCATAGTTCTGTTGTTAAAATGGATAAACTGCTGGTTATATTTAAGACAGTGATTTATAAAGGCATATATCCTGCTTACTAAATCAGGACAATTTCCATCACTAACTGGGTCAGCTAACCACATAGGCACGTTTCACTTCCTCTTCAGGCGTGTCCTTTGGTGGCTTCTCAGAAAGCTGCAATTTTATGGCAATACTTTGAAACACTTGAAAAATCATCAGTTTTCCTTTTGCAGTTATCACCTTCCTTCTCTTCTGTTTTTTTTCACTTTATCCTCCTTTTTAAATATAATCATAAAATAAAATTCCATTTTTTCATCTTTCATATGTCCAGCTATTTTTTATGAAATTTTGAATGTTTTGGGGTTTTTTCCTTATAATGATACCTTTTTCTGTAACTTCTTTAAACAATTTTTTGCTTCTGTCAATTCTTTCTTATTTCTCTATGTTTTATATTGCTTCTCTGATAGAGCTGTGCACACATGGCAATTTCTAAATATCCTCAATTATTTACAACTTCAAAATCCTTATTTTCCTCTCTTCTTTTTTACCTGATTTGCCTCCCCATTCTTCTCTGATTTGTTTAATCTTGATTTCATCATCATGAGAAATTAGGAGTTTTGAAACTAAAAAACCATAAAATATTCAGGGTTGTTAGCTCAATTATGAAATGTATTTGAGAAATACAGTGAGATGATGTCAGATGTTAAATGTCAAATTGCTGCTTTTATACAAAATGGAAAATTGCCCAATATGGTGTTCAAGAGAGTCTTGAGGTTTAGCAACCTACAGCACTGAATATTTCAGCCTTAATGAGCATGCTCCATTGCTTTGTGACTCTTAGTGCTGAGAGACAGAACAGGTCTGCAGAGCAATAGGACTCTCCAGTCTAAGAACAAAAGTGGACATCTCCTTGTATTTACTACATGACAATCAAACTGAAAACCACTACTAAGAAAAGTAAACATGATCTCTCCTCAAATGGTTGTGCTAATCCCACAGCTGGAAAGTGGTCAGCAGGAATTAATCTCCCTGAGTGCATAAGGGCCTACACCTGGGCCAGGGGGAAAGGAGTGAAAGAAAGAAATACATGGTGAATCTCAAAGAAGAGGCTGAGGGGTGTGCCTGGTTCTCCCAGCAGAACTAGGGCAGACTGAATGTGGAGCCTAAGACTGAGAAGAAAACTAACTCCCATTAAAGTTGGATTAGGAGCAAGTGGTTCATATTCTGGTGAGCAGTTTGAAAGAATAACAAACAAACAAACAAGTGGGTAGTAAAGAGAACCTGAAAAAGAGAAAAAAATTTTGAAACAGGTGAAGATTGTCTAGCCAGGGAGACTGGTATTAGCCACTTTTGCAGGAAGAGAGAAACAACATGGGGAGAATTTGACAGGAATGGGTATACAGGGATTGGGAGACAAAGAAATTTGTGTAGGAACTAGAGAAGAAGAAACTGTGAACTGGTGCAAATACAGGGAGGGTGTGGTGAAGGTATTGTTTAAAAGAGGAGGTGAGTGAATATATAAGGAATGATAGTCACTGAGGAGGAAGGAGCTCATGGACAGCTGTACTGTGGGAGCCTCCAGAAACAGGGAGACTGGAGACACCTGCTTTGGAGTAGGAGAGAATGAGACTGCACATGAAAGAAGACTATGATTGGGCTTAGAGGTCAAAGAAGACAGAGACTATGATAAGAAACTCCACCTCCCAAGACTGAGAAAGTAGGCAAAAAAAGGCCAGATAAATGCCATGTAGATAGATGTAACAGCGTAACATAATGCATACAGATAAAAATAATCTAGCCCATATCTACACAATTCTGAATGTAGAACTGGCACTTACAATTCAATAAAGAAATTGTGGACTAATGTGCTGGATGCATATTTTGCTCTTTATAGCTGCTGACAACACTGACCAAAAAAAAAAAAAAAAGAGACCACACCATAAACCTGCCAGTAAAACGTACCCATCTCATATATCTTAGCATCAAGAAACTTATTATCAACTAAACAATAAAAATTACAAAAGGCCAAGCAAAGATGAGATACACGAAATTCACAGATGACAAGGGGCTCTCATCTCTTTAGAATGGGGGATGCTCGAGAAATATGACTTTAGGAATGAAAAGCAGCATCTGCCCATGGGTCCCAGCTGCTAATCCACACATGGGTCACATTCATATTGCATATGTGGGCCCTGAGTTGAGCATAGCTGTGAACTAACTTGTATCTACTGTAGAAAACCAGGAAATTAGCATCCTGTTTGATTCCAATTGACAAATACTGAAAATGTTGAACTGAAAAAAATGGATAAAGTTAAAGCACTTCTTCACTTAAAGCACTTCTTCAACAAAAATCAAATTTGCAACAGCTGCAAGTGCTGATGACACCCTTATTTTTTATAACCCATGACAGTCCCTCTCTTATTGAGTGTTACAGGGAGAGGCAGGAAGCCTGGCAAACCACAGAGGACCAAGCACATTGTGCTGGAACCTTTTGAGAAAGGTTCCAGTTGCAGTCTAAACTGCCTTAGTGCTGCACTGATTACTACTGTGTCCTGTATTTGATGCGACAGACATGATCGCCTTTGTGTAACCCTCTGAAAGCTTCCCTAAACAGTAGCTTCTACATAGCAGTCTATGAATGCCACCATACAACTCTGCCTTTGTTACACTATTTACTCTCCCTTTTCTACTGTGGCTTTCTTAATGATTGGATCTCTGAGGTTAACAACTGGGATGGACAGCAAAGGTCATGGGGAGGTCCAGGGAGGAATGTACCAGACACAGAATGTTCTGGAAGGCCAGGAAACTTCCTCTGACTGGGACACAGCCTGCTAATCATGCTCCTTCCCTTCCCTGCCAGATGCATTTGAACGTTGATAAACAACCTCACCTGGTTGGCACAAAAGTATGTCAGATTTATTATGTTTTCAGCAAACTGAAATATGTCCTTGAAAAGCTGCTCTTGATCACAGCAAAAAAAAAAAAAAAAAAAAAAAAAAAAAAAAAANACAAGTTTTGTAACTTGTTGAATCTGTGCACTTAACTTTCTGAAAATGGAGATACAGTCTGTTCTACAATAAGAGCTATGTTGGAAACAGCTTATCTAAAGAACAGATTTGGCTCCTTTCCTTTAGCTCTGTTCTTTCCCTTGCAATCCTTTCTATCCTTGCCTTGTTTGCTCCTCCACCCATGTATGCCATCATCCTGCAACTGTTCCCTGCAATGTTCCTGAGCAGCACAGCAACAACAATGCACAGGATGGGGAAATAAAGAGAGCAGTTACAGTTGAATCATGTGAGCAAAAGTTACTGTTTCCAGTCTGCCTGCATGTGATGTGAAATTCCACCCTTGGTCTGTCTTTGTTTAAGAAAATAACTCCAATAATGTGCTGTGGTCTGACTCCTCTTCCCCCACTTCAGAAGCTCAGTAAACTGAAATCAGGAGGATGTGAAGTTCACTCATCATCCGGTGGTCTAAGGGAGGCCATAAGGAAGCTGGGAGCATTCAGAGCTCAGAGCTGCTACTCCTGTTTGCTCCAAGGATGGAAGAGATTCTTCCTTGCACGGTATCACCTTCCCAGTTCTACAAAGAGTGGCAGAGTGGCCACTCTTTGACCTGGAGAGGCCACTCTGGATGTGTGGATGGAACTGGTCATTACAGTAAGTTGAGCTTTTTAATATAATATATTTTTACAAAGCATTGAAAAAGCACAGCTGCTTTGTCCATTTTAATTCACTTTCAAATTCCATGCTTAGCACTCGTGAGAGGCTTATATTACCAGTTAATTAGCTTACACTACTATCAGCTCAAGCTACAAGTGTGACTCCAGTTAAATGCTAGACTCTGGTCCAGGTTTTTGTCTCCTCTTATATCATACTCTGGTTAAGCTAACAGCCTCTCAGACAGTTATTTAGTACCAGTTTTAGGGAGTGCCCCAAAGGAGAAATCTTTGATGTGGCCAGCATGTTCTCTTAAACTGATTGTATTGCTCAATCTCACAGGCATTGACCTTTGACATTTCAGCATGCTTACTTTGAGCAGGACAAACGTCAAGGCTGCTGTGAGCAGTGGTGAATGAGGTGGGTCTGAATTCATTACAGAGTATTGCAAAAAGCAAAATCAGCAAAAGTTGATTGAATAAAATCAGCAAAAGTGGATTTCATAAAAACACTAAAAGCAATTATATGGCATGAAAAAAAGCAACTAGTAGACTGGAGGTTATGAGGTTACTGTCTGTCACAAGCTTTCTTTGCAAAAGGATAGACAAGAAACTCCCCAAACATCCACATCAATGGTGATCTCTCTTTGATTACTTTGAATCCTGTAAATAAGGTCAGGACTCCTCAAACATATTTGCTCTCACTTGGTCCTCTTGATTATTTAACAACTTTTTGATACTTCATGTAGACAAATAATAACACGGTGGTCCCCAAATCCAGAGAGTTCTGTTGAAATGAACAAAAATGGAAAGAGTAACATGTTTCTCTCTCTCCAGCTACACTAGTAAAACAGTGGTTAACCTCTGAGTCAAAGCTGTGGCTGCTGTTTGTGCTGCTCCACCCCCTCACCACAGCAGCACGATGAACATTGAATGACGGATTTGAATAAAGATTCCAGTTCAAATGTTTGTCACAAACATGTTCTCAAAACCCTCGATTGCTCTTTTGCAGGAAATCATGAAGAAACCTTTTTCTACTTGCAAGCAAGCCTTACCATGCTTTGTAATAGTATTTCACTTCACTTTTCTTAATCTTGCTTTTAGATGTGGCCTCAGAAATCACCTTCTTTTCTTCCTACTAATAAAAACTCTCTTCTTGCCATTCACTAAGCATGATAATACCAAATTTTTGAGAAGGCTGATTGTCTATGTAGGTCCTGCTCAACTTTTTCTCTTCTTTATATAAGTCTGTCTGATCTGATAAGCTTTGAAGGTCTAAGACAAAGGTTGAGTCAGTATAACTTCCTATAAAATTAAAGCATTTTACTGTAGCTTTCATACCACAAGTCAGTTGCTAACACAATTAAGCAAGAATCATGGGAGAAAATGTGACTAGCTGAACAAAACCATACACAGAAGATTGTTTTCTCTACCACCATAGCAAGATACTCCTTGCGTGACTGCCCAGAGTAAAAATGAAGAATTTTAAATGAAAGTGAGTGGGAAAGCTCCTGTGGCTCTTCAAAATAACAGTATTGGAGTTGGACTGTTCTTTAATTTTTTCTTCTTCTTGTTTNCCCCCCCCCCCCTTCAAAGGCCAATTTATAACTGTGGTCCAGTTGTGTTTTATAGCAATGAAAACACAGATCATGAATGTCTCCAAGGGAGAAAACATAATGTTAGTTAGAGCTGGGATTGCTTAACACCACTGTCAGCATTTGCCAAACTCATTTTTAAAGTTTACACTCACAGAAAACCAGCTCATGAACTGCTTCTGTATTCCACATTACTGTTTGCTTTCCTTTGGCTGAGGAGAATTGCAGCTCTTCAGAAAATGGAAAGTTTCCTAGGAGAACAAAAAAAGCTCTCACAAGTTCTTCTGGAAGCAACAATTAATTACTATCTCAAAACATAATGCAACACAAGGGAAATTGTTTTCCTGCTCTTCTGTAACACGACCCAATAAAAGAAATTATCACACAACAAATTATTAAAATAAATCCATAGAATTTATTAGAGATGCTGTAGGCTGTTCAGGAAGGTCTGAGGACTGGGTTCATCTCCCCCAGCATACAGATCCAGAGTACAGATACATTTCTATGACTGAGATAATTTTGAAGCAGACAGAGAGGAGCAGTTCAGAGAACTGCTCCCCACAGTTCTTGCTGACCACAGGCGGATTGTCTGATGAGATGAACTTTAAGTGCTTGTCAGGCTTTGTGAAAGTCCGAGAGACCTGGGAACTGAAAAGTCTGAAGAGCTTGCCCTGAAGGGAAGGTTGTAAGGAGAAATGTGACATGCAGATGGGGAATTGGAAGAAGGAAGATCTTAGGACAAGAGTGTGGCAGGGGGCACTCTTGACAGAAAGAAAGCTGGAGACTGTTTTAGTTCTTGCTGAGGGTTGTAGGACAAGAATAGGATTTAGGACAAGCTGTTGTGCTGAAAGGAGTTGGTCTCCTTTGGGTAAGATGAGAGAATTGAAAATTACTTTTATGAAGTTTGAGCTAATGTTAGTGTTTGAAGGACATATAAGGAAAAGGAAAGAAGCAAAACCATCTGGGTAGTGTTGTGAATGCTGCTGATCACTAAAAGCCCACTCAGAAAACAGTTGTTTCTGATTAATGTCTTACAACGAATTACAGGAATGCCATAGGTCAGGTTTTTTGGTTTTATGCAGGAATGGAAATTAAAATCTGCCTCATAGGCTTTAAACACTTCATGTTTTAAGGCTGATCAGTCTTAATTAGACTTAATATAGTGGCACCGAGAAAAAACTATGTCATGATATAGCCACAGAGCTTTCTGTTTAAAGTTATTTGATTTTGCTCATCTTCTTCCACAGGTACTGCTAATTAGATAACTGCAAACCAATTTCTACTTCTTATTTCTGATCAGACTCTTTCTATTGTCCTTCCTGTTTGTCCATGGCTCCTATTTTTGCAACCTAGGTTTATGGTAGGTTTGGCACACAGTGGTTGCAAAGACAAATTGCTGTGCCAAGAAATGTATTTTAGACTTTACAACATATAGTCAGAGAATCATAGAATGGTTTGAGTTGGAAGGGACCTTTAAGATCCTTTACTAAAGAATAGTGGATAGGCATTATTATCAGAGAAATAAAAAAAAATAGGAAGAATAACTTATTATTGAGTGAATGAGCATGCTGTAGTTCCAGCTGTGTTCAGCACTCCAAATCACTTAGGCTTTTCCTAAGAGTTCCTTTCAATTAGTTTAGCATCAGAGCCCTATTGAGCTTGTGCACAAAGCTTCTGATGACTAATAATTAAAAATTACTAACAATGGCCGTGCTGTTTATTTGCTACAACACTTTAGCAAAAACAAGGCATCTGCAAGAGCACAGCAGCAATGCCAGCACAAAACCCTGAAACACATATCCAGCAGATAAAAAAATTGACTTCTTAAAAAATATGAATCCAAGTATTATGCCCAGTCTCTGGAAACATTTGAGAGAGCATTTAGCACAGTGATTCACATTCAGCCTTAGAAAGACAGCAGACTACTCTCCAGAGGCAAAGGGTTCATGCTCCAGTCATGGGAAATCAATCGCTACAGATAATTAACTCTTTTATCACAAGCATTATCTTCCAAAGAACTGCTACTTCGATTTTCTTGCCTTTTAGCTGAAAGGAATGTGAAAGCTCAGGCAAAAGTAACTCTTAATTTGGTTTCCTTTGTCTCATAGACTTCTGAGCTTTTACAGTGGTAGAAGAAAGCAGCAGTACAGTAATTTCTACATGCTTCTAAGGCAACTAATCCTTCCTTCTAATTTAGAATAAAATCACCAACACACCCTAGTGTCAGCTGAGATAAGAGCATTATTTTTCAAAGCTCAATCCACTGCAAGTTACTGCTTTTAAAGATTCTTTCTGTTTCAGCTACCATATTTCAGGTCTGCTGTAATTGTGGATCTAATTTTTATGCTCTTCTAACAATATAAAGATCAACAGTCTCATATGGCTTTCCTTGGGCCATTTTGTAACTCCAGTTAACTTGTTGCTTTTGTTCAAGTAATGACAGGACAAGGAGGAATGGATTCAAACTGAAAGAAAGTAGGTTTAGATTAGATACTAGGAAAAATTCTTTATTGTTGCCCAGGAAAGCTGAGGATGCCCCATCTTAAGTGTTCAAGGCCAGGCTGGATGGAGCTGTGGGGAACTTGGTGTAGTAGAAAGTGTCCATGCCCATGGCATTGATGTTGGAGCTACATGATCTTTAAGATCCCTTCCAATCCAAACCACTCTATGATTCTATGAATTTCAGTGGTATTCTACCAAGACACTATGTAATCTGATGAGAGACATGCAGCCATTGTACAGTTTGTCCAGAGTTTATTGTATGCTGTACCTTTCTGGTTGGGTGAGAAGGCTAAATCTTGAAGTCCTTCGCTCACAGTTCCGGATTTCTTTTCTGCATGTTGGCCCTTACTCTACAATATTTAAGAGCAATTTTTGAGCACACATTGTACAAACTAATGAGCAAATTGCAAAAGCAGAAGTTAGAGCCCCGTGATAACAGCAGACAGACTTGGTTGGAACAGATGAGGACATTTTAAACTCACTATGTGTGTATACATACATACATACATACATACATACATACATACATATATATACACACACATATATATACACACATATATATACACGCTTATATATGAAGGATAAACCACTGCATTCATCTTACAGTTCTCACTGCAAATTAATTACAGTCTTTTTAGTTGCACTTCTGCTGACTCCAAGAGCTCTAACCCACAAAACAGGATAAGATCTTGAGGTGGATGTGTTTTGGGCAGAGATACAAACTTGTGAAACTTGATTTTCATTTCAATGACTCAACTGCTGGCTAGTGAGGGCATTACTTGTTTTGGCTCTGATGAGTTTTGTTAGTGCCAAACAACTGTCTCCACCTCAAGGAAGTTTTAAGGAGAATTTTGAAGTAATTTCAGGATCTGCCTTGAAAACTGCTTTGGTTCAATCAGGTAATGTCAGTAACACAAGGATGGCTGATTTACTGAAGCAGTAATGTGGTAAAGCTTTGTGCCTGTTTAGTCACAGTGGAAATGAACAAAACTGTAATGCTTCTGTGTGCTGAAGGCAAAAAGGAAAAGTTTTCCACAACTGTTCCCAGGAAGCATAGAAAACAGTCACAGAAAGGATAGAAGAGAAGCATTCTGTGAAGAAATCCACGATGAGCTTGGGTGGTGCAGGAGAAGAAAGGTGCTCCTGGCATGCATTCCTGGTTAAGTGTGGCGGTGACAGTCACATAATTGCCAAGATCTCCTCTACAACTGCTTAAGCAACAGCTGCACTTGCAAACATGTGAAGAAGTGATTATGATGTAGAACCAGTGGAAGATTTTCTAGCTTTTATAAAAAAAAAAACAAACCCTTGATTTTTAAAAAATTTTTAACCAGATTCTAATTGCAAAAGCTGTCTCTTGAGAGAAATGGTATCTTCATGCCTTTCACTTACTTAAAACGTCAATTTGTTGCTCTATCCAGTATAATGAACTCTCTCTTTCATGTGGAAATGCCAAACAGCCTGATTGAACAAATCTCAATACAGGAGAATCTTTTTTAGGTTATTGCCATATGTCCAAAAATAGGTCTGACATGCCTTTGCAGGAGTAATATTAAAAGCACTGTTATGAGTGTCTCTCATGCTTCTCTTGTTACCTTCTCCTCTCTAAGAAGAGAGAGCTGAGTACAAGAGGGTATTAATGGATGGGATTTAGTAGGATATGTAGCCAGTTTTGATTTGGACTTTGAACTTGGATAACAAGAAAATCAACCACCCTCAGATTTAGGATTTTCCAGAATGAGAATCTTGGTCACCACGACTTCTGTTGTTGTGCTAAAGTAGACATGTTCAGACTGTAGGAGACTCAGAACTGCTTTGTGTTTTCAATGATTTGTAGCTTTTGGTGATGCAGCAAGTTGTAGCAAGATTTAACTGAGTATAAATAGTCTTTCTGACATAAATTTGTGTTTCTTGCTTGCTTTCCACATTAACCTATGTTAAACTACAAGTCAAAAGAGCCCCATGGAGAACTTTGGTGGAATTACCAAACATTCTTTGAATTAATTCCTGTGATACAGTCGCTGCTTACAACATCAGTGATTGATGTGTTGGGAGAGGAGCTGCATCTTTCAGGGGTAACTGGAACATCTTACTGTTTTGTTCTAAAGTTCACCCTGGCCAGTTTCTCCTAAATACTGAAGAACACAAACCTCTATCTGGCCTCTTGGTGCTGACTGATTTCTCAGCAATGAAGTCTTGATAGAAGCACATGCATTGGTCCAGAGGTCTGAGACCTCAGAGGCCTGCAGTTGGACCCAATGACACATTTTTTCCCAATTATATGTGAACATGTACACACAGTACACTCAGATGGAGCAATTGAGGTAACAGGTTGGGTTGTAAAACTACTCAGGAAAACAGCTCTACAGTGGAAGAAGAGTAGAAATTTGCAAAATTACTGTTTTCTGACTGGAATCTTACTAATGTTTCATGATCAATTCATTCACATCATTCTTAAAAAAGTCTAGGAAAGATCCTTTGTTCTGTGAAAAATGCATACTTTGCTCCTGAATCACAATTTGGCAGTACTGATTCTTGCGTGTGTTCTTTCAGAAGTGTACTTTCAGCTCACAGTGATTAGTTTCTCTAAAATGAGTGCCAGAGAGTACTTTGAAGAGTTACTTTAAATGTGTGGTCATGACACATATCAGAATATGGATATAGTGATGTGTGCCACATTCTACAGATAACCATTTTATCTAGTACTTATCAAATATTCTAGACACCCACTATATAAGTTGTTACACTTCCTTGAGACTGATGGGTTTCTGACCTGCTCCCTATTCTCTTGTTACATGGTGGAGAGCTTTCCTGATCATTACTGGCCACTGGGAGACTCTTCTTTCTCTGGCTCCCTCAGGTCATCAACTTTCAAACTTTGTGCAGCTTAATTTCAAGCATTGTTGTTATCCTTTAGTTAGATAGGGCGAAGAAACATATTGGGCAGAAAAACACTTAGAAAAATCTTTGTTTTTAAGTTTCTATGGCCTATTAAATTTCCCCAATATAGCCAGTCACCTTGGCATCAAACTTGACTCAAAACCAGTGAAGGCAAAAGCAGATTAAAAAGTATTTTATGCAGCTAAAATAGAGTTTACAAAGGCTTACAAACACATAGTAACAGGAATAGAAGTTTACTCCTTTAGCTCATAAAGGGCTTTGTCCCCATTTTCATTATCAAATAAGCTGGTAAACTTTTCATAGCTTTCCTCCCTGAGAGCTCCATTGCTCAAGCCAGCTCTTCATCCTGACACTGGAAACAGGAAGAAGCCAGTATGAGAATCTCTTCTTTCCTCTAATTAGTGTTGAAACCAAGAGGGAAGAAAATTAACCCTTCTACTACAAAAAAGTCCAAGCTTCCCACTTGGAAAAGAGTAATGGTTCTATGAATCTGGATCAGAGCTCTCATCTACCATTTAAGAAGTAAAAACATGCCTTCCCACATTTTTTTCAAACCCTTAGTCAAGTTGACAGTCCTTTCACACTCATTTGGAATTTGTTCAAAGCTCAAGTTGAAGCTTCTTCTTACATTTTTTTTATTCCTATTAAAATGTATGTTTACTTCAACCAGAATATAAATAAAGTTAAAGAATGTGGATCTTGAACAAAAGCAGATACGGGGATAAGCAATCACTGAATACCTTACAGTCATGTCTTTGAGGAGTGAATAAAAGTAAGCCTATGGGAACCAAAATGAAGGAGACTAAGGCAAGTAGAGGCGGAAAAGGTTCTGAAAACTATGGACAAAGAAACAATTCCAGAGAAACCTCACCCTGGAAAATTCAACGTCTGTTTCAATAAGTTTAGCTTTACCACCAGAGTAAACAGTGAGAACTGTATAGAATTTCTACACAAACTTGAAGGAAGAAACTATTGTTTGAACCAAATAAGTGATATCCTGGCACAGTGGATGGGACAGCTGATCAAACCAGAAAAAAAGTAAACACTTAGAATCATAGAATCAAATAATGGTTTGGCTTGGAAGGAATCTTAAAGATCATCTATTTCCAAGTCAAACTTACATGGTGGACAGCAAATAAAGCTCTGCTTTAAAAAGAGGGGGTGAGCAACTTCAGGTGATGGAACACAGGAATGGTGGCAGCAAACACTAACATTGCCTGTTCCACTGGATACCAGACAGAGGTGAGAATCCCTGGACCCACTTAATGAGTAGAGTGATGGGGCTGGTTTCTCTCGTGTGACAGTTTCCCACGGCAGACATGGTTAACCCTGGCATGCCGTGGATGCACTGGGGTGCACGGGTACAATCTGTTTCTTCGAACGCATGAAACGTCTCCACTTCCAGGGAGACCAGGGCCGGTCCAAGGCGGGTCTGGGAGAGATCCGGGGGCGGTCCGGGGCGGTCCGGGGGCGGTGGCCGTGGCTGTGGCTCCCGGGCGAGGCTGCCCGCCCGCCCGCCCCGTACGTGGAGCGGGCCGGGGCGGCTGCCGGGGAGCGGAGGAAGGTGAGCGGGGAGGTGAGGAAGGGCGGTGAGGAAGGGCGGTGGGTGCTGTGGGTGCTGTGGGGACGGTACCTCGCTCAGTCCCTGGGCTGCGCTGGGCCAGGCTGGGCTCGGCTCTGATCGGTTTCCAGTGCCGCCTGCGTGGCGGGGAGGAGTGCGGAGGGAGGGTGGGCTGAGGGGTGCAGGTTGGGGCGGCTGGGCTTTTCCTTCCCCCGTGTCTCCTGCCGCGCCGGGGCCCCTTTGCCTGCCTTGGTTGGGTGGGCAGCGGGGCTGGCGGGGCCCCCAGCGGGGCAGTCGGGGTGCCCTGGCCAGGTGAGGCTGCAGTGCTGGCGGCTTCCAGAAAACCAACACCGAACCCCTGGGTTTGTTACTTTTAACTGTGTTTTGAGGCCATGTGTGTTTCTGAGGGGTGTGTTGGCACAGTCTCCCTAGTTTTGTGGCTGCTGATTTCTCAGCTTTTATGGCCCTAAATAGCTTCCGTGAAAGTAATTTTTTATTTTGCTTTTGTGTCTGCTTCCTCGTTCTGTATCTCATTGTACAAACTCAGGTAGGAAGTGCCACGGACAAATGAAGACTGTAGGAGTGCTAACTCTGCTACATTTTTTTAGTACTTGTAACAGGAAGCGGGATAATGCTTGGCATATATCTTCTTGACCTGGTAAAACACTCCAAAAACTATTTCTGTATTTATTTATTGCATAACAGTGATCAGACAGGGACTATTTATTAACTGCTTGTGTGACAAGAGCAAGATTTTTGGTGAAAGAGATGCCTGTATCAAACCCAGGAAGGAGCTGCTGCTGTGATAGTCCCAGCCCTGTGCTGGTCACAGCCTTGATGGTGCTTGGCAGGAGCCTGGGGAGCCACAGCTTGGTAGGAGAGATCCATTAAAAGTTACCGGGCTGAATCAAGGCTCTGGTGTGCTTCCAGCAGCAGTTCTTAGGTTTGTAGTGTTTTCTTCAGGGACTTGAGGAAGCTGCTGGATGTGTTTTGGTTTTCTTCTTCAGAAATTCAGCGCCATGCACTTATTTGACTTGGACCATTTCTGTGTGTTTAGATCCTTAAAAAATGGGTTAAAAAGTCTTGCACAAAAGTTATTTTAGAATGCAGAATTCTTAGTTCAGCTATTTTAATTCACATATTTTATGAGAAATGAGAAACACTTATTACTTCTTTTTTGGTATTACTGATTTCCTCTCTCCTCCTGAGATTAAGACATTAATTTTTTAATACTTTACATAACTGTTGTTGATAAATATGATTTTGTCGGCATGAACTATTCAGGTTCTTTTAAATGCCTCCTAACAGTACATTGAGAATGATACTGGAAACTTAATAACTTAATTTGGATTTAGATAAAAAATGCATCACATTAAAATCCTTATTACTTCATATTGACAGGTATCAGAATTTAAAATGACCTAGAAAAGTATTCAAAGCATGGACTGTGAAATGAACTCCTTCCACTCGATACTGAAAGAAGGTACTGTTTTCAATATATTTGAATATTGATAAGGCTGCTCTTTTCTCTGTGGTTTGGATATTGTCATTGGTTTGGTTTGTCATTGTCTCCAGTTTGATGTGGAACAGAATGAATAGGTAGCACTTCACTGTTGCAGAGTCAGCCAGTGGTGGCCAGTTATGTACAGCTACAGATACTGTTTTTGTTTCCTTCTTGCTATTCTTTGGTAAAAGCTGGGGCAGTTACCCCTACTTGAAGAAGTGCACTTTCCTCAAGTTCAGATTTAGAACAGTTAATACTGTCTCAAAGTTGAACTGGAATTTAGCTTGCAAAGACCTAACTATTGCAGGCTTCTTTGTTGATACTCTTTGGCTGCATTTTGATGTAGCTTCACCAGAAGGCCCTGAATAATGGGTTTGTCTTAAAGATACTTTTCTGAAGTTCTGCAGCTTGCACGATTGTCTGGAAAGGAGGTATAAGGACTAAAGTTTGTGGTCATTGTGTCAATGTCAGAATACCCTTATTATAATGCTAATTATTATCTTGCCCTAAATTTAAGTATTTGTTTCCTTTTAGTCCTTGAACCTGTCTTACAAAGTTGCTTGACACATGTGTAACATTGTGTTGTTTTTGACAGAAACTTCTTTTCCCCTAGATATTTGCTGAATTCTTGGTCAATCTCTACTGCAATGTTTGTTGCCCTTTTAAGGCATCTCTCTAATGTACAGGGGGATGCTCTTGTTTTTATATTTAGAATGTCTGTAGAAAATTTAATTTTGGGTGTGTATGCTGCTGTCCAAATTGTATGTTTTGTAAAATCTTTTTTTCCCTTTCTTTGCTTTTTGCAGGTAAACTGAAACTCCAAAAATGATGATCTGCTCATTGGCAAGTTACAGGAAAGCACATACAAAGCAACTAAATAAGGATTGTGGTATGAGGGTTTCATCAGATAAACTACTGAAGAGCTACTAACAAAAGAACTACTAAACAAAAGAACTACTTACCTGGAGGCTGTTATATTAAATTATTGAACTCTGCCCTGAGTGCCCCTCCCTAATACCCCAGCACTTGTGCATATGAAATGCTTCATAAGAAGAAACTGCTGTGCCTTATTTGTGACTGAAGTGAATTACATTGGATATAAAAGTAAGTCACAGCTTACTTTTTCATGGAATACCTTTTTTTCTTCCTGCCATTCATAGCTGGGTAGAAGGCAAATATTAACTAGGACCCGTGCAAGAAATGTTTTGCAATGGACTGCTATGTGCGAAACCACCTTACTTTAGAGTGAGAGGCAGCAGCATGCAAAATAATCAAAAGCTGAGGAAAGGCAAGACCACTGAATGCAGATCTCAGCCTACAGTGAGCTGTCAGAAGGGGAAGGATTTAATTATTTGCCAGCTGGTTGACAGTAGAAAGCTTGGGGAGATCTCTGATGACACCTTGAAAAAAATGCTGGTGCGTCTGAGAGGCAAGCAGGACTTGGTTAAGGTTTAGGGTTTCGTAGAAGCCACTTGTGGGCAGTGGGTGTGTGCTCAGTCATGTATTTGCTGGAGAAAACTGAAAAAAAGACCCAAGGTGTGAATTGAAACTACAATTCTTGGACACTTTTTTTTCGTGTCTGACCGCAACAATTCATATTAGCTGTGGTTTCCACAGACATTTGACTTTAGATGCCAATTATAAGTGGCAGATGACACTGGAGCTACAGTATGCTTGTCCTTCTGCAAAGAACTGCAAGTTGCTGCTCTTAAAATCTGCCTCAGCTGTATAAGAACAGTTCAAAGAAGGAAACCCAGTACATCTCTGTGATTGTGTCTCTTGTAGGCATTTGGAAAGAAGAGTAGCTTAATCAAGCTTGGCTTTTAAATTATGCAGTATATCTTAAATTACTATGCTAGCATAATTCATCTGTGCTTGAGGGTTGTGGGGTTTTTTTTTGTTTCACTATGCTGGTAAAAGAATATTACACTTATGCAAGAGTTATTCCACTAGGGTAGTGCTAGTTCCAGGAAAAGTTCTGGTACAAAGCTGAAAACTGAGCAGCTGTTTGTGAAGGCCAAGAGCTGCTGTAGTTGAAATGTTCAGACCAAATCCTCCCCAAAATTTCCCTCCTCAAAATGACTAATGATTCTTCTGATTTTTTTTTTCCCCTTAAGGAATAATGCAGGGAGCAGAGGGCAGTGAAGCTTGAACACCACACCAATGGAAAAAACTTCTAGTTTGCAGCAAAATATGACATCTATATTTTTGCTCGTTGGTCATCTCATTTTACTGATACCTATCTTCAGTGCTGGTTGGTTAAATACTTTGTTGAAATTACCATTTTAGAAAAGAAAATCTGCAAGAGATGTGTGTATTTAGTAGGAAAGAGTTACTGAGAACAAGTAGTGAGTTTGGGCTTAATTTTTGCTTGGCATATTGATGATAGCTGAATGCCTCTGCTGGATTCAAATTGCCCAAGTGATGTCATGGACAAATGGACAAATAATATTTTTTAAATCTAGGCAGATAAATTTAGGGCTCTGAAGCTTTGATTAGAGTCTCCATGTTTCTTATGAAGAAATCCCAAAGTGATTGGCTTCCTTGACTTAAGATAAGCTATGAAGGCTTAAGAGTGCCTTCTTTATGAGACATCCTATATGTCTAGTCCTGAAAGCAGTCAGGATGAGTTTTCTTTGCAATTAAATTAGTAATATTTTTAATGTTTAGGTCTAGTATTTAAGTAAAGTTTAGAACTACATAACTTAATTTTGCTTGTCTTGCTACTCTTGGCATAAGCAGTCTAATAGTAATGTCTCTGAATTAGATTGAACTATATGGAGACCTACTTGGAAATCTTTAAGTGGGAAGGTAGTGGTATTAGAAAAATTAGTGAACATTTTATTTATTTTGAAATTTAATATGCTAACTTTGTACAGCCATTCAGCAAGATTTGTAAAATCAGTTTAAAATCAAAATCAGATGTTTTGCCGTTTCGTAAAAATTCAGTGTTGAACAAAAGATCACAGAATGGTTTGGATTGGAGGGGCCCTTACTGATCATCAGTCACCAGTCCAACCCCTGTGCCATGAGCAGGGACACCTTTCACTAGACCAGGTTGCTCAAAGTCCCATTCAACCTGGCCTTGAACCCTTCCAGTGATGGGGCATCCGCAGCTTCTCTGGACAAATGTATGCAAAGCTTGAAAGTTTTACAATCTGCTTTATAGCCAAATGATCAGCTCTGCTTGTGCTACAGTAGTATTCTCCATTAAGTTTTTGTTTGCATATTTGGGCTGTTGATAACTTTTTACAATATCTGTCCTTTTTTTCTTTGACTTTTTTTGGCTGATGTTGAAAGAAATGTTTGCTAGGCTGCATGATTGTGTCCTGTCAACTTGTTCCACAGGCATAATTATAAAAACTATGTTTACATTGGCCTTTTCTGTGATGTTCTGAGTAATGGGTCTTCTGATTAAAGGCACAAATGCAGGAAGGAAATAATACGTTATAGTCAAGACTTCTTCATCTGAATACTTTTTCTCTCCAATTTTTTTTTCCTGATTTTTTTTTTTTTGGCCCCACAGTCTTAGTAGCAGAATATTGTCAGGAGCTCTGCACTGCTACTATTTGCACTGTACTTCACATAGATAGTATTTACTTTAAGAATCTGGCAGTTCTGCAAAAGTGATAGCATGGTTAAATAACAAGGACGTGACAGGGAATTTGGGAAGCTTGGAGTTGCTTGATGAATCCCATGGATCTTCTTACATCCTGATTTACAATGAGGCTATTTGACTTGCATATGCTTGTTTCTGGCTACCTTAACAGAGGGAAGTTATGCCTTAAGCTTGTAAAATATATGTTCGTGTTCTCAACCAGAAGGTGGTAAAGCCCAAAAAATAATAGCCTTGTGATGCTTTAATGGCAAATTGTTAGAGAAAGTGTTTTCTAATTCTGTGTAACTTGGAATGGTTATTAATACTTCTTAAACATAAAAGTATATAAATTAAGAGCATTGATTTTTTTTTCTTTTTTTTTCTTTTTTTTGTTTTTTTAGCAGAAGGGTGTGTTATTTGTGATTACTTTGTTCTTGTTGGAGAGCCTACAGCTATTACTTGCCCAGTAACTGCATTGCCAATGCTTTACTCTGATTACAATTTGACATGGTATAAAAATGGTAGTGCTACACCAGTGACCACAGAGAGAGATGCCAGGATACACCAGCGAGAGGGCTTGCTTTGGTTTATTCCTGCAATGCTGGAAGATTCAGGACTTTATGAATGCCATGTAAGGTAAGGAAGGAAGGAAACAAGTGGATTGCTAGTGCTTGCAAATATGATAATTATTTTTTGGAACTTGAGTGTACAAAACTTCTTGTTTTAGGTAGAATGCCTAGATCAGTTGAAAGCACTGTTTTGACTATGCTTTTTGTTTCTGTATGATGCCTGTGTTGCTCTGCTATTTCACATATTTAGCACTGCAAAAGTGGTTCATACAGAAGACTCTGTTTATCGTAAAGCATGATGATACTAAAAATGATCTGTGGGGGTGGTTATTTGCTTTGTTTGTTTTGGATGAAGTGTAAGGTCACAGGAAAATGCCTTAACTTCTTTGGCTTTTCCTGTATTCAAATTGCTGTTTGATACTGACAGATCAGAAGAACACTGGTTTCTTTGTAGGACAAGGTTAAATATAAGAAGATTCTAAGAGGAGCAAACTGTGCATTTTATCACCACACAGACTTTCTGGAGAGCTTAACAACTTTTTGAAACTCTTACTAGAAATCTACAAGATAAAAGGCTGAAAACAGGTTTTACGATTTATTTTAATGTATTACCATATGTTACCTGTCAACAATGAGAATACATTAAAAGAGCAAAGCAGTGTGTTTGACAGCTTTAGAGTCTAAAAATAGTGTGTCTCTAGTACTATTTAAATGATCTGAGAACTAAACAGGAATAAATTCTTTGAAAAGAATCTATATCTAGGTTTTTTAGTACTTTAAAGCTCTTTCAACATCAATAGCTAAGATTAGTGCACTGGACTTTACTACTTAGGTCGTCAAACTTTTGTTACAATGGTTGAAATTCACTGTGTGCTGAACAGGAAATTAATTTTGAGAAGACAGACATAAAATGTTCCTTTCCTCATGGTGTTGCCACAACACACTGAGAACAGCCAATACAGGCTTTTCAGGTGGCCCTAAATTTGTTTTAGTAGTGTGTATTTATGTGTACTGGTGTGCACAGGGTACACCAGTTATGCTGGAGGGGTTTGGGTTGTGAATGTAGTAACAATGATCAGCAAAAACTTCCAATCTC
Source organism: Cyanoderma ruficeps (assembly GCA_008694505.1). Classification (NCBI taxonomy): domain Eukaryota; kingdom Metazoa; phylum Chordata; class Aves; order Passeriformes; family Timaliidae; genus Cyanoderma; species Cyanoderma ruficeps. Next base: position 22,180,569 of record VZDJ01007754.1, read on the forward strand.
GCAGGCACATTCCTTCACTGGAGTTTACCGTGAAACCAAAATTAGAAGTCAGAAGACATGTAATCCTTTCAAAGCTACCCAGCTGCATAATTTTAATTTAGCCTTTGCTGCAATGGCTTTAGTTACTTGAGGTATGAGATGTGTTCCTGTGGGCACCTCATATCCTTGGGTTACATAACATCAGCAGAATAAAAAACTTGCTAAGGTTCAGTCATATTAACATTTTGTGCGTCAGACACTTAAACCTTAACTACAGCTCTGAGAAGTCCTGACATCCCCTCTCATGCATCCAGAGCCAACTCCATTTCTGCTCACAACACAAACTCAGAGCTTATTCCTATCTCTTCACCTGGAAAAGGGGCTAAGAGGCTGAGGATGGTGTTTACAAACTCAGGGAATATGGGAGAGGCAAGGCTGGAGGAGATGATGAAGTCCCTCTCCCTGACTTGCTGGAAATAATGAAACTTACTGTTAATGACCTGACTTGTTTGCTGTTCTAATTACAGGAGTCTTAACCACTCCAACAGAAAAACTATAAACTTAACAGTTTTTAAGAATGATAATGGTTTGTGTTTTAATGGAAAAATGAAGTTTGAACAAAAAGTGATGAGCACGAATACTGGAAAGATTATATGCCCTGATCTAGAACAATTTAAAGATGAAGACAATAATCAGCCTGAAGTATATTGGTATAAGGTACTGAGCATGAGTATTTCATATATACAAAAACCAAAATGTATTATTTAAAATGTCTTATGAAGTAACTGTAAAAGCTGCTTTTGGAAGGGAAGGTTTATTTTCTCTATAGTTTGAGCAAGGCATGAATGTGAATAAGATTTTTTAAATTCTGGTTTATACTTTGATTTTTTTAATGTAGGTAATAAGTTCTAAAACTTGTATGTTTCTGCAAATAGAAGGCTTGCATAATTATTTCAGTTTATCAGAATATTAAGCATATTCTGTCTGTTGACCATGCTGTGGTATTCTTTTGCTGTTTGCTTTGGTTCTACGAAATTGTTCTGTAGGCTGTGCAAACTTGGAGACCTGTATTTTATCTGTCTTAAAGTAAAATTCTGAAATAGTTCAACTCCTAATTCTGATGCTGTTATTAAAGAAGCTACATGAGCCTATACATCTTAAATAATCTTGGTGCTGCAGCAATACATCTTTTGAGGTGAAGAGATTCTCCACTGCTTTTAGGTCAAGGAAGAGAAGGAAGCTTTTTTCCTTGAATTTGCATTGCCACAGAAATGGTGATACACCCAAACAACATTAGGCACTGCTACAGCAGCTCTTTCATCACAGAGAAGTAGGGGTGCAGACACGTATTCTCATAAACTCTGCTGCATATGTAATGACTTCTACTACACCTGAGACAGAAAACTGTCCAGGTGTTAAAGAAGGCAGTAAAATAAAGCACAGCATTTGAAAACTTAAAGGATTGGCTGCAGTGATTTTTTTAAGAAGTGCAAATGGAGCAAGATGTTAGATTGTAGTGGTGCCTGGAAAAGAATCCACATCATGGCTTTCAAAGAAGTAATTTCAAGTATTTTGAAGTAATTTCAAATCATTTGGAAGTATTTCAAAATATTTTGCCAAATGTTCTAATCATCAGTAGAGTTCAGTAACTGATTTAATTGACAGGTTTTTAGTTCCTTTAAGTCACAGGTACTTTTGGTGTGTTTAGGAGTGTAAACCTGGATTTCTTGAAGACAAGCGACTTGTTTTGGCAGAGGGTGAAAATGCTGTCTTGATTCGTAACGTAACTGTACAAGACAGAGGAAACTACACGTGCCATATGGTATACACTTACATGGGAAAACAATATAATGTTTCAAGGACCATAAGTCTGGAGGTTAAAGGTGAGTGCATGAGGTTATTCTCTTTTTGGCTCTGCTATAAACATTTGTATGGAGGTATAAGATATTTGGCCTGTTACTTTTCAGCTCTGTGAAATTAGAGGTGTAAGTCTTCTTTAATTTATTCTCGAACATAAAATTGAAAGGCAATGAGTCATGTTGCTACCCTTGAGCATTGCTTTTGAGGAAGAATTGTCATGGAGAAATGAGTAATGCAGGGTTAGGAATAAGGATTACAAGAAAGCAGTGGTTCCTGGGGTGGAGGTATTGCTTTTGCCAAAGCAAATAGTGCACCATTAAAGTAAATAAACTTAAAAATAGAAACTTTTTTTCTGAGACCGTCACAGCAAATGACCTGCTTGAAGCCCTGTTGATGAACTTGCTTCTCCATTGATGGGAGATGTGACAAGTTGTATAAATATTAAAAAATTAATAAATCTTCTTCTGGAAAGGATTGGCTTACTGTTGGCACTTGGTTATGCTTTTTTGCTGTCTCACTCTGCCAGTAGCGTCATTTATTGCAATTAGCATTGTGATTATGTCTTTGTGGATGATGTTTCTGGTGACCTGACTAGTAACATGATAATAGTCCTATCAGAATAGTTGTCTGGAGACAGCAGGTCCATCTTTTTAGGTTAAACCAAAATTCTGACTTTATATAGGTGATATAAGGATGGTGGGTTGTTGGCAACCGATCTATACATCGTGCAGAATGATACTATTCCAGCCCAGTTTAAGTATGTGTTTGTTTAAACTTTTACTTTAAAAAGTATTCACCTTATCTAGGAGGTCATTGATACAACTGTTTTTTCTCTTCCTTATCTGTTTCTGAAAAAGTTAACTGCATTTTTTGGATTTGTCTTTGTTTTCTGGTTTTATGTTACTTTCATATCTGCTGCCAGTAAATTTGAGAAGTTTTTTTAAAGCATTTTAAAGGTAATTTTTTTGTTAACTTGGGAGCTAAAATAGAATAACTTGGAGAGAGTAGAGCAAATATCTTATGAGACATTTCTGTTGTAAATTTGAAAGTAAGTCTGGCATTACAATAATACCAAACAATAAAACCCACTGTAAAACCAAAACTATTGTCAGTTGAACTAAATCATGGCTCTTTTCCTGTCTGAAGGTTTTATTTTCTTTTGTTTTGATTAGAAAAACCACTGCAGATGCAACCAGAGTTTATTTATCCAAGGAACAATACAATTGAAGTAGAACTTGGTAAGTAGTGACTATTTAAGAGATCATTAACTTTAAGTGAAATACATAAGCGCCTGGTCTTTGTGAAATGATATGTGAACAGTTCCACAGACTTTGGCAAGACTGGGAAATAAGCGTGTGGATTGAGAATATCTGGAAGACAGAGGATAGATAATAGAATGTGATAGTAGAATGTGATTCCCACAAATAAGTTGTAGGGGGAAGTAACTGGGCCTGAGATTGGAGGTCCTTTTCACCACTTCTTGGTGTTTGTGTCATGACGTATCCTCAGTATCTGTGGAAATCTGGTTTATGCACATGTAGCAGGTTAGGATAGTTAGCAGCTGACCAGTGCAGTAGCTCTTTCTCTTCCTGTATGTTTCCTGTCTCCCTTCCCTCTCCACAACCTGGATTTTATTCCTTGTTTTAGAATAATACATATTTTGGATACTGATCTTTTGTGAAACAGTGAGCTGCTAGTTGATGCATATCCCAGGTACTGTTTATCTTGGAAGTTTCCTAGATAAGAGATTCTGAGTATAAAGAATAACTTGTTCACAGGGAGGACAGCTGGGCAGTGCAGTGGGCTGCCCAGAAAAGTTGTGCTACCTGTCTTCAGAGGTTTTAGAACCTGACTGAGCAAATCTCTGAGCAGCCTGGTCTGACCTCAGAATCATGCCATACTTTGAGCAGGAAATTGGATTGAAGACCTCTCTTTCAACCTCAATTATTCTGTAATTCTCTGGACCAAGTATATGGTATTGCAGTCTTTTTCTAAGCAAAGTTACATTGTCTTCATTATGAACAATACTTGCCTGAAAAACTTTTGGTTCTATCGCTATTAAGGAAATTTGTTCACTAGGTTTTGGATTAAAACAGGGAGACTTTCTGTAGTAATTATTTTACCTCACATAACCATAATCTTTGTGTGAAAATTTGCCTTTTTCTTTGTAATTGTAACTGTGGAAGAAATGAAGTAATGTTACAGTCGGGCTTCCTGGTACTGTGTCTCCCACTCATTAAAGTATCATGTAAATCTCATCTCCAGTTTTCACTGGTAGTTATGACTTCTTATTTAATTCAGAAAAGTTCTTACTGATGCAGACTCTTAAATTTACTGAAGGCAGTGCTAGGGTTTTTTCAACCCTTGATAGTATTTTCTGAGCAATTTATTAGTCCGGGGGCTGCTTGTGACTCTCAGCCTAAGTCATTAAGTTGTGGGACAACTTGTTTAGACTCCTTATTGTAGAATTTGGTCCATATTTGTTACAGCTTGGACACAGAATTAATTAAAAGTTGTGCTGGTGTATTGTTGGATGCTTTGGACCACCTAGCGAACCTTGATTGCCTTACAGGCATTAGGGTATTAGCCACAGGTGAGGCTAAAAGGAGACTCCAGCCACAAAGTGAGTTTATTGTGACTACTGAGATCTACAAATGATTCCCTATTACATGGGCACATGGGGGTACAGTTTTTAAAGGAATTTGGTGAGATGTCTTTTTGTTCGCTTTAAAATGACATTGCCATTCAAATATTCAATATTCTCTGTCGAGTACCTTCAATGGGTACCGGAGGAAAAAAATTAAATCCTCCTACTACATGTCTAGCTGTAGGGCAGAATCTCTAAGCAGCTGCATGAGCACCTGTATGGAAACAACTGTATGATTTTTGAATAAGAAGTGGCAGGAGAAGGTAGTGTAGAAACTTAACAGTAGATTCATGAATATGTGGACATGGAGGGCATGGAACAATTAAGGGGTTTTGGTTTTTTGTTTGTTTGTTTGTTTGGGTTTTTTTTTTGAATAATTGTGCAGTGCACTAAAGCACATCTTTAAAAAATTAATTGTTGCGGTGGAAGGACGTGAGGGAAGAGATCGGGGAGCATCTCTGATTTCTGTGTGAACTCTTGTTCAAGTAATTGTTTTACATGTGAGCTAAAGGTTTATTCCATGCTTTTGTTAGAGACCATCCCTTGGTGGAAGCATCTAGATCTGATGCAGTTCTAGGAAGTGAAAGACTAAGATCTTTTCATAGGCCAGCTGAGAGAGCCCACCTTCTCCTATCAAATCATAACTTCCATGGGTAAAATACAGAAGGAAAGGAATTCAAGAAGGCTGCTTACCTTCCTGTACATGGAGCTCACTGAGGTACATTGGCAATAAATATATTTTGCAAATTGGCTCGCTTAATACTGAGGTGTTCTGTAAGATCTGGCCTCTTGGTGGCAAAGGACCTGAGTGACAGGTGAGCTTACTCTGGAAGTAAAGTGTGATAATATTCAGAAACCTTCCCAGGGGACAGTGTTGACCGTGCATCTTAGTGATGCATCGTCACTAAGAATGGGATTCAGCTCCCAAATGTAGTCGTCTGTGCATGGGTATGTGCATATGATCTCAGGACCTTAACTCAGGCCAGTATCAACAGGGCCTCAATTCAGTTGCCTACACAGAGTGCTGTCTTGGGTGGCTTGGCTACTCTAGACGTGTGGTTTTCTTGGAGATCTGGAGTCCTGTCTGACAGCTCCACCTTGGATGCTGGAGAGCATCTCAGATGTCACCATAGGTGGACATGCAACTGATTTGAGCCCTGGAGATCTTTCAGTGAAGTCTGGTGAGTCATTCAGTTAAGGTATTTACTTTAATGTGTGTGGACTTCAGCAGAGATAAACTCTTGTTACTAGCTTAGACACTTAGCTTGTATGTAGATGTGAACATTTAGACACCTACATTTAGGGTGGAATTTATATCCAGATCATAGACACCCAAATTTGGATTACAAATGGATGACTTTTAATGACTTTGCTTTTCATAAGGTTTCTTTTATATCCCTCCTTTTATCAGCTGTTCCTTCATCACTTGTTTCTGCTCCTATTACAAGACCTTCAGTTGCTGTGTTTACGTTTTTTGTAGGCTCTCATGTAGTTATGGAATGTAACATATCAAGTGGCATAAATGGCTTGATTCCATTCTGGCAAGTTAATGATGATGATGTTGATATCTTTGATAAAACTTACAGGGAACAGTTTTATGAGTAAGTATCCTTATACATTGAATTTGTAGTGCATATGTAGGTGAACTAATATGCAGTAATTTACAGTGAAGTCATTATAAAGTAGACTACTAGTCAAATGCCACTAGTCATTGAAAGGCTGATTAGAAGTCTGTATCTAACACAGTATATTCTTATTGCTTGGTTTTAAAAGAATAACATCTTATTTTAAATACTGTGTATGATACAAATGGAATGAAGCAATCATGTAGATTTTTATACTATTGTGAAATACAATTTTGTAATGCTTGCTTATGCATTTGTTTTTATGTGGTTTTGTTTTGTTTTTTTACTAGTGGTTAAAGCCTGTCCTCTATTATTAATATGGGAAGGATAGATTGTTCCAAAATAAAGTCACCCAACTTATTTTTATTTGTGAAAATGGTCCTTTTTTAAGTACAGACACAGCTGCTAATCCTCAAGAACACAAGGCAGAAACTCTTGTTACAGGACATTTAGGTTCCAATGTATGACTACCATGAAGTAAAAAAGTGTTCAGGTGGAATTTCAGATGGGAAAGTCATTTGTGCATAGCCTCTTGTCCAGTCAGTGGGCTCTACTGAAAGGAGCCTGGCTCCCTCTTCTCCACTCCTTCCTCCCATCAGATGTTTACACACATTGATGAGATCCATCCCCTGCCCCTGAGCCTTCTCTTCTCCAGGCTGAGCAGTCCCTGCTCTGGAGTTTGACGGATGCTCAAATTCCTTACCTGTCACGTCTCTGCACACGACTTGCTCCAGCAAATCCATCCATCCATCTCTTGCACTAGGCAGCCCAAAACTGGCCCTACTGCTCCAGGTGTAACCTCACCATTGTGAACAGAGGTGAGGGATCATTTCCCTTAACCTGCTGGCTGTGTATTTCCTAATGCAGTCCAGGATACCTGGGATCTGGTTATTCCTCCTCATATGCAGGATTTGCATTTTGCTTTGAACTTCATGAGGTGTTTTTTTCATTTGTCCATCCTGTCAAGGTTCCTCTGAGTGCTGGCTGTTGTATCAGACATCCCTTTGAGTTTGTGTCACCTGCAAAACTGCTAACGGTGCACTCTGTCCAACTTGGGGGAAAAAACCCAACAAATCCAACCCAAAAAACCCCTAAAACAACTAACCCCAGTATGTTTTTAGTTCATGAAATTGTTAGTTACAGGGGTATATTTTCTGTGCTTCACTAACTTCTTAGGTTTATAGGGATAAAAAAAATTAATGGTTTTGTATTTGTGGATAGATAAATCTGTCTCATATTCAGCATAGATATTCAGATATGTACAGATGTTTCCCTTTACCTTTTTTTAATGACAGAGAAGGGTTGCCTCATGGACTTGCTGTATCTGGAACAAAGTTTAACATTTCAAAAGTGAAAGTAAAGGACTATGTTTATAAATTCTTCTGTCACTTCGTATATGGCTCTCAACAATTTACAGCCTATGTCAAATTGGAATACCCAGGTAAGAGATTACTTCTTGATGAAATGGTGATCATTGACTTGCTTCTCAGTTAGACAATTCCCTACTTAAAGCTGTGTGGTGTACTTTTATGCAAAATGGGCAGTGCATTTCAGTATGTTTCTTTGTGAATTTTTTTGTCACATTCTTAGCAAAATGAAAGAAAATAGTGCTTTTGATTTGCTTTGTCTTCTCTCATTCAGTATTTTAGAACTGAAAATGGATATGAACTCTAACTTGTTACATGACTGTAATTTCTAAAGGACAGTAAATGAGTTGGTTCACTGACAGGTCATTGAAGGGACAGAGACAATGGAAAGCTGGTTGGTTCTGGGGAGATTAGCAGGTCGGGAAATCACCTCCCCACCTTTGACTTCCTTGCCTTCTGACCAGTATTGTACAAGAATTCTCACTCTACTGCAGTGCTGGGTTATATGTCAATATTTTATTTTGGTGTTTCAGCTGAAGAGGAGCCTCATTTATCATATTGTTGAGGTATTTTTTCTCTGAAAGATAAAAGTAGGTTTATCAGATATCAGTAATGGCAGAGAGCATATATTAAACAGTTTTTCCTGTTCTTTCACTCCTTTTAAAACAAAAATATTTTAATGATTAAACAATTTTGAACAATCCTTGTTTTTCCCTGGTTCTAGTTTGTAGTTGTACTTCATTTGTTTTCGTTCTCTTTCTTATTCTGTGCTGCTGCAGCCCGAAACATTCAGGGATACTTAATTGGAGGAGGAGTTTCCCTGGTATTTTTAGTATTTTTTACTCTCTTTATCTACAAGATCTTCAAAATTGATATTGTGCTGTGTTACCGGGACTCCTGCCATCCTTTCCTGGGGAAAAAAGGTATGTTTATCTGACAGTGCTCAGTGTTGTTTTGAGCTTCCACCTTTACTTGCAAAGCAGTGAGTTACTCTCATGGATCATGACTGGTCTTCCTTGGGGTTTTTGAAAGGATAATATTGTTTTTAGGATGTTTAGAATTAGTTCAGATGGCAAAAGTATCTACAGGGAAAAAAAAGAGCAACTTTCCAGGAATCCAGAACTATCATTGCTTTTCCTGAAGACCCACCCCAGTGGTTTGAATACTGTTCTGATAGCAGTTTTTCCAGATTAATTTTAATTCCTGTTGTTACAGAAAGCAGTAATGCATTAGAATTGTTAAGTGGCTTTTATTTTCCAAAGATGAAATAGGAAAAATATAACTTTCTTTTGTTTTCTATTTAAAGGCACTTCTGATTATTTTACTTTCTGGAAATTTTGCTTTCCTGGCATTTTAAAAAATGTTGATAGGGGTGTTGTCTATTAGAGTATGGTGAAGCATGGGTAATTTCCAAACATCTGTGTGGCAATATTTTCTGTTTCTCTAGCCATGTATCTTCTAGAGGTATTGACATTCTCTTAGATTTTCTTGGAAGTCTTTTAAATTAGGTCTTTCTGAAAAGTTTGATCCAAAATATTTAAAACAACTTGGATCTTGAAATTTGACCCATAATTTGTATTTGTTTTCATGTCTAAGTGGTTGCTGTGGTTTGAAACTCCAGGTTGCAACACCACCTATATGGCAACTGGAATTTTAAATATCAGTTGTACCACTGGGTCCACTGTTTTTCAAATAATTCAGTGATGACATTTTTTTATTTAGTGTTCAAAAGAGAGATTTACAACTTAATTTTGCAGGTCTCTTTTGCCTTTTCAGCTTCAGCATCCTGAACTCTATAAGTCCCAATCCTACAAATATTTCAGGCTTTGTATAATCATACATAATTAGCTAATATAGCAGGATTAGGACCTAAAACAATGATTCAAGTAAGGGACCCCCCTGCTCCCCCCAGAGTGTTTAGAGATTTTGTTTGTTTCCTTGCTTGCTCTTGTATCTTTAGAATTCATTTTTATGGAAGTTCTATTGTTCACTCCTTAGTTTCAGATGAGAAGATCTATGACGCTTATGTTCTGTATCCAAAGAACAGAGAAAGCTGCTTGTATTCATCAGATATTTTTGCACTGAAGATACTGCCAGAGGTCTTAGAAAGACAATGTGGATATAACCTCTTCATACTTGGGAGAGATGATTTACCAGGAGAAGGTAAGTTAACTGAACACAAATTTGACTTGAGTTTTCTTGCTGGCATGCAAATACAACTGAGAAACAGGCAGTCAGTCAGATGGGACTCTAAATATCTCTCATCATCAAATGAGCTTTTTTTTTTTTTTTAACAGTTGAAGCATTTTGTTAGTGGTTTGAGAAGGAAGGGTTCCCTCAGAAGTGGAATCTAAAGTGCTGCCTAATTTTTTCAGCTTGAAAAAATGGTCTGTTCTCAGGGTTTAGCCATGGGGTTTTTGTGTGGCATTTACCATATTTCACTGTTTGTCACTTAACTGACTGGAATGCCATTGATGGGGGGAATCTTTTTTTTCTCTTCCACTTGCATGTAACAAAACCAGTTGAGCATATCAAAACAGACTGTTTAAAGTAAAAAGGTCCTGTGGTTCTGGAGCTTGTTTTTTTTTTTTTTTTTTTGCATTTGTATCTATGATGGTAATGAAATGGCATTAGCAAAATAAGTAGTAGATAGTTGGCAGCTCTTCTCTGTTTCTGCAAAACAAGGATATAGACATAAGAGTCTGATGGGGTCAGATTGTGTTGCACTGGCCAGATCTCTATGGTTGGCTAACCCAAGGTAACTGCTTGCATGCCCATATCCTCTCCCTATTTTGATGTAAAGTGTGTTGGCTTAAATATCAAATAGTTAATGAACCTGCCTCAGAACACTGGTAACAGAAAATAGAAATGTACAACCATAATTTTGCACAATCTTTTTCTCTACAGCTGTGATCAGCATTGCTGATGAAAAAATTCGTCAAAGTAGGAGAGTGATAATTGTTTTAGTACCAGAGCCCTCCTGTTACAGCATTCTGGAAGATGAGTCTGAAAAGCAGCTAGCCATGCATAGTGCTCTTATCCAAGATGGCATTAAAGTAATTCTCATTGAACTTGAAAAAATACAAGATTATGCGACCATGCCAGAATCCATCAGATATATTAAGCAAAAGCATGGGGCCATCCGATGGAAAGGGGACTTCTCGGAAAGGTCCCACTCAGCAAGTACCAGATTCTGGAAGAAAGTGCGCTACCAGATGCCATCCAGAAAAAGTGGCTCTTTATCACAATTGCATTTGTTACCAAAGGACTTGAATTTGCCTTAAATAACAAAAGAGAAATGACACTTAACGACTGATTCAGTTCACACAGTTGGTGATGGATTGACTGAAGGTCACATGTATCTGTTTTGTGCAATCTCATCCAGATTTACTGGAGTGAAGGTACTACATCTTCATCTACAGATGTGAATCTTTTTTACTTACTTGGCTGGATCCACAGAACACCTTGAAATATCATCAGTAGCACATGTACACAAGTACTTTTCCAAGAATGATTCTGTGAAATTCCCCTGTATTAAAAATGAAAGGACAGAAAACTGTCAAAAATTTGAAACCAATGAAGAAAATTTGGTATTTTTTTCCTGCAATTGAGGTTTCAGTATGAAGGGAATTACACTAATTATTATTAATTATTCGTAATGTGCATGGCTGGTGCCAATCAGTTTGTCTCTTTTTTTTTTAATGAAATGACACAAATCTTTTCTTTGTTACAAGTTTGTTATGCCTTGTTGAGTTTGCGGAAAGATAAATCCCGGTGTTACTGCATCAGTGTGTCATCATCCAGGACAAAAGGTAAGAGACAATCCCAGCCCTCCAAAAGTGCTGCTGAACCTGACAAAGCCTAAATACTCTGCCCTGATATTTTTTACGTTTGGAAGATCAATGCTATTTTTAGTCACTTTTCACATGCAGATGTTGTAAAAATACTTTTGTAATCTGTATCGAGTCAAAAAAATAATCTCCAGAGAACTTTTTCTTTCCAGTTAAATGGCTGAATATATTTGTTTACCCAAGTGGAACAATTGGCTAATGACACAGAGTCTGTTGTAGGGGATACAGGATGATTGAGATTGTCCACCTTACCTTAAGGACCATGTCAAGGGGCAGAGAGGGAGAGAGAGATGGATGCCCCGTGTTACCCCCTGCAGCTGCTTGCTTTTCTCCTTTCCCTCTGCTCTGATATGTAAGCAATCTCAGATGACTCTGCAGCTAAAGCTGCAGTCACAGCTTTCCAAATGAAAAGGAAAGGAAGTTGTGTAAAATGTTGAATCCTTTCTCTTTCATTTTAAAATATTTTTAATAGTGTTTTGTATGCCCCAAGTGTTAACTCTAAAGTTATGTTCGACTTGTAGGCAGTGATGTAGTTTGCAATGATCAATTTTTTTTGAGGGGCAGGGGATTGATTTGATTGATTAAAAAAATTCATCAGACCTCTTTAATGCTATGTTTATAGCTATCCATTTTGTAGAAACGGGAGATGAGAGAGAAATTGCCCATGTAATTTCAGTCTGTCCTTGAAAGTTATGCTTTTATGTTGTGAGATCTTTCTGTATAGGGAAGCCTCAGGAACTGTTACTGCTGCTTGCAACTCTGAATTTCTGTGTCCTATTAGCTTCTTTCTTGCAGCACCTTTTGCTCTCCTCCCATTCAAACTCCAACCTATATTTTCTCTTGCAGCTCCTTTATCTTGAAGCAAGCAACTTGCTTTTGTGTCAAACTCCATCACTTTCCAAGCTCTGCTTGAAGGCCGTTGCTAAGACAGTATTAGGCAGAAATTTTCTCTCTGGTATCTCCAATTGTTTGTCTGAAAAAAAAAAAAGTTCTGCAACTTTCAGAATTAATCATTTACAAAAGTGTTGGCTTTTCTTTTTTCATGGCTCCAACAGTTTTCTTATGTCTGTATACTCAACCAAATGAAACTGTTCTGGCTGATAAGTGACAAAAACAGTGGAAGTAGGTGCTTCTCCCACCTAAATTACTCTGGTTTCCTCAGTGTGTGCTGAAAACTTGAAACAGTGCTTTTGAGAGGCAGTGCCTGTGTGTGTTTGGCCAGAATGGAATAAGAATATCTTCATTTCAAGAGGAAGAGGAAAAAGTGCATTTGAAATGTCAGACTAATTCAAACTGTTATGGTACTGAAGTGTTTTATTGATGAATGTCATGTATGTACAGACCTATGCAGATGCTCAGTCTTTTCTCATTCTGTGTTTTAGTCACAAGAGAAGTGTCAAGGGGGGATCAGTCCTAGTCATGAAGTGCTGCATTTACTTAGCTGTTCACACAGTCTGCCTTTAAATACGGTGTGGTTCAGTGGCAGTCTGCTGTAGGGTAAAAGAGCATTGAGATCCATCTGAAGTTACTGAAAACAATCTGAACCAAACTAATTGCTATAGTTCATACTGATAGAAGAATCAAATAGGACAGAAGCTGTATGGTTTGGTCACAAAACTCTCTAAGAAGATCCCTGTATCAAATGTGAAGACCAGACAGTGGCATTGTGGTATTTGTACTCTGAGAACTAGGGTGTAACACTGACTTTGTGCTTTCATCTTGACAGCTCACAGTGTGCAGGCCAGCCAACAGAATTCCTGCGACCTCAATCCTCCTAATTACTTCTGCTGACTGGAACAGATTGAAAGGAGAACTGCTACTTGTTATTCCTAACTTTAGGAATGGAAGATTATTTTACTGAGCCAAAATAGTGTTTTTAAAAAAATATTTGTTCCTTTTGATGTATTTCTACAAATGACGCTAAAGTTTTCATGTGTGTTATGTAAAGGCACTTTGAGGAAGAGTCCATTTTAAAATTTAATAAAGGCACTACATATTTTTTTTCATACAGCACTGCTGTTTCTTTTGCCCTCATTTCTCTACTAAAGCATGCTGAGAATGGACAATGGCAAGCAGCAGTTGTGACTCAGTGGCATTAACAAGACTGCTCTAACAGATCTTGATTCAGGCTGCTGCCAGTCAATCTGGCTGTGGTACAACACTAGCACAAGTCACCTCACCCTGCCTGGGCAAACAGAGGCTATGGGCTTGGCTCTGCTCTCTCTGGTACTCTCCTTGCAGCAAGGTGAAGCTAGAGCAGCCCCAAGGCTGCTGCACTGCTCTCTGAGACCAGCATGGTCCTCAGCAGTGCCATACTGAGCAGCAGTAGTGGAGAGGCCGCCTTCTCTGCTCAGCCCCTGGGGCAAGTGCTTACTCTCTCTTCTGCTCAACGCCACCAAGTTGGTCAGAGAGATGGAGCACTTCTGTAAGGAAAGGTTGAGAGAGTTGGAATTGTTCAGCCTGGAAAAGAGAAAGCTTTGGGGTGATTAAATTGTGGCCTTCCAGGGCCTGAAAAGCACTTACACAAAAGATGGGGCAAGACTTTACAAGAGCATGTAGTGAACAGGACAAAGGGGAATGGCTTCAAAGTGAAAGTGTGTAGGTTTAGATCAGATACCAGGAAAAAATTCTTTACTCTGAGGCTGGTGAGGCACTGGAACAGATTTCCTGGGGAAGCTGTGGGTGCTCCATCCCTGGAGGTGTTCAAGGCCAGGTTAGATGGAGCTTTGAACAACCTCATGTAGTTGAAGGTATCCCTGCCCATGGTGATGTTGCCCTCAGTTTTCTGCCTTCTGTCTCTGTTCTCACGTAGCCTTCTGTAAACAATGTTTATTCTTAAAATGTTTGCATTCTTCTCCTCTGAGAGAAGAGATGATTGATAATCATGTCCACCATACAAGTTAAGAAGTGGCAACCTCTGTAGCCAATCTCTAGACCTCTGTACAAATATATAAAGTAGTTAAATTGTAAATAAAATTAAAGAGAGTTTGTCCCCTCACTGCAATACTTCTATGCCTACTCTCTTTCTGTCCCTAAAGTGGGACACACCTAGCCTCGACTAACAACATGGCAGGGCGTTTGAACTAGATGGTCTTCACAATCCCCTTGCAACCTAAACCATCTCTATGATTCTGTGAATCTGAGTAATCTGGGTGACTTGTCTTTGCCTCCCACCAGCTCAAGTCTCACACAGGTTCATGCTGATTGCACAGTGACTCCAGTGCATAGATAGGGGGCAGTGAAGGAAGAGGGGAGTGCTGTGCTGCTTTTGCACTTGCCTCTTCTGCAGAATAGTTTCACTGCAGGATTCAGGTTTTCAGCAGGCATGAGTGGTTTGTCCCAAGTTATACCTCATCTTTTATTTTTCCTTTTGTCTGAAGTTTCTTACATGATAGAAAAAGAAAAAATGCAGTGAAACCAGAAAAAGGAAGATGTGAGAGGGAGAGGAGGATGGCAGAAATAGGAATTATTCCTTTTTAGAAGATTGCTTGTTTTGTGGTAGTGCATCAAACAGCAGGGAATTTGATTTTAAATGCAATGCACTTCCCTAACCTTGTGCACTGATTTCACTAGAATCTAATGATGAAATAGTATTTAGGAAATAAGGGTGAAATAATAGAAATGTGACACACCAAAAATGCTTACTCAATGGTTTTGTCTTTATTATGTGACAAACTGTAACAAAGTATGTTTCACTCTCTTAACACTTAGAAATACTGCTGGTTTTTATTATCATAATATTTTTTATTATGACTGACAAGCCTGAATATTGTGTGTCCTTATCAGTAGTGTTTCAGGGATGAGAAAAAATGCATTGCCCATTCACTGATACAGGGTGTAAGACATTAATCTGACTGACTCTACCTACTTTTTAATTATGGGATTTATTTTACTATGTTTAGACATGAGGGGAAATGAATAGTCATACGATCCTTTTTTTATAAACAGTGTAACTAAAACATTTTTAATCATCTAAATGTATTGTGGTTAAACTGAAACCATATCCATTTTCTTTTCAGCTTCTACTTAAATAGTAAATGCATCCTACTCTAAAAAAGCAAAGGTGTTGCTTAAGTTTAAGTAAGAGTGACTTTTTATATCAAGCTCTTATATTTCTTGGTTATTTAATGTGGGCCTGAGAGATTTTAGCCTATTAGCAGCTGCTAACAGGCTGAAATCTCTCAGGCCCACAGTTTAAATATGCTAGGTTATTTTCTGTGCCCTTCTTCACTTTCTAAATTGCATTTGAAAAGGACACCTTAATTTTTTGTCCATTTAAACACACGAATGTAGGTGATAAGTGGTAGTTCTGTTGGCTAGAAGGGCTCTAGAAGTGAAGGTGGCTCAGCGCATCTGAAGAGCATCACTGAGCCCCAGTAACTTTCCCACAGACCTTGTCTTGATGGACTGCTGCAGCTCTGCAGGGCTTGTAGCAGGCATCTCGGCACATTGTGGGCAAAACCAGCAGTTAGCTATGATATGCAAAGTGGAAAAATAAAAAGGTTTTCAGAGATGTTTTAATGTGAAAAGGATTGCTATTGTTACCAGCAAAATTACTTTCTGCATTCCTGAAGGAGTGTTGTAGATTTTGAATTAAGTTATTTGTATTGTCTGTGTTTTAATAATTAATTGTTATTGCATTTAGAAATTTAATCTGCCTAAATACAAAGGGTTTCTTAGGGGGATTTTGCTCTGACTAATTGTGGGTCCCTAGAGGGCAGTCCTGAGCCACCTACTCTGCTTTCTGTTTTGCGTTTTCTTGAAAGTTGCGGTGATTGATGCAATACTTTCATTATGTTTTTTCCCCCCTTTCTCATTTAGCTCAAACGTCTTGTGGTTAGTTGGTTGTAGGACTCCTTGCACCACCATTTTTAACTGTTACGAGATGGCACTGAACCCTGTCCTCTGCCTGCAGAAAAGGGCTACTCTTGTGCAATTGCACAGATGAAGTGCAGTATACAATCCTAGGGCTACTAAGAACATTTTAACAAAGTAATTGTGAAGACTTACAGCAGACAACCTCATGGAGATTTTTTTTTTGTAATTTCCATGCAATCTTTTTATGATCTAAACTGTAAGCCCAAATGCTGCCTTCCAGTTTTTAGTGGGTTTTATCTCAGACCTCCTAGGTACAATTTTATGACAATGAGTGTCACGTATGTTTGATTATACATGCATTTTTTTCCCTTGTCTGTGACCAAAAAATTGGCTGTAGATACCTGTGCAATGTGTTTATGTAGCACCTAGAGGGCCTGAGCTTGGGAAACGTGGGATAGGAAGGGGCTGCCTCTGCCCTTTGGCTAGCTCATTCCTATCTCAGGTATCCAGTTATGTTGTTCCCTCTGTGAGTTACCATGCTTTGTCCTAACAAAGGAGTTGTTCATTGTTATATACTGGATGTATTGTTTATAGGCAGAAGTTGTAATCTGTCTTCAATTTAACCTAGACAAGCCAAATTAACTTAAAACTTTCCTGAAATGTGTTTTATTTCTCCGAGTATACCCATAGTTCAGTGAAGTCTCTTGGAATTTGTTGGAACATATTAACAGGAAAGAGTACAACATTTCATCTGAAGGTGGGCCAGTACCCTGAAGGGTGTTGTCAGGCATGTTTGGGCATGATCCATATGACAGCAAGTGGGTGCAGGCCTGAGCTGGGCTGGATGTATGTTGGGCTGCGTGCCCTGCTGGTCCGCCTGTTCAGCTGGACTGTCCGGGCTGCTTCGGCACGCTCCAACAATACCGAAGTGGGCTCTTGGCTCTGCAGACTTTCTGACTCTCTGCTGCTATGGTTGTGGTGAATGAAAGAGGGATCTCTTGGAGATATAATGAACAAGGGTTTATTGGGAGACAGGGGGACCCCCTCACCCTAAGTTAGGAACTGTCTTGGTTTAGAAAGACAGGTATCTGCCAGGGAAACTGGAGTTCCCCTTAGAATAGAGGATGTAAACCCCTCACCCCCCGCCAAGTTCTAATTTTGCAATTAACGGCTCTCAGGCAAAGATTTGGGAGTAGGAATAACAGCTTTTTACTAAGAATATAAGAATACAAATGTGGTAGAAAAGAAAAAGAAAAAAAAAAGAAAACAAAACCACCCCACCAAACCAGCAAACCAACAAACAACAATTTTGAAAAGCCCTGACAGGGTCAAAGCTACAACCTTGTTAGTCAGGGTGTGGAAAGCAGTCCAAAAGTGAGTCCTCCTGGAATGGCAGGTACAGCTCCGCTGAGGCAGAAAATGATCCAGTAGCAGAAAAGAAAGGGGTCCTGAGGTGGTGAGAAGGGTCCAGCCTTCCTCCCGTAATCGGATGAAGCAAGAC